>VZRF01005653.1:0-48035 GCA_013396875.1 Vireo altiloquus | reverse complement strand
CGGGAAGGGAAGGGAAGGGAAGGGAAGGGAAGGGAAGGGAAGGGAAGGGAAGGGAAGGGAAAAGCCACATGGCAGCTCCAGCCCAGGACTTGCCAGGGAATGCCAAGTCCAGCCTCAGGCACACTCCCTTTGGGAAGAGGCTGCACCCAGGCTCGAGGGAGGATTCCCAACCCCAGTTCAGGAGATCCCAGTTCAGACCATCCCATGGCTGGGGCACCTCCAGCTCTGACACATTTCGGGGAAGACAAAGAGGAAGAGGTTTGGATTCCTCCGAAGTGCAGAGCAGAGCAGCCCCTGGGGCACAATCCCACCCTGAGCATCCCTCTGGAGCTTCATCCTGTTCATGTCTGCATTTGGACTAAAGGGGATGGATTTTTAAAGGTATGAATTCCAGGATATTTGGGTATTCAAGTCTCCAATCATAATGTCACAACCGTAAGAGGGGTTTTTTTTCCCTAAAGCAGGAAAAAAGGAACAGTTTTCCAATGAGAAAATGCAGTTTTCACTCTCCATAGCACCAGTTTGGGGGTGTCAGTTAAGGTTTTTAACTTTACATATCTCGGTGCTGTTTTTCCCACTGGTTGTAATTAACTAATTAAACAAACGAGCTAATTGCCCCCAGAGCAGCACAGAGGGCTGGGCTGTGAAGCAGAAGGAGGTGGATTGAGCATCCCCAGCCCTCTGCTCTGAGATCCCACGGTGGGAATGTGTCCCTGAGCACAGACCCCGCTCGGGTCGATGCTGCTCTCTGGTTTCATGATGTCAGATTGCAGAAGGGACACCACGGGGGGGTGGTGAAGGTGACACTGAGGCACCACAGCCCTTCCCCTGCAGCCCTGCTGCCCAGCCCGACCTTCAGAGATCATTTTCCCTGCCCCAGACCACCGCAGCCTCCCTCAGGGCGAGCCCAGTGCATGTTTTGATTGCTCCTCGAGGAGCTCGGGCATTGACCTGGCTGTTTAATGGCTCTCCCAAACACAACCCGAGCAGCCTGTGTGGCCTCCAGCCCATCCTCGGGGTGTTAAATGACCTTCCAGCCAAGGGCCTGGCTGCTGGGAATGGGGATTCATCCAGCCTGACAGAATTCCGTGGTTCCAAATGAAAAGCCACTGCTGAAATTGCACATGGAGTGACCTCAGGGCTTTGCTCTCCAAGAGGAATTTGTTCTCTAAACACAAAACTCAGTGGATCCCACCCCCAGTTTAATGTGGAGACCAAAACAAACGTGGAGAATTCCCAGAAGATCCAAGTCCCTCCTGAGGCTTCCAGGGAACCAAAGGGCCTGAAGAGCCTCTTCCCATCGGGAAAACGATGCTGGAAGGGCTGGGAGCTCACCAGGAGCTGGAAACATCCTCAGCCAGGCCCTCCTGGTCACCCCAGAGCTGCATCCTGGCACCACCAACCCCTGGTGAGGGGAGGGAAGGAGCAAGCCCCTGATCCCACCTGGCACCGCTGATCCCACCTGATCCCACCCCAGGCATGAACTCCCAGGCTCAGGGAACCTGCGGATGCCAAATCCAAACCCCTTCCTGGGGGAAACCGAAGGAACCATCAGCTCCCAGAGCTGGGGAGGAGGCACCTCCAAGGTGAGCAGGGAAACTGAGCTGCTCTCGGCTTCATCAGTTCCTTCCTGGCCAGTGGGAATGGTGAAAGGAGGAAATTTGGCTGTTCTGGTCTTGCCTGAAGGCCAAGGAGTAAAATTCCAGCTGGGAGGCTGGAGAGCAGCAGGAGAAGCCTCAGAGATGGTCCTGAGAGTCCATAAGGAATGAAGTAAAGGGGAAAGCGATGGGACAGGGGAAGCCAGAAGAACACACAGAGGAAAAAGTGTTGGAGGAGGTAGAGAGAAAAGCAAGACCTCCAAATAAATAAAAAATGAGGGGAAGAAGAAGCTCAAAGAGCTGCAGCAAGTTCACCTTTTGTGAATTTGTTGATAATCTCCCTCCTTGGCTGAGAAAACAAAACATGGGATGGCTCCAAAAGCTGTGAATCCAACTGCATCCCCTGCAAGGATGGGCCTGGCCAGCAGCACTCAGTGTGAAGGGGGAAAATGAGTCATGGAGGAAACTTTTACGGGGGAAAAAAAAGAAAATAAGAGAGTGAAATAATGTCTCGAAAATGGCTGCACTTTGTGTAAAACATTTTCGAGAGATGGCCAGGAAAGAGAGGCTGATCCATTTGGGAGCTTGCTGAAGGCACCAGGCACCCTGAGGATTTATCTGCAGGACAAGGTCCTGGTAGACCCCTGGGAAAGAGCAGCGGGAAAGGGTCCTGGCAGACCCGTGGGAAAGGGTCCTGGCAGACCCCTGGGAAGGAGCAGCAGGACAAGGTCCTGGCAGACCCCTGGGAAAGAGCAGCAGGAAAGGGTCCTGGCAGACCCCTGGGAAAGAGCAGCGGGAAAGGGTCCTGGCAGACCCCTGGGAAGGAGCAGTGGGAAAGGGTCCTGGCAGACCCCTGGGAAGGAGCAGCAGGACAAGGTCCTGGCAGACCCCTGGGAAGGAGCAGCGGGACAAGGTCCTGGCTGCTGGGGCTGAGCACCCTGACATCAGAAACCTTGTAGGAATGAGGCACAGAGCACAGGGAGCACAGGGAGCACATGGAGCACACAGATCATGTGGAGCACACAGAGAACTTGGAGCTCGTGGAGCATGTGGAGCACAGGGAGCACATAGATCACGCGGATCATGCAGATCATGTGGAGCACGCGGAGCACACGTAGAGCACACGGATCACATGGAGCACTCGGAGCATGCGGAGCACACAGATCATGTGGAGCACGCGGAGCACAGGGAGCACAGGGAGCACATGGAGCACACAGATCATGTGGAGAACACAGAGCACACAGAGCACATGGAGCACAGAGAGCACATAGATCACGCAGAGCACGCAGATACACACAGATCATGCGGAGCACATGGAGCACACAAATCATGTGGAGCACACGGAGCACAGGGAGCACGTGGAGCACATGGAGCACACAAATCATGTGGAGCACACGGATCACGCGGAGCGTGCGGAGCACAGGGAGCACATAGATCACGCGGAGCACGCGGATCCACACAGATCATGTGGAGCACAAGGAGCATGTGGAGCACACAGAGCACTTGGAGCACGCGGAGCACGAGGATCACACGGAACACGTGGAGCACATGGAGCACATGCAGAGCACACAGAGCACACAGAGCACGCAGAGCACAGGGAGCACAGGGAGCACATACATCATGCAGAGCACGAGGATCCACACAGATCATGTGGAGCACACGGAGCCCGTGGATCATGTGGAGCACAGGGAGTACTTGGAGCACACAGATCATGTGGACCACACAGAGCACACAGAGCACACCGATCATGTGGAGCACACGGAGCACAGGGAGCACACAGAGCACACGGAGCACGAGGATCACACGGAGCACGCAGAGCACAAGGAGCACAGGGAGCACACAGAGCACGAGGATCACACGGAGCACGCAGAGCACATGGAGCATGCAGAGCACACGGAGCACACGGATCATGCGGATCATGCAGAGCACACAGAGCATGAGGATCACAGCCAGCCCTGCTGGCCCTGGGCAGTGCCATGAAATTCAGACATGGAACCTAGACCTGGCATTCAGACACTGCTGTGACCTGGTGTGTCCCAGCAGAGCCTGGCACTGTGTCCCACCCAGAGGAAGTTTGGAATTAAGCCCCACACGGGTTCAGGACAGCTGAACCATTCCCTTGGTGCTGGTGGCACAGAGCACCTTGGAGAGGAGGCTTTGCTCTGTGTCTGTCACATAGAGGGACAGGGGCTCAGTGTCCCCAGCCCTCCCAGATTCCCTCCTGGGAATGGCAGCAGACAGGGAACATCCCCTGACAGACCCCAACACCAGCACAGATCCTGCTGTCACTTCCCTGGGCTGGGCTCGAGGACAAAGCCACCCCTGCGGGAGCACAGCTGCTCCTGGGGGACAGCACTGAGCATCCTCAGCTCTCCCAAAACACCCCTGAGCTGCTCTGTGAGGCGCAGGGGCATTTTCAGCCCCCCAGGATTTTCCTGTTAATGCTGAGCTGCTTTAATTCCAGGAGGGAATCCCAGAGTCCTCCCGAACAGCCACGGGGACAAGCCAGTCCAGGGGAGCTGAGGTTCCCGTGGGGTTGAAGGGAATGAACCCTGCTCAGTGGGTCCCGTGGGTCCCACCTGCTGCAGGATGGTGACAGAGATTTACTGAGCCATCTAATCTCTCACAAAACTGCTCCCTGAGCCCTTTCAGGCCACAGCCACCTCAGGGCTGGAGCCCTCTCTGGCTCTTTGCATCTCCCACTCCCTCCCCAAACCTGAGCTGGGCATGCAGAGCCCACCCCTGGGGCCAGAGCCCACCCCTGGAGCCCAGCCGAGCTCTCCTGACCAACACGCAGCTTTCCTGTCCCAAAATGCTGCTTTTCCCTCTCGCTTTGCTAGTTTGACCATCCTCTAACAAGGTATTTTAAAACAAAAAGCGAATTTCAGCTGGTAAGGGCAGCAAAACCACAAGCACAGCCTAATGGAAGCCTTTTTCTAACACACAGAGACCAAGAGCACCCAACAGCAAGGGCAGGACTGATAAATCCTGCTGGAAATTGCTCCCACCAATGCAGGCCCCTCTGCAACACCCAGGAAGGATGAGCTCTAATCGTGACCCACAGACACATTGCTTATTAGCTATTTTTTAAAGTTTTTAACAAATAAACAGCAGTATTAGGCCAGTGCTGAATTCCTGAGGCGTCCTCTGAATCACCTGGAGCCGAGGTTTGAGATACACATCAAATTCAGGCCTTGCACCCATTCTGGTTTGAGCTATTTTGCTTGGGTGGGATGGAAATCACAGGAACAAAACGCTGCCTTTGTTCCCCACCCAAACCCCAGGCACTGGGAGAGAGCTCCCCAGATCCTGCTCAGAATGACAACAACCACGAGGAACATCATTTGCAGGAGAAGGCTCTGGAAAGATTGAGGAGTGCACCTCTGTCACTTCAGAGACAGCTGCGAGATGGATTTGTGCTCTTCACTCAACCACCCACTCAGAAAGGAGATCCAGGTGATTGCTGACTTGAAGGCAGCTCAAAAATAGGGAATTAATGGACTCCGGAGTTGGAGGGCTGACTTTTTACAGTGAGAAATAAACTGAAATCCAGCTCCATCCACTCACCTCTGGTGGCACCTCGCCATCGGTGTCACAACTCTACACAAGCGCGAGACACAAAGAGGAAAATAAAACGAGACACTCACCCTCCTTCGAAGATCTTGATCCTCACCGGCTCCCCTCGCTTGGTCACAAGAGCCTCTTCTTCTGATTTTCCCCTTTTCTCCTCTTCCTTCTCAGCTCTAGTTATATCTTTTCGACCTTCATTAGAAAGGAGCGAAGGCAAATGAACCTATCTCGCCGAAAGAGCAAAACAATCCATGATTACAGAGATCATCACTGCAGGCAGGCACAGAGCAAACAGCCCCAGCAGCTCCAGCAGCGTCCCCAGGCTGCACTTGGGGCACTCTCCTAACAAATGGGACCTCTCCCTCTGCATTTGGGGCCCAGAGGGTTGTGTTGTATTTACCGTGAGCTCTGACAAGGTTTTAATGGCCCCCTCCTCGTTATCCAGCTCTTGTTGATTGGGAAAATGAGGGATGGAGAGAAGCGAGGTGGCTGGGGTGACTCTGAGCACTCTGCTCCCCACTCTCCGTCCCTCGATAATCCTCTCTCTAAAATGCTCATCTGAAGCGTCTGCAGAGGAGGTATCTGCAGAATCCAAACCTCTGGGTTTCCCCCTCATTCACACACACTCATGTTGTGGCGAGGGAAAACTCTGATAGCTCAATACGAGTTATCAGCAAGCTTCGATTTATTGATTAAGGTACAGCATACTTATATAGTTCATAATAAGCTAATGCATATTTTGTAACCTAACTATTCTATTGGATATCTTTTTAACTGTTAACTTGGCTTTTTTTTTTTAATTTTTGGTGACTTACATCTTCATTTTCCTACGTCTAGCTAACTGCAAGCTTCTCTATTAATATTATTTACTAGCCGTAGTGCAGGGCATTGTGCCTCAGCCTCCCCCACTTCTCAACTTAGCTGAGTCTGGTATTTCCCAGGCCCTGCTTAGCCATCAGAACAGGCCTGGTGATTTCTGTCAGCTAACCAGTTCCCCACACACTCACACAAATTTGGGTTTTAGCCACCTCAGGCTGACACAAATCCTGCACCAGGCAGTGCTCCTGGGTGATTTCCTTTCACTGCCAAGGGCAAAGAAAGCCACAAAACCCACGAGAGAAAAGGATCCTCAACCTCCCCACACGTTCCCAGGGCCAGATCTGCTTTTTCACTGTCAAATTGCCACCTCGGTGAGGAGGTTTTGCCTCTAAACCTGGTCTAGCCCGAGGTTTAAGTCATGCCCTGACACCTCAACTACATGTTTAATGTTTGTTATAGGATGGACCTAAACATCAAAGCTGCCTCCTGTGGCTCTGGGTGGGGTGCAGGGAGGGCTCCCCATGGCTGGAATGAAATTTTGGGATGTTTCCCCCTAAAATGTAACAGGAAAAACCCCGGGAGAGCTCTCCACACCTGGAATGAAATTTTGGGGTGCTGCCCCCTGTTACATTTCAACTCAGGGAGAGTTCTACGCATCTGGAATGAAATTTTGGGGTGTTGGTCCCCTACAGCCTAACAGGACAAGCCCCAGAAGAGCTCTCCAACCTGGAATGAAATTTTGGGGTGTTTCCCCCTGAAACCCTACAGGAAAAACCCCGGGAGAGTTCTCCCACCTGGAATGAAATGTTGGGATGTTGGTCCCCTACAGCCTAACAGGACAAACCCCAGGAGAGCTCTACACACTTGGAATGAAATGTTGAGATCTTTCCCCCTAAACAGGAGAGCTCTCCACACCTGGAACAAAATTTTGAGGTGTCTCCCCCTGAAATCCAACAGGACAAACCCCGGGAGTGCTCTCCACACCTGGAATGAAATGTTGAGATCTTTTCCCCTAAAACCTCATGGGACAAACCCTGGGAGAGCTCTCCAACCTGGGATGAAATGTTGGAGTATTTCCCCCTAAAACCTAACAGGACAAACCCCGGGAGAGCTCTCCAGCCTGGGATGAAATATCAGGATGTTGCTGCCCTGCAGCCTAACAGGACAANAACCCCAGGAGAGCTCTACACACTTGGAATGAAATGTTGAGATCTTTCCCCAAAAAACCTAATGGGACAAACCCTGGGAGAACTCTCCACTTCGGGAATGAAATGTTGGAGTGTTTCCCCCTAAAACCTAATGAGACAAATCCCAGGAGAGCTCTCCAACCTGGGATGAAATGTTGGAGTATTTCCCCCTAAAACCTAACAGGACAAACCCCGGGAGTGCTCTCCACACCTGGAATGAAATGTTGAGATCTTTCCCCCTAAACAGGAGAGCTCTCCACACCTGGAACAAAATTTTGAGGTGTCTCCCCCTGAAATCCAACAGGACAAACCCCGGGAGTGCTCTCCACACCTGGAATGAAATGTTGAGATCTTTCCCCCTAAACAGGAGAGCTCTCCAACCTGGGATGAAATGTTGGGATGTTGGTTCCCTACAGCCTAACAGGACAAACCCAAAGAGAGCTCTACACACCTGGGATGAAATGTTGGGATGTTGGTTCCCTACAGCCTAACAGGACAAACCCCAGGAGAGCTCTACACACTTGGAATGAAATGTTGAGATCTTTCCCCCTAAACAGGAGAGCTCTCCACACCTGGAATGAAATGTTGAGATCTTTCCCTGTAAAACCTAATGGGACAAACCCTGGGAGGGCTCTCCAGCCTGGGATGAAATGTCAGGATGTTGATGCCCTACAGCCTAACAGGACAAACCCCAGGAGAGCTCTACACACTTGGAATGAAATGTTGGGCTCTTTCCCCCTAAAACCCAACAGGACAAACCCTGGGAGAACTCTCCAGCCTGGGATGAATTGTCAGGATGTTGGTGCCCTGCAGCCTGACAGGACAAACCCAGGGGTCTCCAGAGCAAGAGGAAAGCAGATGCCTTTCCCCCAGGTCACTTTGTGCACAGTAACTCCTCACACCATACATAATTTATGGAATGGGGCTGAAGGCATCTGAAATCAGGGGTTTTTAGAGGGTTTTGGCCTGCAGGCAGCCCCTGAAGCCCAAAGCAGAGCTGGCCACCCTTGGCTCTGGCTGGCAGCTCCCAGGGTGATTCCCCTGCCCCACCTCAGCCTTGTCCTAAGGGGGATGAATCACTCCAGTGGAGCCTCTTTGTCTCTGCTGGTTTTGGGGGAAGCCACAGAGTGAGCAGAAACCTCCAGAGCTCAGTGGGATGTAACCCAGCAGGAAGCTCAGCAGGAGGAGGGATGGGCTCACTCCAAAATCCCTCTCCAAAACTGGGCTCCAACATTTCAGATCTGCCCAGGGATTTCAGGGGCTCAGCTCAGAGCATTCAATTCACCCAGGGCTGCTCTTTGTCCTTGGGGTTACATCAGCCCCACGTCCACACCATCCACACATCCTCCCTAGAAGCCTCCTGGGAATGGTCCCTGTGCTCTCCTGTCTCCCTAAAACTGCCAGGAATTTCATGGCAAAGGGCCCAGGGCAGAAAGGGCCACTTGAATATTTGAATATTTGAATATTTAACATCAGGAATGGTCTGGAGCTGGTGGCTCTGGGCATGGAGGGGACAGTAAGGAAAGCAGCGGCAGGGGACACACTCAGAACCCTCAAAAATTAAACTTTTAGGGTCAGGACTTCACCTCCTGATAGGAGCTACAGGGCTCAGAACACTGCTGGGGACAACCTTCCCAGGTTTGCTGAGGAATACAAAACAATTGACTTGCTGGATGCAGCACGAGGTTTTATTTATTGCAACTTTGGAAAGCACAAAAACATTGACAGATGAAAGGCACCGGAGAGCCAAAGTCATACAGTCACTGCTATCCCCTTTTACAGTTTGGATTTACAGAGTGTGCACGCCCCAGTACAGTGTTGCCATCCCTACATGCACGCCCAGCCACTCCAGAATTCCAGAATTAATTAAAATTCCAGAATTTGCCTGGCAAATCCCACTGGAAAAATTGCAAACCCCAAGGCAGAGGACGGAGAGAGCACATAGGGAGCTGCTGCTCGCTGCATGCACGGCTGGACAAAACACCAGAGCTTTTTTTATTTTACATCTCCTGCGAGTGAGAGCCTGGAGTTAGAGAAAGGAGGGAATGTTGGAGGGAAGGAGGCAGAGCAGGGATGGCTGAGGGTTGGATTGGGAGCCTTGGAGCGATGCTGCTGCTGCTCCTGTGTGTGCTGGCAGTGGCTGCTGCCCCACCTGTGTGTGTTCTGAACACTGCATGCAGGATTTCACTGCCACTGATCCCAAATCCCTTCTGTGCCTGGTGAGAATTGCATTTGTCTCTGCTGCAGCTATCAGGGGTTCTGCCAGCCACGCGGGGAGGAAGGGCTGGGTTTGGGATCCACCATTTCCCTACTCTTGGAAGGGGCACAAATCCCTCTCCAGAGCCCTTGGAGGGGCACAAATCCCTTCTCCAGAGCTTTTCGAGGGGCACAAATCCCTCTCCAACACCCTTCAAGGGGCACAAATCCCTCTCCAAAGCCCTTCAAGGGGCACAAATCCTCTCCAAAGCCTTTGGAGGGGCACAAATCCCTCTCCAAAGCCCTTCAAGAGGCACAAATCCCTCTCCAGAGCCCTTCAAGGGGCACAAATCCCTCTCCAAAGCCTTTGGAAGGGCACAAATCCCTCTCCAGTGCCCTTCAAGGGGCACAAATCCTTCTCCAAAGCTCTTGAAGGGGCACAAATCCCTCTCCAGAGACCTTGGATGGGCACAAATCCCTTCTCCAAGCTTTTGGAGGGGCACAAATCCCTCTCCAGAGCCCTTCAAGGGGCACAAACCCCTCTCCAAAGCCCTTCAAGAGGCACAAATCCCTCTCCAAAGCCTTTGGAAGGGCACAAATCCCTCTCCAGTGCCCTTCAAGGGGCACAAATCCTTCTCCAAAGCTCTTGAAGGGGCACAAATCCCTCTCCAGAGACCTTGGATGGGCACAAATCCCTTCTCCAAGCTTTTGGAGGGGCACAAATCCCTCTCCAGTGCCCTTCATGGGGCACAAATCCCTTTCCAGAGCCCTTGGAGGGGCACAAATCCCTTCTCCAGTGCCCTTCAAGGGGCACAAATCCCTTCTCCAAAGCTCTTGAAGGTGCACAAATCCCTCTCCAAAGCCCTTCAAGGGGCACAGTTCCCTCTCCAAGCTTTTGGAGGGGCACAAATGCCTCTCCAAAGGCCTTCAAGGGAGCACAAATCCCTCTCCAGTGCCCTTCAAGGGGCACAAATCCCTCTCCAGCGCCCTTGGAGGGGCACAAATCCCTCTCCAAAGCCCTTGGAAGGGCACAAATTCCTTCTCCAGAGCTCTTCAAGGGGCACAAATCCCTCTCCAAGCTTTTGGAGGGGCACAAATCCCTCTCCAATGCCTTTGGAGGGGCACAAATCCCTCTCCAATGCCCTTCAAGGAGCACAAATCCTTCTCCAAAGCTCTTGAAGGGGCAACTGAATGGAGGTGAACTGGGCAGGGCAAACTCTTCCTTCTGCAGATCTCATCTCGGGAAGCTGAACCTGCCCCACCAGGTTTTTTTGGGTGGTTTTTGGGTGTGGTTTTAGGAGGCTTTGGGGGAGATGCAGGCAGCGCAAGGTGGGCTGGGGTGAGCGAGGGCTGGAGCAGAAAGAGCTGAAGTTTGAGCTGTCCCTCGGGGGCGTGGGGGTCTCGTACCTCCCGAAACACACACACAAACACAAACACACACGTGGGGTGTGTATTTTAGCACCACGGCAGAGAGCAGAGCTCAGAGCAGCACAGGCACTTCCTTCAGGGGTTGAAATCGAGGATGCTGTGACAGCACTCGGATAAAAACCCCTCGGAAAAAAAAAAAATAGTGCATAAATCTCAGTGTGGTTATTGCACTGCTCAGGCAATTATCTGCCCCTGTGTCCCTGGAAATCTGTCTCTCGGATTTCGGCAGGAGAGCGATGGAAATGCTGAATAGAAATAAAGATTAATTGAATCAAAGCGACTCTACTGTGTATTTTAAGACATATTTATAAGCAGCAGCTGCAGCAGCGATTATGATAAATTTAATATTCAGAGTTCATTTCATGACGCAGAAATAAAATGAATTATCCATCAATATAAATTGACTTGAGATGAATATCAAATTGCAAAATCTTTAGAGTGATTCTGTTTGCTAATCTACATGAACATGATCTGGATTAAAGGGATCTGTTTGGTTCAGCATTAATCAGGAGGGGTAAAGTCTGGCTTTAAAACGAGATACATAAAATTAGGCAGCTCACAGGAGGGTCTTAAAGACTTCTGTGCCTGTAATGCCTTGGGGGAGCTCTGCCCCTGGGAACCCACTGTGAAGTCTTAACTCTAAAACCAGGCATAAAACATCCTTAAATACCTGGAAAAGCAGGTGGACAGCTATGGACCAAACGGACCAAACCACAGGGGTGTTTAACAAAACGTGTCTGACCCGCCGAGGCACTTTTATAAATGTCACTGCCAGCCTTTGTGCTTCTTCAGGGGCCTAAATGCACTTGCAAATCTCCCTTTAATATCTTTAAAATACTTTTAAGCATGCCTCTCCATGTTCATTAATGTGAGATGAGCAGATGCACAACCAGACAGAATACCATTTCCCCAAGAAACCTTTTTTTTTTTTTTTTTTTCCATTTCTAACATGCAAAATGTGGGGAATTATAACAGCATTTAAAAAAAAAAAAAAAAAAGAAGGCGTCGTAAAGCTATTTGAAATATCAAGACAAATGCAAATGAAGTCTAATCCTTTGTGCTGGAGCGGTGGTGGTTGATGGGGTGGTGGTGGTGGTGGTGATTCCTACTTTTTGGGTTACAAGGAAAGCAGGAAGTGGAGAACAGAAACCTGGCCTTGGAGCAGGCTCTGCTGCCTCCTGGGTTTGGGGTCTCAGCAGGGTTTGGGGTTCTTCACTCTAAGAGCTTCACAGAGCACAGGCGTGTCCCAGAGTAAACCCCAAGCACCCTGAGCACAGCCACGCCCCGGCCCTCAGCCCCCTCTGCCCACGCCTCCAAATGGATCAGGAGAAAGAGATAGGATTGCATTACCTCGCTCATTTTGGGCTTCCTGGAGCTGGCCGGCACCAGCCTGCCCGCCTCAGGCCGCGGGGCGGTGGCCATGGTGTAGGTCTCCTTGCTCACCTTCTGCTTGGACCTCAGCAGGGCCAGGGCGGCCTTGGTGGACACGCCGGGCAGGTTGGGGTTGTAGAGGCTGACGCACCAGCTGGCGTACACCGAGGAGCGCCCGTCCGCTTGCGGGGTGTGATTTGGCTTGACGTAGTTTAAATAGCACCAACTGACATTAGTGGTTGTGTGGAGACTGGGGAACTGCAGGAGCTTCTTGGTGTCCTCCCGAGCCTTCCCCGCGCCTGCAGCACCCTCGGGGGCAGTGCTGGCGGGGCTCGGTGGAGGCTGCTCCGGTGGTTCTTTGGAGTCTTCCTTCTTCACGGGCTGCAGGGGCTCCTGGCTGAGGAGCTGTTTGCCAGCTGGCTGCTCAAACTCCTGCAGGGCCTCAAAGCTCGGGGAACCCGACCGGGACGTGGCCTGCTGGGAACTGCTTGGGGTTTCCTTCGGCTCCGACTGCTCCACGGACACGCTGGGCGGTGTCTCGACCTCGGCCCTGTCTTGGCTTTCTGCAAGGAAGTGAGATTTATCCTGATTTTTCCCTTCTTCTACTGCACTGGGTGGCTTCACCACTTCCAGCTTCTCTTCTGCTTCAGACACTTCCTCCTCTTTCACTCTCTTCTGCTGCTGTGTCTCCATGGTCAGCTCCAAGCTGCCGGCTGGGGACAGCATCCTTTTGCTCCCCCCAACTGTGGAGGGGCCTCCTTCCAGGCCGAGGACGCTGTCCGAGGGGCAGGTGAGGGGCATGTAGCCCTTTCGTTCTGGCAAGGGCAGGGGCACTCTCAGGTATGGGCTCTGGAAAAGGCTCCTCTGCTCCTCCGTGATCATCTGGGCCAGGTCAAAACCCAGCCCGTGGACGTCAGCGCTGCACACCAGGGCGCCCTTGGGCTGGCGGTCATCGAATTTGGGGAGGACGATGGTTGAGGAGCTGCACTGGGACTGCGTGACCAGGATCTGGGAGAGCGTGGTGTACATGGCGCTGCCATAGGAGGGCATGTTGGTCTGGATGCGAACGGGGACAACCAGGGACACCATGGGCTCCGTCCGGGTGGGGACAACGAGCTGGGTGACGGTGACAGACACGGCGGGACTCGCCGTGCAGGTCAGAGGGTGCAGCCTGCTGTCCGAGTCGTAATCCGTGCACGGGGACAGGCTGGAGCTTCCTGCTGCTGAGAACAAACTGGATTTGATCTGTGGCAAATGTCCGCCAGCGTCACCTGGCAAGTGGAGAGCAAACTGAGACTGGAGAGGCAGGAAAAAGGCTGAGGGGATCGGGGAGGAGCCAGGGTAGTGCACGGGCAGGAATGAAGGGTGCCTGAAGGACACCTCAGCGGGGTGAGACATCAAGGGAGGAGCGATGTGAAGCGGGCCCGGGTGGATGAGCGTCTGCGGGAGGGGCAGCGGCGGGCTCTGGAATATGGAGGGAGGGATCTGAGGCATGGAGAACTGGGCGGAGAGGATGTCGGACATGGTGTGGGCAGCGAAGAGCTCTGCAGACTGCCCCGGCTGCGGCAGGAGGTGCTGGTAGGGGAATATGGAAACCTGGGGGGCCATGAAGTGCTTCTCGTGCAGCGTCAGCTGCGGCACGGGGTGGTGGAACACCTGCAGAGCTTCCGTGTAGGGCGGGCTGTAGGATGGCTCGGGGCTGTCCTTTGGCTGGCTCTTGTCACTCGGGTAGGTGCCGTGAGAGGGCAGAGGGGGGGACGAGGTCGGCTGATGGGGTAAACTTGTGGCAGGAGATTTACTTGAAGAAGGAGCCGGATCCTCGGTGTCCGGCCAGCCCGGCGGGGCCGCGTCTGGCTCGTGCTCGGGGTGCCTGGTGAGGGACGCCTGCCGCACCAGGAAGCATTTCCTCCTCTCCTGGGGGGCCGAGGAGGTGGAGGGGCCAGGGGTGGAGGCAGGAGTGGACGACAAGCTCCCGTAGTCGAAGGATTTGCTGCGAGTCTCTGACATCTGGGAAGGGTGGGACACGTTGGGCGTCTGCTCGGACGCGGATCTCCGCATTTCCCTGGAGTGGTGATGGTGGCTGGGGACCATCAGCATATGGGAGCCAACGCCAGGAGGTTTTGGGTGGGATTCAGAGGGCTGGCTGCTCGACTCTGGCTTGGTGTGGTCATCCCGATCGAAGGAGATGGAGTGGCTGGAGCCGTGGGATAGGCTGCTCTCCTGGCTGGGGCTCCGGGTGAGAGAGACGGACTCAAAGCTGGACTCTCCGGAGGACTGAGCCATTTCTGCCAGCCGGAGCCGCTTCTTCTTGGGTGGGAGTTTCTCCGCAGGGAGCTGGGAAAGAGTCTGGCTCCTCTGCGGCCACTGGAACTCCTCTGTTTTCTCCGGCTCCTTCGGAGGAGGTTCTGGCTCTGTTTCTGGTCTGTCCGGCTCTTCCGTGACCAGAATTTCAGGGACCTGGATGTTGTGCTGGCGGACCAGCCTGGGCTGCAGGGAGTGAGGGGGGCGGCTGTGCTGGGGCGTGGGCTGAGATGGGAACTGCGACAGGGGCTTGTCCTCTTCCAAGCTGCTGGGCTGCTCAATGGAGTCCGACTTCTCAAAGGAGCTCGTGTGCTGGATGACAGAGATCTCCTTGGAGGTTGTCCTCCTCTCCTTGCCCTCCGTGCTCGAAGCCGGTTTGGTGCTCCTGGAGTGGAAGCTGGCACTCGCCTCAGAAGGTGCGGATTTTCCCGAGTCTGCTGGTGACTTCAAAGATTCACGGGTCAGGTTTAGAGCCACATCAGACGAGGCCGGGTTTGCAAACGGAGCGCCTGGGCCGGTGCTGGAGGAAGGGGTGTCAGACAGTTCGAAAGCTGGAGGCTCCTCGTCATCCCCGAGGCTCTTCTCCTTCCGCCTCTTCCGCAGTGGGGTGAGCTCCAAGGTGCTGCCCAGCTTGTAATGCATCATCTGGGGCCACGTGTCGGGATCGGCCGCGCTCTTGTCCGGCTCTGAGGAGGTGTGGGACGTGGCAGAGCGGGGCTTGGCGAGCTGCAGTTCTGAGCAGTAGTACTTCTTGTGGGCCTCGTAGTTGTCCCTTTTCTTGTAGCGAGCGCCGCACACGTTGCACTCGTACATGAACCCTTTCGCCTTTGGGCCCTTGCGGGACTTTTTGGTAAGATCGCTTTCCTTGGTTTCGGGCTCCTCGGGAGGTTTGGGAACAGTTTCTTTGCTGGCAGAGCCGACCTCCTCCGAGACGTATTCCACTCCCAAGGGTAGCTCGATAGCTGGTTGGCGTTTTAGCATTCGAGGGTGGGAGGAAAACGCTTGGCTGCGGCTTAAGACTTCAGGCTCCATGATGTGATCATCGAATGAGTAGCTACCTCTAAAGGTGTGTGGGGAGCTTATAGTGCATGCAGCAGAAGGCATTGAGTGGCTTCTTAGGAGAGGCACTGTCTCTGTGGCACTGTGGGATTGCTGAAGTGACAACAATGATTGTTCGGGCTTCATTTTTTCACCGTGGGACGCCAACACTTTTGCTGCATCCAGCTGGCTGCTGGAACCAGACTTGATATCGAACTGAAAGGGTTCCCTGTACGCGCCAGACTTTGGGGATTCAATGCTGCTCCGCCTCGACAGGGAGCTTCTTCTGGGCTTCACGCTGTCGATTTCACTGGTATCCACGACGGCTTCGTTAATGGTGATTAGCTTGGTGATGTGTTCTATCACCTGTGTTCTAGGCACAGACAGCGGGACCATGCTGGGCTTCTCATCTCCGGACAGGTGTGGGAACCCCTGGGTCGTGTTGGCAGCCAGCGCCGCCGTCCTTTGCCCAATCCTCCCACACTTCCCGAAGATGATCTCGGCGTAAGATTTGGCGTTGGTGTTGGGAGGGCTGATCTGCTGCTCGGCGCTCTCGGATCGGGAGAAGTACCCGGACTCGGTGCTGCCTTTGCTGCCGGGGCTCAGGAACGCCTGCTCGTCGATCACCTTCTTGCGCTCACTCAGGCGCAGCGCCAGCTTCTGCTTGATGGTGTGAGTGTCCTCGGACTTATGGCTCAGGGCGTGCTCCGACGACGGCTCCACGAACTGGGAGCTGTCCTCGAGGGACTGGGACATGCTGGAATGGGACAAAGAGCAGCGGTCTTGGCTGGAGCCTTGGCTCCCCGCGCTCAGCAGGCTGCTGGAGAGCAGGGTGTGCTTCTGCCTGGGCGACAGCTCCACGGCGTGACCCGACATCGCTGCCGTCTCCTCCTCCGAGTCCGTGCTCTCCCCTTCTGTCGGCTCCTCGAAGTCCTCCCCGCCGATCCTCTCCATCTCCAGGCTCGAGGGGTACATCTCTGCCCCGATCCCTGAGGCCAGCCCGGCTTTTATCCGGTGAGCGTGAGACTTCCTGTGTTTGTACAAATTGCTCTTCGTCTTGAAGGAGAAGCCGCACGGAATGCAGGGGTAGGGCCTCTCCCCCGTGTGGGACCTGATATGCTTCTGGAGCACGCTGGGCTTGGCGCAGGGCCTGCTGCAGTACTGGCAGATGTACTTGCCCGGCTTCTGAGGCTTCTTCTCCTTCTTGTGCACCTCCTCGGCTTGCTTGAGGGACACCTGGGCAGGGCGAGGGATGAAGACCTTCTGCACGGCCGGCATGTCCTCGGCGGGGACGATGGGCGAGTGGGACGGGAGGAGCTGGCCGTGGTGGGAGTGCAGCCCGGCGGACGGGAAGGAGCCAGAGGGCCCTGGCCTGACTGGATCAACTAGCTGCCATGTGGGACCTTCCAGGACGTGCTCCGGCTTCCCCGGGGACATGAATGCTGGTGACAGTGCGTGCTGCTGAAGCTGCGGGACGTGGGCAGGGTGGTCGAAGGAGGAGGGCTTGGGTTGTTTCTGGTGGCCGGGCTTCTCCTGGGGCTCCTCTCGCGGGACGGGCAAGGAGCCGGAAAAGTGCTGCTGCGAGATGATATCTCGGAGAGGAGTTCCTTGGGAAGGAGCGGAGCTGCCCTGGTACGTAGTTGGGGATGAAATACTGCCTTGGAAAGCCTCTCCTTTGGGAAGCCTCTTTCTTGGACTTTCCTCAGCCTTTTTTGTGCTCTTCTGGCTTTGTTCAGGATCCATGACCTTAAAAGGGTCTTTGAATGCTATTTCGGGAAGGTTTTGGCAGGCTTCATTTACGAATAATAAAGGTCTCCTCTGTAGATTCCCTGTTTTGCCTGCATTTGCTACGAAGCTGGAGCCGCCAGGAGATGGTTGTTGATTTAAGATTTTACTAAAGTGTCACTAGTTGCTATTTGATTCAAAAAAAAAAACGTTTCAAGGTCAATAAAGTTCACATTGGTAACACATGACAAACTACTTCAAAGAGAGAAAACTTTCCAAAACTTTCAGTCCAAATATTTTCCTTGTGAACTTGGTTAAGGCTTTAAACCTTGCCATTTTATTTCAGTTGACAGTGGCAAGCCTTCAAAGTCAAGATGCAACCCACAATGTGTCTCTTGTTTGTTATGCAAAGCTTTGAAAACTTGAGACTTCAGTGCTCATCTCAGAAAGATCCTTTTTTTTTTTTCCCTTTCTCCTGTGCAAGGAAAATAACACTGAACGGTGGATGTCCCCCTGTGTCTTCCTTCTGTTCCACTTTGGAGTTCAAAAGCCTTGGAAAAGTATTTCCCACATTTCTGTAATTACATCCAAAAGAAAAACAAACAGACAGAAAAAAACAAAACAAACAACTTTAGCTTTTGTGTGTAAGTAATTAAACGTTGCTCATTCTGGGGGGGGTTAACGGGGAATGTTTTGCACACAAATAATTCAGAATAACTCATTGAATGTCTGCCATTCACAAGACATTACTTTTAATGGCAACCTAAACATAAATTGCGCTCAGGCAAACCTCAGGGCCTCGGTTTAACGCTCACAAAACCTGGCTCTGAGGCAGCAGCCAAAGACAGGAACTGGAAACAGAGACAGTTCGGAAAAATGCATTAAAACGCTTTCAAACTCGAATTCCTCCTAATCTCCTGCAAGCATTTAGGGGTTTAAAGTTTTTATAATTGTTTTTCCCTTTCCAAACTGACTGACTCCAAAGCACCGCCTCACGCCTCTTACATCCCTGACAAATAACAAGGAATCTTCTCAGGATGAAAGCTGCTCTTAAGCTGTGCTAATCTTCAGTGTCAGCGACAACAAAGGCAGGTGAAGAGGAGCTGCCACGAGCTCTTATTGAAACATTGCCTCTCCAATTTCCTGCCTTTTGTCACCAAACAAAGGTGCAAATCCAATTCCTGTGGCACACGCGTGGGGTGTCCTCTTGAAATGAGTGCAGATCATAGAATCACAGAATCAGACAGGTTGGAAAGGACCTCTGAGATCATCAAGTCCAACCCTTGATCCACTCCCACCACAGTTGCTAAACCATGGCACTAAGTGCCATGTCCAGCCTTGTCTTAAAAACCTCCAGGGATGGAGAATCCACCACTTCCCTGGGCAGCCATTCCAGTGGTGGATTACCCTCTCTGTAAAGAATTTCTTTCTAATATCTAACCTAAACCTCCCCTGGCACAGCCTGAGGCCCTCTTGTCTCACTGCTGGGAGAAGAGACCAACCCCACCTGCCTACAGCCTCCTCTCAGGTAGTTGTGGAAAGCGATGAGGTCTCCCCTGAGCCTTCTCTTCTCCAGGCTGAACAACCCCAGCTCCCTCAGCCTCTCCTCACAGGACTTGTGTTCACCTTCACCAGCTCCATTGCTCTTCTCTGGACCTGCTCCAGCACCTCAACATCTCTCCTGAACTGCAGGGCCCAGAACTGGACACAGTGCTGCAGGTGAGGCCTCACCAGTGCTGAGCACAGGGGCAGAATCACTTCCCTGGTCCTGCTGGCCACACTGTTCCTGATGCAGGCCAGGATGCCATTGGCCTTCTTGGCCACCTGGGCACACTGCTGGCTCATATTCAGCTTCCTGTCGATCCAAACTCCTAGGTCTACAGCTCTGTGCACTCAGTGAGAAAAGGGACGTGGGGTTTTAGGGGATTGAGCTTTATTTAGCAGAGTCTAACAAAACCAGGACACCCTGGGACCCATCACGATCGGCCAGACTTCACAAAACCCTCTGAAAACTCTCTGTTGTTTGGATACATCGCCTCAGGTGGCCAAATTTAGGGTGTGAGTCCTTGGATACGACTCTGTCACGGAGAGAGGAAGGTGCCAATGAGGGACCCAAGGGGACAGTGCAGCCTCCACGAGGGACTCAGTTCAGGGACATTGATGGCTCTGAGATGTCATTTTTCTGCTGACTGGAGTAGTGACTTCTCTCACTGCTCAGCTGTGACACAAGGGAATGACACAAAATCAGTCCTAGCCTTGAATTCCACCTTCCTTCTCCCCAAATCCAGGTCCTGCTCCCCTCCAGCACAACCTCCAAACTTCCCAGGGCCTGCAGAGCACCTGCTCCTGCCCTGACTTGCTGAGGAAGTCAAGCTCCTTGCTGTGAGAAGCATTTAATTACATTTCAAAACCCCTTTTAGAGAGCCCTCAGTGCTGACTAACCCTGAGCGTGGTCTGGCCGAGACTTGGAGCCCAGCACTTGTTCAAGATCAAAGACACTCGTGGAGCTGATTTACCACCTCGATTTCTGCCCACATTGCTGGGGTTTGCCCCACTCGTGACACACAGAGCTTTCCAAAAAAGCTTTTTGGGAAAAGCAGATTAAAGCAGGGACAGAGAACTTTAACTGGGCAGAAGTGGATTTAAGCAGGGATTTTTTTCAGCAAGTGTAGAGTGAGCTGCCACAAGCTCAAATATTCACATCTAAGAATTCCCAACTCAACCTAAACAATTTTAATTTTTTATTTTAATACTGAATTTCCTCCCATAGGCAACATATCAATTCCTAAATGTACAACGGTTAGGCTTGCAAAGAAAAGTCTTGAGTGGATTCAGTGTCACCCCAAATGTTCAGACCATCCTCACTCTCCTCTGATGAACATGTGGGCCCCAGCTGATTTTAATTTTCGGAGGAATTCTGCACAAAAGTGAACAATTCAAGAACAGGCCAACAAACAAACACACACCTGGCTGCCTACAGCAGCGAGCGAGGCCACCCTGGGCCAGTTCAGGCTACTTGGGACATCTTTATTCCATTACTGGGAATGAAGCTCCTGGAATGCCAATGGCAAAGGATAATTCTCCTGGCTGGATGCAGTTCATCCAGGCTGGGACCTCTCCAAGGAAAAACCAACAGTGCAACAAAAAATGGGAGAAAATAAATGAAGTCGGGGAGGGTTTCTCTGGTAAGAATCCAGAGGGAGGGAGGAAGAGGAGGGGAGATTCATCAGGAACTGGAGTGGGTTCCCGAGGGGCAGCTCCCAGCTCTGCTCCCTGGGACAGGGACAGGAGCCAGGGAAGGGCTGGAGCTGGGCCAGGGCAGGCTCAGGCTGAGCTCAGGGAAAGGTTCTTCCCCCAGAGGGTGCTGGGCACTGCCCAGGCTCCCCAGGGAATGGGCACGGCCCCGAGGCTGCCAGAGCTCCAGGAGCGTTTGGGCAGCGCTGCCAGGGATGCCCAGGGGGGGGTTGTTGGGGGGTCTGGGCAGGACTCAATCATCCTTGGTCCCTTCCAGCTCAGAATATTCCATGATTCTGTGATCCTGCACTGTTTTCCTTCTCACTTTCCCTCAGAGCCTGGCGCTGGCACAACGACAGCAAATCCTAAAGGAACAATCCCATGGATTGTCTGGCACAGTTTCCAGCTGCTGCCATGGCATGTGTGCAGCCCAGTCCGAGGCACAGGCACTGGGGATTCCAGGATTGCAGCTTTTCTTTCCATTCAAAGAGGATTTCTTAGGGTTTCACTTGAAATGCAGCGGAGCGAACACGAGCAGGAACGCCCGTTGCATTCCCAGTGCCAGGAACAAAGGCTGCCACCCCCATGGAAGGAATCACTGACAGAATTCCCTCGGATTTTAATGGGACCAGAGTTTTACCCTAAAGCCTGAGGTAAAATGCTCAGAAAAATGCTCTTCTAGAAAGTCACAATTGTGGGGATTCTGAATCACCTTATTACGGCTGAAATAAATCGTGCAGGGAGGGCCAGGCACACATTTCCCCAGTCCTAAACCTCTCCCAATCCTAAACAACATCCAACCCTAAACCTCTCCCAGTCCTAAACCTCTCCTAATCCTAAACCTCTCCCAATCCTTAACAACACCCAGTCCTAAACCTCTCCCAGTCCTAAACCTCACACAGTCCTAAACATCTCCCAATCCTAAACAACACCCAATCCTAAACCTCTCCTAACCCTAAAGTTCACCCAATCCTAAACTTCTCCCAGTCCTAAACCTCACACACTCCTAAACCTCACCCAATCCTAAACATCTCCTAATCCTAAACCTCTCCTAAAACTAAACTTCACCCAATCCTAAACCTCTCCCAATCATAAACCACACACAGTCCTAAACTGTGTCCTAAACTCCCTCTCCTAAGCCTCTCCTAATCCTAAACCTCTCCCAATCCTAAACCTCTCCTAATCCTAAACTTCACCTAATTCTAAACTTCACCCAATCCTAAATCTCTCCCAATACTAAACTTCACCCAATCCTAAACCTCTCCTAATCCTAAACCTCACACAGTTCTAAACCTCTCCCAGTCCTTCACATCTCCCAATCCTAAACCTCTCCCAATCCTAAACCTCTCTCAGTCCAAAACCTCACCCAATCCCAAACCTCTCCTAGTCCTAAACTTCACCCAATCCTAAACCTCTCCCAATCCCAAACCCCTCCCAGGTGCTCCTGAAGGCTTTGAGGAGGAGCTGACCCCTGCCCAGCCTCGGGGCCATCACCACTCCCACACGAGCTCTTCCCCACCAGGTTTGGGGTTGGAACCTCTTCTGCATGGGATGAGAAATGCTGGGGATGACCTCTGAGCTCCAGGTGGGAACACCACTGAGGAGACCTCGGGATTTTCCAATAGGATTTTCCAATGGGATTTGTGGGAAGCTGTCACAGCCCTGACTTTTCCACACTCTTCCACCACGACAGCAATTTCCTCTCTGTATACACCCAATTTTAGCCTGTTTTAGGGAGGCCAGGCTCATGGGGAACGTCTGGAAAAATCCACCTTTTTATTGGTCATGACAACTGTGAAGCCAAATTTCAGACAAATTTAATGACCAACCATATTTGACATTTTTTTAAAATATATTTCAAATCTCCCAAATTTTGTGCAAGTGAGGGAATTAGGCACAGCAGCAGCTCCTGTTTCTGTTCCACCAAAAGGCAATGCCTGTGGGAGGAACCAGCATTTACCCCTTTTAATTAGGGAATTATCAGTCTGGAGATGCACATTTTGGGGGGAAAACAAATCCAATTTTTTTTTTTTTTTTTTTGCAGTAGCTGATTTTCCTCAGCTCTTACAAAAATCCTGGAGCCTGTGTATAAAACCAGACGTGAGAAGCACAGGGTGGAGAGTTTGGGGGAGATCCCAAATTGGCTTTGCACAAATGAAGCGAGTGAGAAAGAGAGAGATGCAAACAGCAGCTGGGGCAGATCCCCTGAGAGCACCTAGGAAATACAAAAATGCAGCACCAGGAGGGCTCACAAGGTAGAAGTTTCTGGAATTAATTGATGTGAAAACAAAATGAACTGGGCACGGAGAGAGGCAGGTCCTGCTCCTGCGGCGAAGGGCAGGGGAGGCCCCAGGGTGGGAGAAGCACAAGTTACTCACAGTGGGCTGGAGAGTTTTGGGGTTTGGTGGTGTCCCTCTCTGGCCTGCCCACGGCTGAGTCGGGGCTCTGGGAGGAGGATCAGATGGTGCAGATCGCCCAGTGCCACCTCTCAGTGTCACCTCTCAGTGCCACCTCCCAGTGCCACCGCCCAGGAGACAGCACCAGGTAACCACAGCAGGGCACAACCACAGCTGGGGAGCACCTGGGGCTGCGTCACCTCCCCAGGGTGACACCAGCACTCAGCGACAGCACAGCACTGCAGGCTGCTCCTGCTACAGCTCAGGTGCTCCTGCTCTGGCCCAGGTGCTCCTGCTCTGGCCCAGGTGTTCCTGGTGTGGCCCAGGTGTTCCTGCTCTGGCCCAGGTGTTCCTGCTCTGGCCCAAGAGTTCCTGTTCTGGCCCAGGTGTTCCTGCTCTGGCCCAGGTGCTCCTGTTCTGGCCCAGGTGTTCCTGCTCCAGCCCAGGTGCTCCTGCTTCAGCCCAGGTGTTCCTCCTCTGGCCCAGGTGTTCTTCCTAGACCAGGTGTTTCTCCTGCTAGAATCCCCTCTCCCGGCCAAGGTATTCCTACTCTTGGACAAGGTACTTCCCCCTCTGTCCCAGGTATTCCTCCTCCTGGACCAGTTATTTCTCCTCCTAGACCAGGTGTTTCTCCTCTGGCCCAGGTGTTCCTACTCCTGGATCAGGTGTTTCTCCTCCTGTCTCAGTTATCTCTTCTCTTGGACCAGTTATTCCTCCTGGACCAGTTATTTCCCACCTGGACCAGGTATTCCTCATCTGACCCACATATTCCTCTTCCTAGCCCAGTTATTTTTCTCCTGGACCAGTTATTCCTCCTCCTGGACAAGATATTTCCTCATGTGAACCATGTATTCCTCCTGTGGCCCAGGTATTCCTCCTCCTGGACCAGTTACTCCCCCTCATGGACCAGTTATTCCTCTTCCTAGCCCAGCCCTTCCTCCAAAGCTTATATTTAGTCTCGAGTTTTACATTTAGACCACCTTTAGTTTTAAGTAAATCATTCATTACTGAAAATTCACTTTCCACAGACCTCCCAGCACATCCCAACAGCTTTCCCATGAGGAAAGGCTGGGAGAGCCAGGGGTGTTAATAAAAGGTTTTGAGGAGACTCCAGAGCTCCTTGCAGGGCCTGAAGGGGCTCCAGGAGAGCTGGAGAGGGACTGGGGACAAGGCCTGGAGGGACAGGAGCCAGGGAATGGCTTCCCAGTGCCCCAGGGCAGGGCTGGATGGGAGATTGGGAAGGAATTGTTCCCTGGGAGGGTGGCTCAGGGCTGGGATGGAATTGGCAGAGCAGCTGTGGCTGCCCCTGGATCCCTGGCAGTGCCCAAGGCCAGGCTGGACACTGGGAGCAGCCTGGGACAATGGGAGGGGTCCCTGCCATGGCAGAGTTGGCTCTGGATGGGATTTAAGGTCCTTCCAACCCAAACCATTCCAGGATTCTGGAATTCACGTTTGGATCCTCAGACTTGAGCAACATCTGTGGAGCTGCTGTGGATCGCCGAGGGGAGAAGGCAACCCAGGGCTAAACTGGAGAGATTTGGGTTCCGTGCCCACTTTGGTTACACATTTCCTATGTGAAACTGGGCAAGTTCACCTCACCCAGGCCTGAGCTCGTTCCTGTTTCCAAACGAGGACACTTCCCTACCCCACAGCTGTGCCGTGACTCAGCTCTGGGCGTCTGGGGGGCCCTGGATCCTACGGGAAGGGAGAGACCCACAGAGATAAACAGGGATCCTCTTAACTGGAAACAGATGGGGAGACAGCCAGGAGACTTTCTCTGCTCATTAAAAACCCCCAGGATTGAAAGGCTGTGCTTATTCGCTTTTATTTTTATCCCATGTGATTTCAGCAATTTTCCCTCCCACCTTCCCAGGAAGAGAAGGGCCCCAGAACCCGAGGAAAACATGAGCAAACCCAAAACTCTGCGTTCACTCGAGGCAAAGGGTTAATCTACAGAATTTCATCACTTCAAAGAGGTTTTCCAGAAAAGCATTTGAGTCACAACAGAGAAATTATTGCAAAATCTGCATGTTTGAGAGCTAAATATTCCCAGAAATATCACCATCAAAACTAGAAGGGAGGGGAGGAGGGGAAATAAGAAAAGTAGCAAGGCCTGAGCAGCCTGAGGAGCAGCAAGAGCAGGGATGGAGCAAAGCATCAGCACTTCCATGAATTCCTCGGAGCCATGGAGGAGCTCTGCCCAGCCAGGACAAGGCTCTGGCTCCAGGCAGCCTCAGCCAGCTCAGGCTGATCCATTTCCATCACTAAAAATGGGATTTGCAGCCTGGTTCCTGCTCCTGCAGGCACTGCCAGTCCACTCCTGTATTCCAGAGGGGATTTTTACATTGATAAGGACACTGATCCTGTTTTCTTGCAACCAAAATTCAAGAAAATCAACTCTTTTTAGAGACATTTAAAAGACATTTAGAGACATCGAGGTGCAGTGCCTGTGACTGGGAGGAATTCCGAGCATTCCCAGCTCATCTCCTCCGTGGGATTGTGCAAATCCCTGCTGCTCTCACTTCTCACTGTTCAAAAGTCACTGTTTAGTATTTTTAAAGCATTCCTGCCCAATGATTCCTTCAAAATTCCTCAGGGTTGACCACTCCAGGCCTGGCAGACCCCAGGGTGGGGTGGCAGCTCGTGGTGAGCTGCTGATACCATCCGAGGTAACGCAGGGAAGGCAGGAATTGCCTTTCCCTGGAAATGTGTTCCCCTGCAGAGACTCCTGCTTGAACCCAGGGATTGAGAAACCTCCCAGAATGTTCTTGCATCGTTTCAAACCACAGGAGTGGAAGGGGCAACTCCAGTTCAGAGGGAGTTTGTGATTCCTGCTCAGCCTCAGGATCGCAGCGGGAAGGAGTCGATCCCACAGCCCTGGATCCATGGCCAGGAAGCTCTGGAGAGGGCAGTGGGAATGGCTCTCCCTGACCCTCCCTGGCTGAGGCTCTCCTTGGATACTGCCCTGACTGTCCTGCAGGGATGGGCAGCCCATGGATGCACTCACAGAGCCATGGATTCACACCCCAGTCCATGGGTGCACACGCATTAATACATGGATGCACTCACAAACCCATGAGTGCACTCACAAATCCCTGGATTCACACCCCAATCCATGGGTGCACATGCATTAATCCAGGGATGCGCTCACATTAATCCATGGATGCACTCACAAATCTCTGGATTCACACCCCAATCCATGGATTCACACCCCAATCCATGGGTGCACACATATTAATCCATGCATGCACACACCCCAATCCATGGATTCCCACACAACAATCCGTGGGTGCACTCACAAATCATGGATGCACACACATTAATCCATGGATGCACACACAAATTCATGAGTGCACTCACAAATCCCTGGATTCTCACCCCAGTCCATGGATGCACACACACGAATCCATGGATGCACTCACAAATCCATGGTTGCACACCCCAATCCATGGATGCACATACTGTAATCCATGGATGCACTCACAAACCCATGGGTGCACTCACAAATCCATGGATTCCCCCCCAATCCATGGGTGCACACATATTAATCCATGGATGCACACATATTAATCCATGGATGCACTCACAAACCCATAGATGCACACCCCAATCCATGGATCCACTCACAAATCCATGGATTCCCACCCCAATCCATGGATGCACACACCTCAATCCGTGGGTGCACACACACCAATCCATGGGTGCACTCACAAATCATGGATGCACACACATTAATCCATGGATACACTCACAAACTCATGAGTGCACTCACAAATCCCTGGATTCACACCCCAGTCCATGGATGCACGCATATTAATCCATGGATTCATATCCCAATCCATGGATTCCCACCCCAATCCATGGATGCACACACTTTAATCCATGGATGCGCTCACAAACCCATGGGTGCACTCACAAATCCCTGGATTCACACTCCAATCCATGGATCCACTCACAAATCCAGGGGTGCACACACCCCAATCCATGGATTCACACCCCAATTCATGGATGCACTCAAAAATCCCTGGATTCACACCCCAATCCATGGATTCACACTCCAATGTATGGGTGCACACTCCAATCCATGGGCGCACACAAATTAATCCATGGATGCACACACCCCAATCCATGGATCCACTCACAAACCCATGGATGCACACACCCCAATCCATGAGTGCACACATACCAATCCATGGATGCACTCACAAATCCATGGATGCACACACATTAATCCATGGATACACTCACAAACTCATGAGTGCACTCACAAATCCCTGGATTCACACCCCAGTCCATGGATGCACGCATATTAATCCATGGATTCATATCCCAATCCATGGATTCCCACCCCAATCCATGGATGCACACACTTTAATCCATGGATGCGCTCACAAACCCATGGGTGCACTCACAAATCCCTGGATTCACACTCCAATCCATGGATCCACTCACAAATCCAGGGGTGCACACACCCCAATCCATGGATTCACACCCCAATTCATGGATGCACTCAAAAATCCCTGGATTCACACCCCAATCCATGGATTCACACTCCAATGTATGGGTGCACACTCCAATCCATGGGTGCACACAAATTAATCCATGGATGCACACACCCCAATCCATGAGTGCACACATACCAATCCATGGATGCACTCACAAATCCATGGATTCCCCGCCAGTTCATGGATGCGCACACATTAATCCCCAGCCCCAAAACACTCCCCAGCGCTTTATCCGTGCAGATTTGACCACCGAGGATCCAGACCTCAGTGTCCCTGCAGGATTTCCATGGAAACACTGCATCCTCACGGCTGGAAGAGCCCTCCAGGGTAAGTCCAGCCTTTGAGCTGTTCCGGCCCAGGTGTTCCTGTCCTTGCCCAGGTGCTCCTGCTCTGGCCCAGGTGTTCCTGTCCTTGCCCAGGTGTTCCTGTCCTTGCCCAGGTGTCTCTGCTCTGGCCCAGGTGCTCCTGCTCTGGCCCAGGTGTTCCTGTCCTTGCCCAGGTGTCTCTGCTCTGGCCCAGGTGCTCCTGTTCTGGCCCAGGTGCTCCTGCTCTGGCCCAGGTGTTCCTGTTCTTGCCCAGGTGCTCCTGTCCTTGCCCAGGTGTCTCTGCTCTGGCCCAGGTGCTCCTGTTCTGGCCCAGGTGCTCCTGCTCTTGCCCAGGTGTTCCTGTTCTTGCCCAGGTGTTCCTGCTCTGGCCCAGGTGCTCCTGTTCTGACTCAGGTGCTCCTGCTCTGGCCCAGGTGTTCCTCCTCCAGCCCAGGTGTTCCTGTTCTGGCCCAGGTGCTCCTGTTCTGGCCCAGGTGTTCCTCCTAGACCAGGTGTTTCTCCTGCTAGAATCTCCTCTCCCGGCCAAGGCGTTCCTACTCCTGGACAAGGTGCTTCCCCCTCTGTCCCAGTTATTCCTTCTCCTGGACCAGTTATTTCTCCTCCTGGATCCTCCTCCTGAAACCTCCAGGTTCACAAACCACATCACCGCTCGTGTTCTGAGCGCTCCCAGGGGCGGTGATTCCTTGGGATTCCACTACTTCCTTGGGAAGTTTGTTGCCACAAGGACACAGGGAAAGCTCATTTCGGGTTCTGTGTCCTTTCCAGCCTGCAGTCACTCAGCCTCTCCTGGCTCTCCAGGGAACACCAGGGAGGAGCAGCTTCTCCCAAGTTTCCTGCATGACGCTCTCCAGCTGAATTAATTCCATTTCCTTCCCAGCTTATTTGACATTCCAGGGCCTTCCTGAGAGCAGAACTCCCCTCGGGCTTCACTAAAGAAAATAATTGGGGGAAAAAAAAAACAAAACAAACCAACAAAAAACCCCCAAGAAGTGCCGTGGGTTGTTGGCTGCAGTGTTTGGCTCAGCCCCTGGTTTCCTGACCGTTGGTTGCTGCGGGAGCTGGAGCCGTTCCACAATGGGGAAAAAATGAGGAATTTTGGTGTGTTTTGCCAATAGCAGAAGAGAGGGACACTGTTGGCAGGTTGCAGAAGTGCCCTGGCACTGAAAGGCTGAGGGAGGGCAGGGGCAGGGAGGTTCTGCCTCAATCCACGTGGGAGCAGGGCTGGGGCTGCCCACGGAGAACCTTCCCAGGCCACGATCCAGAGGAGTTTTCCCTCAGGATGCTCTGGCAGGACACAGCCGGGCTGGTGATGTCACCTGCGGGGCACAGCGGCTTTGTAGGACTGAACAAAAACAAATGAGGGATTTGAAGGCAAAGAAAACAGTAAAAAAGGAAAACTTTTAACATGCAAATTCCAGCTCTGCTCCTCCACAATTTGAGTCTTGCACAAACTGCTCTTTGTCTCGTTAACGATAAAGCAGAAGCAATTAAGCAAAGTGCAATAAAACTTAAACAGAATAGAACTAAACAGACTCTGAGATTATTGTGTAGCCCCTCTGAAGGGATCCTTCCAGCTGGTATCACAAAAAGCTGCTGGTTTGCTTGGAATGCAGAACGGAGGAGCAGAAATGCTCCCTAAAAACAACCTCTCCACTGGGAGAGAGGCCGTGGAGGGCTGGGAGCTGCATCAGCTTTATCCCTGTGCTGAATTCCCACCCCAGCCCTCAGCAAGGCTCCCTCTCTTCCTCCTAGCATGGGACAACAGGGCACAGAACCCTGTAAGGGTTTGGGGTGCAAGAGATCCTAAATCCCATCCCATCCCCTTCCATCCCATCCCATCCATCCCACCCCAGGGACCCCTCCCACTGTGCCAGGCTGCTCCCAATGTCCAGCCTGGCCTTGGGCACTGCCAGGGATCCAGGGGCAGCCACAGCTGCTCTGCCAATTCCATTCCAGCCCTGAGCCACCCTCCCAGGGAACAATTCCTTCCCAATCTCCCATCCAGCCCTGCCCTGGGGCACTGGGAAGCCATTCCCTGCCTCCTGTCCCTCCAGGCCTTGTCCCCAGTCCCTCTCCAGCTCTCCTGGAGCCCCTTCAGGCCCTGCCAGGAGCTCTGAGCTCTCCCTGGAGCCTTCTCCTCTCCAGCTGAGCACCCCTTCCCTATCAGCCCCTTCAGACCCCAAACCTACACCCTTTTCTCCAAGGACTTGACATTTTTCCTGATGGATTTATGTGTAGAAGATCACAGGAGGAGTTTTGTGCCCTCCAGACACACATCAGGAGTGGAAAATGGTTTTTTACCTCAAGCCCTGCGGGTGGTGGAAGTGGCTGCACATGGAGCCTGTGCCCCAGGAGAGGAATTTTGGTGTGATCCCTGAGGACAAGGGGATGGTTCTGCCTCAGATCCAGCGACCCTGACACACACCCGGGTGTTCCTGGAGACCACACAGCTCCAGGGAAGCCCCAGCAGGGCCCAAAGGAGCTGGAAGCAGGAGCAGCTCCTGCCCGAGCCAAGGCTCCACTGCTGGCAGCTCCTACTCGTTCCCTGGATGGCACAGAGGGGACCTGGGCCAGAACCCACCCACGGCTTCATCTCTGCCCTCAATCCCTGGCACGGCTCTGGGCCTGGGGCTTTGTTTTGGCAGCTCCACACACAGTCACCGAGGTTGGGTTTTTTTTTCCCTTTTAATGTTTTCTGGTTTGCACTTTAAAAAAAAAAAAGTGAAATATCTACGGGGTTTTGTCATTTCCCTGTGTGAGAAAACAAAGTGAATTCACAGGGTTTTAGTGAAATCCTGGGATGTGCCAAGGGCTGCATCCTTCCAGGGATTAAATGCCAGGCACTGGTGGAGGTGAGAGAGGCATTGGAAAAGCAGCCAGGAAAATGTCGAGTCTCACATCTGCCACGTGCAAAAGCCAAGAGCACACAGGGCACAACCTCAGGGCTCCCCCAGAGCCTCCCGACTGCTGCTCCCACAGCTCCAGCACCCCTACACAGAGAATTCCCTCAGAAAACACCAACAGCTTCACCCCCTCGGCTCGCTCGGCCTTTTTCTGTGCCCTCGAGCAAAGGAAAGAGGGATGGGTGCTGATAAAAGGCAGAGTTACCACCTGGGACAGGCAGAGCAGAGAATCTGGAGCAGAGAAAACTCCAGGGAGGTCTCAGTGCAGCCTCCTGGTGCTTGGAAGGTGCTCATGAAGGGGTCAAGGTCCTGCAGGGGCAGAGAGTGACAGGACCAAAGGGGTTTTAAACCAAACAAGGGAGGTGTAGGTGGGATTTTGGGAAGGAATTGTTCCCTGGGAGGGTGGCTCAGGGCTGGGATGGAATTGGCAGAGCAGCTGTGGCTGCCCCTGGATCCCTGGCAGTGCCCAAGGCCAGGCTGGACATTGGGAGCAGCCTGGCACACTGGGAGGGGTCCCTGCCAGGGCAGGGGTGGAACAAGATGAGTTTTAAGGTTCTTCCAACCCAAAACATTCCATGATTCTGTGATTCCAGATCCTGTGATCTTCCCAGCCACATCAGCATCTGGAATATTGATGGAGGGGAATCCATCCCTACACACCAGGAGCAGCCACATCAGGGCTCCCAGGCTGGGAGGGGAATGGAGGTTTGGGGTTGAAATCTGTGGGCAGAGCATTGAAGAGGCCATAAAATATTCTGGAATTGCAATCCCAGCCTGCAATTCCCACCCTGCTGGGCAGGAGGTTTTCCTTTCCCTCTCTCCGTGCACACAATTCCAGCTTCGGAATTCCAGCTTTAAGTTAACCCAAGTGCTCTGAAGGATAGAAGGTACTGTAAAAATATTATAAATAATAATATCATATTAATAAAGATATAAATTCCCTGAAATGGGATGGTGCAAAAGCATTTTTGCTTGGGAATTTTTCACTTGGGAATTCCTGCACCTGTGTGTGCAGCCCCTGAAAATCAAAATAAATCAGATTTTCCACTCTCTGTGCACAGCATCCACACACAACATTGTGTTATGCCGGCCTGCATCTTATTTAATTAAATATACAGAGGAGATGCTGAAAGATTTATGTTGAAATGAGAAAAGTAATTGGAATCTGAGTGGAAATTCAAGAAGGAAACTTCCGTGAGCGATTCAGGACCAAAGGCCATGGGGAGTTCTTCCCTAACCTCAATGGAAAGAAAGGCAGAAAGAGAAGAAAAGAATATTTTTCTTCCCTATGGGCGAACCCAGAGTTTCTGATCCTTTCCCCAGGCTGGGAATCTCCCTTTTCCAGAGCTCCCTAGGGAGTTCATCCTGAAATTCATTTATGTTTTGTCTCATAACAGAAAGGGTGATGAACCCAGCAGGTCCCTGCCAGTGCCACCCTCAGCCCAGAAAGCCTCCCTGGGCAGGGGAATTGGGGGAGAATTGGGGGAGAATTGAGGGAGAATTGGGCTCATTAACACAGCTTTTCTCCAGGTAAATGTTTTCCCAGGCAAGGTGGAGCTGCTGGAAAGGGATTCACCAGGGTACACAGAGCCAGCTGCAAGAGGTGGAGTTTTTCCTTCCCCAAACCCTCATTTCCAAAGGATACTGTAGATATTTATATCTTTTATATCCAGTTTATATATATATTTATATCCTGAGTTGTCTGTACACACACACCCCTCCACGTGCAATTCTGATCAAAAATTCCAAGCCAAATCCCAATTTTGGGCAGTTCTAGGCAGATCCCAATTTCCCACAGCTGGGAAGGCTGTGCAGACCTGTCCCCCCTGGAAGATCCTGGTGCTCCCCACACCGGATCCAGGAGGGGGAAAAACCTCACGTTTTAGAGCTCCAGAGTGCATGCAGAGAGCACAAATAACTTCAAGATCTGCATTTGTTTAGCAGGAAAGGGAGGAAAAGCCTGCCTGGGTTTGGAGGGAATGTCGGGAGCTGCGCAGGGAGAGCAGAGCCGAGTCTGGGCAGTGTTTGCTGCCCTGTCATCACCAGCTCCACAGACCTCCCTTGTTCCTGCACACACAAAAATCCACCTTGTGCCAGGGAACAGAGCCTTAACGAGCACCAGAGCGTGTTTTGGGTCATTTCCAGGTGATTGGCCTCTTCTTAACAGATCCTGCTTGTAGATGAAGGCAAATATTTGTGCAGGGACCCCATTGGCTGCGTGTTCCTCTCTCCTGGTTTTTCCCCTCATAAACCTGTTCCTCAGGAATCCACAGCCCAGCGCTGGCTGGGGGAGCAGGAGAAAACCCAGAGCAGGATTTTCCACATCCTCAGAACCCCAGGCAGGATCTCCTCCTCACCAGAGAGTCTCCAATCTTTCAATCCCATTGCATCCCTCAGAAATGCCCCATTCCCAACTCATCCCTGACCAAATATTTCCTCCAGCATCTTCTGCTCCCGGTGGATTGGGGTGGCTCTTTGGGACACCAAAGGTGGCTCTGGATGGGGAAGAGCTCTGCCCTTTGGTGGGACAAATCTCCTGAGCCTCCAGCAAAGCTGCAGGACACAGAATGATCGTTAATTGAACAATTCTTTATCAAAATAAGAACACATATTTCCCTGCCTGTGCCTGGGATGGAGGAGCCATCCCAAGATTTAAACACCAATTTAAACCCCAAGAATCCTGGTGCTGCCTTTTCCTTGCTCCTTGCCCCAATGCCTCTTCCCGAGATTTTCCTTCCCTTTATCCCTGTCAGGGTTTGAGGGCTCCAAGTGGGAACAGAGTTCAGGATGCAGCCGGGAGGACAAAGCCACACGAGGCCACCACAACACCTGCAGGTCACTGGTGGGGTTGGGAGAGACCAGGAGAGACCCCAAGTCTCACCCCATTCCCAAAAAAAACCCATTCCCACAGGATGGGAGTGATGATCTTCATTTGGGTTCACCAGAACACCCCAAGGGAAGATCTCATGTGAAGGATTTGTGTTTGCTGTATCCACCTGCTGGGTTTTGACATGGACACCATGGAATCGTGGAACCATGGAATGGTTCAGCTTGGGGAGATCTTAAAGCTCATCCAGTCCCCAGGGACACTTTCCACTCTCCTGGGTGGCCCCAAGCCTCTTCCAGCCCGGCCTGGGACACTGCCAGGGATGGGGCAGACACAGATTCATGAGAAACAGCTCAATTTTGGTGCCTTTATTGACCACTGATCTCTGTGTGGTGAAGGCACCTGCAGGAGGAGCTGGCAAAGGGAGAGGTGACCCCAAGAGTCACCACTGAGGCCAAAAGCGGCTGGGAGGTTCCAGAACATGGAATGCAGGAACATGGAATCATGGAACCATGGAATGGTTTAGCCTGGGGGGATCTTAAAGCTCATCCAGTCCCCAGGGACACTTTCCACTCTCCTGGGTGGCCCCAAGCCTCTTCCAGCCCGGCCTGGGGCACTGCCAGGGATGGGGCAGGCAAAGATTAATGAGAAACAGCTCAGTTTTGGTGCCTTGATTGATCACTGATCTCTGTGTGGTGAAGGCACCTGCAGGTGGCAAATGGAGAGGTGACCCCCAGAGTCACCACTGAGGCCAAAAGCAGCTGGGAGGTTCCAGAACCTCCCCTGGATCAAAAGGAAACCAATCCAAGGCACAGCCTGTGCCTCCTGGCCACATCCCAGCTGTACCTGTGACACAAATCTTCACTTTCTAATCCCACCTGGCTCCAAGCCTTGCCCAGCCATGCCTTGGGCACTGCCAGGGATGAGGCAGCCACAGTTTTAATGAGAAACAGCTCAATTTTGGTGCCTTGATTGATCACTGATCTCTGTGTGGTGAAGGCACCTGCAGGTGGCAAATGGAGAGGTGACCCCGAGAGTCAAATCCGAGGCCAAACGCAGCTGGGAGGTTCCAGAACTTCCAAGGAAGTCAATCCTAGGTCTGACCTGTCACTGCTGCTGACAATATTCCAGCTGTACCTGCTGCTGTCTCACCCAGGGACAGCATAAATTACCCCAACAAGTCCTCTTTGCCAGGAGGTTTTCTCCAGGTGAATACCCAGGCAAAGTGGAGCTGCTGGAAAGGGATTCACCAGGGAACACAGAGCCAGCTGCAAGAGGTGGAGTTTTTCCTTCCCCAAACCCTCATTTCCAAAGGATACTGTAGATATTTATATCTTTATATCCAGTTTATATATATATATTTATATCCTGAGTTGTCTGTACACACACACCCCTCCACGTGCAATTCTGATCAAAAATTCCAAGCCAAATCCCAATTTTGGGCAGTTCTAGGCAGATCCCAATTTCCCACAGCTGGGAAGGCTGTGCAGACCTGTCCCCCCTGGAAGATCCTGGTGCTCCCCACACCGGATCCAGGAGGGGGAAAAACCTCACATTTTAGAGCTCCAGAGTGCATGCAGAGAGAACAAATAACTTCATGATCTGCATTTGTTTAGCAGGAAAGGGAGGAAAAACCTGACTGGGTTTGGAGGGTTTCACGTGGATCAGGAGAAAAAGACATTTCAGTGACACCAAACCTCCCTCTTCTAACCCTCACAAACTCAGGGAATTTATTTCTCATCCCTCCAGACTCCGAGAATTCGTTTCCAAGAATCAGCCAGCGCTGTGCACATTTGTTATCACATCTCTAATGAGATAAGGTGTGAGCTTCTGCTTAATTAGAGACGAGCTCACACTGGTGGCCAAAAATACCTTGAAAACACCTCCCAGCTCTTCCCAGCTGAGCTCATCAGGAGCTGGAACGGCACCAAGGGAATGATCTGCAGGTCGAATATTAAAGATTTCAAGACAAATAAATATTTTTTGGAAGGCTGGTCCCACATCCCTAGCAAAGACAGAGGATAGATCCCTGTGGACAGACTTCCAGGAAATCTGAGAGCATATTCCTTCAGCTTGGCACAGGGCTCAGTAAAAAATAGCCTTCAAAACATTCATTTGGGGATGTTTTTTAAAGAATTTTAATGTGTTTGTCAAGAAAAAATGGACAAATATTTTCCTTAACACAGCCAATCTGTTTTATTTGTTTAAATGTGTGTTACCTTTTTCTAAGGAATTAAAAAAAAAACAGATCTGAAACCTGCAGAGAACCCAGAGCCAGCAATTACTCATGTGCTCAGCTACTGATCCAAAAAACCTCCTGCCCTGCAGAGCCCTGAGAGAAAAAACACTTCAAACACCCTCCCTGAGATGAAATCTCTGATGGAACAGCTGAGAGAGCACCCAAAAAATCATTATTTTAAAGCAAGCAAGAAATTCTTCAGTCAAAAATCACAAGCAGCCATGCATCTGAGCTGGAGATTGTGGCTGCCTTAAAAATAAATAAATAAACACTTAAAAAAAAAAAATAAAAACACTTAAAAGAACTAACTGCTGGCAAAGTGGATCCTCAACCAGTGTCCATCGCCCCCTCACAGTGCCAGAGTGAGAAACAGCACAAGGCTTTGAATTTTCGTTCAGATTCCTTGATTAAATCCAGGAATCCTCACAGCTGGATTCCCAGTGGGCTTTTCCTGGTCTATCCCAGAGCAGAATAATTGTTTTTCCCCCCAAAATCCCATTTACAAAGCACAGCCCTGAACCTCCAAGCAGAGACTCCTCCTTCAAGGGGCTGCTGCAAACCAGCCCTGAGCACAGAGACCCCTAAATAACCCCCAAAAAATGGGGTTTGAGCTGGGTTTGGGTCCAGGGAGAGACAATTCCCTCTCAAATCCACCCTGTGGAGAAGCAGCCAGTGCTGTAACAACACCTCCTCCTCTCCCTCCATGCTCAGAGGGACACGGGGCAAGTCTGAAACTGCCTCCAGCCTCTTTAGGAAAGGTTAAAAAAATGTTAAAAGTATAAAAAAAAAAACCCAACAAAACCCCAACCCTCTCCAGGGGCCAGCATTCCTGCTCGGTGCCTGAGCCTTAAATAAAGCATGGCTGCAGGCCCTGACAGGCAGGAGCAGAGCTCAGGCCTGGGGTTTGCACAGAGCTGAGAGTTCTGCAGAGCAGCTCAGAAGGACATTCCCGTCCCAGTAGGGACAGAGCAGTGGGGAAAGACCCAGGGGTGGTGAGGGATGAGGTGGATGAGTGCTCTGAGCAGGACATTTCTGTCCCAGCAAGGACAGAGCAGTGGGGACAGACCCAGGGAAGGTGAGGGGTGAGGGGTGAGGGGCTCAATGCCCCTGAGGACATTTCTGTCCCAGCAGGGACAGAGCAGAGGGGACAAAAGTGAGGGATGAGAGGGCTCAGTGCTCTGAGCAGGACATTTCTGTCCCAGCAGTGGGGGCAACAGGGGAGGTAAGGGATGAAATCAGTGCCCCTGAGGACGTTTCTGTCCCAGCAGGGACAGAGCAGAGAGGAAAGACCCAGGGGAGGTGAGGGGTGAGGTGGATGAGTGCCCTGAGCAGGACATTTCTGTCCCAGCAGGGACACAGCAGTGGGGACAGACCTAGAGGAGGGGAGGGATGAAATCAGTGCCCCTGAGGACATTTCTGTCCCAGCAAGGACAGAGCAGCAGGGACCAGCCCAGGGAAGGTGAGAGATGAGGTGGATGAGTGCCCTGAGCAAGACATTTCTGTCCCAGCAAGGACAGAGCAGCAGGGACCAGCCCAGGGAAGGTGAGAGATGAGGTGGATGAGTGCCCTGAGCAAGACATTTCTGTCCCAGCAGTGGGGACAGGCCCAGGGGAGGTGAGGGGTGAGGGGCTCAATGCCCCTGAGGACATTTCTGTCCCAGCAAGGATGGAGCAGTGGGGACAAAGGTGAAGGATGAGGAGGCTCAGTGCCCTGAGTAGGACATTTCTGTCCCAGCAAGGACAGAGCAGCAGGGACCAGCCCAGGGAAGGTGAGGGATGAGGGGTGAGGGGCTCAATGCCCTGAGTAGGACATTTCNTCAGTGCCCCTGAAGACATTTCTGTCCCAGCAAGGACACAGCAGCAGAGACAGGCCCAGGGGAAGTGAGAGGTGAGGGGACTCAGTGCCCTGAGCAGGACATTCCTGTCCCAGCAGTGGGGACAGGCCCAGAGGAGGTGAGGGATGAGGGGTGAGGGGCTCAATGCCCTGAGTAGGACATTTCTGTCCCAGCAGGGATAGAGCAGAGGGGAAAGACCCAGGGAAGGTGAGGGATGAGGTGGATGAGTGCCCTGAGCAGGACATTTCTGTCCCAGCAGTGGGGACAGGTCCAGGGGAGGTGACNGACATTTCTGTCCCAGCAAGGACACAGCAGCAGGGATGGGCCCAGGGGAGGTGAGGGATGAAATCAGTGCCCCTGAGGACATTTCTGTCCCAGCAGCAGGGACAGGCCCTGGGGAGGTGAGGGATGAAGTCAGTGCCCCTGAGGACATTTCTGTCCCAGCAGGGATAGAGCAGAGGGGAAAGACCCAGGGAAGGTGAGGGATGAGGTGGATGAGTGCCCTGAGCAGGACNCTCAGTGCCCTGAGCAGGACATTCCTGTCCCAGCAGTGGGGACAGGCCCAGAGGAGGTGAGGGATGAGGGGTGAGGGGTGAGGGGTGAGAGGTTAGGGGTGAGAGGCTCAATGCCCCTGAGGACATTTCTGTCCCAGCAAGGACACAGCAGCAGGGATGGGCCCAGGGGAGGTGAGGGATGAAATCAGTGCCCCTGAAGACATTTCTGTCCCAGCAAGGACACAGAAGCAGGGACAGACCCAGAGGACATGAGAGATGAGGTGACTCAGTGCCCTGAGCAGGCAGCTCCATCACATCCAGTCCAGGAGGGGAACTGGGAGGTGTTGGTGCAGAGCTGGGGCTGGAGGAGGAGGTCAGGGCTTTAAACAGAACAATTGGCACAGGGAGAAGCACCCTGAGCAGCTCCAGCCCAGCTCAGGGCAATAAAACCCAGACTTGTGCCTGGGGCAAGTCATTAAACCCAACCAGTGACCAACTGGTGACCATCCAGTGACAAACCAGTGACCAGCTGCTGCTGGGGTGGGAAAATGAGGGGCAGCAGGAGAAAACTCCCCCGTGGGAAGGCGAGAAAGGGCAGGCAGGAGTCACAGGTCTCCTGTGAGCTCTGCAGCTCGGTAATTCTCTCTCTCCCGCAGCCGCAGGCTCCGGGGTGTGGGCAGGATGTGGTCCCACACCTCCCGTGCACCGCCAGCACCCCGGGGCTCGGAAACCCTGCAGAAAACACGGCGTGGGGGTGCCTCAGATCCCCCCAGGAGCGCTCCAACCCCTCGGGAAGCAGCCAGGAGCCAGCAGGGAGATTCCCTGGAAGGCCTGGCAGGCAGCAGCAGCTCCCTGTGCCGCTCACAGCCCGCACGGCGCAGGGGATGAGCACCGGAAGGTGAACCCGCAAGAATGGTGCTGGGAGCCCCAAAAACAGCCCCACCTGAGCCACCTGCGAGGTGCTGAATCATCCCCTGAGGCTGCAGGAAACCCCAGAGCCCTCCAGAGCTGCTCACCCCACACCCACGGCGGGCAGGGCTGGGGGAAGCCGAGCGGGGTCACCGTGGGGGGAGCTCGCCCAGGGAGGACGTGGAGTTACAGCCTTGGGGTTCTAAAAAGCTTTGTAGGATTTTTCCTCTCATTCGTGGGCAAGGGGAGCTGCAAACACAGCCCTGCTCTGGCAGCACGGGGAGGATGCTTGGGAAGGTGAGCAGGACTCTGAGCTCACACCCAAAAAGAGAGAAAGGTCCAACATGAGCAAAGGTCTCATGGAAGGCATCCCTGCCCATGGTCTTTAAGCCTCCTCCAGCCCAAACCACTCTGTGAGCCTAAAATGCCTTTATTTTTCAAGTATTTTTTGTCCCTTTTGGGTTTGGTTTTTATTTTCCCTCCTAAAAGTCAGTTTGGAAGATCACATTCCTTCCCCCAGCAGAAGCGTCAGGCTTACACTCACACCTGGAGTTCAACGGTAAAAATAATCACCCCAAAATGGGTTAAATTAAAAAGGATCATGGCACAAGAGGTTGGCTGTTTGCCCAGGGGGCAGAACAACCCCTGGAGCTCAGCTTTTGCTTTGTGAGCTCTGCAGGAGTCACCTTAAACTCCCTAAAATCACCAACAGCGACGGAGTGAAATTAGCCCAGCATTTATCTTGGGAACTCCTCTGAGCCCCAGACTGAGCAGCAAACACTGATGCTCGAATTTAAGGGGCACTGCAGAGAGGGAATTCCAGCCAAACAACTCCGCTGCAGTCAAGGCCCTTGATTTTTTGGAATCAGCATTCCCAGGAAGATGAAAATATTGGTGCCACAACCCCACAGAGTCCTTACAGACCCCCAGACACTGAGCCCAGGACCAACACAGGCACTGACAAAGCCTGACCTGCTAAGCCCAGGCTGCATCAGGCTCAGGACTCATCCTTAAGCTTCAATTTCTCATATGGAAATAGAAAATAAGTCTGGATTTAAAGACCACAAACGGTGGCAGAAGCAGCAGCTCTCGGTGAGGATGTTCCGGTGATTGATTTCTTCTCTGCTAAGATTCTGTTCTCTTTTTTTTTGAGGCGTTTTTGTCTGGCTTCACTGCCCAGACCTCTCAAATTCAACGCCAGATGGTTTTTGTTGTTGTTGGTTTTGCTCTTCGAGGAGAAACACCCCAAAGCCCAAGGCCAGATCTCTGCAGGCCTTCCCTAAACCCAGAAATCCCTGTTGGAATTCACCTACGATTGCTGCTGGAGGTCCTTTTGGGGTAGGAGAAGCATCTCTTGCATTTGAGGCCTTGCACAAAGCAAAACCTGGGGAATTCTTGGGAACCTGCTCCTTTCAATGAGCCCTCTGAGCATCTCACACAGCCCCTCTGGCTGCAGCTGGGCTTGTGTCAACTGTGACACTCCAGGATGGGCTTGGATGAGCAGCAATGGTCAGAAACCAGAAACCATCACGATTTTCTCTGGTCATGGAGGGCCTACAGTGCTGAAGGTCAAAGAAAATGATATGATAATAAAAAAATAATTATATTCTTTGCAAAGTATTTGACATTCCTGTAGCCACGTCTGTGTGGCTGCTAATGGCAAAATCTGTCATATTTTGTTCTGGAGCACCAAGATTTTTTAGATTATGTTGTTAAGTACTGGATCATCCAGTCCAGCTCTTGGAACCCCCAACAACCCCACCCTGGGCATCCCTGTGACCACTGTCCAAGGCTGGATGGGGCTGGGAGCAGCCTGGGACAGTGGGAGGTGACCCCGTGGCAGGAGTGGCACTGGATGGGATTTGAGGTCCCTTCCCACCCAAACCATTCCAGGATTTTGTGACTGAGATTGGCAAGGCCACAGAATCCCAGAATATCCAGGATGGGATATTCACAGGGACCCCCAGGGATCATGGATCCAGCCCCAGGCCCTGCCCAGACCCCCCAACAACCCCAGCCTGGGCATCCCTGGCAGCGCTGCCCAAACGCTCCTGGAGCTCTGGCAGCCTCGGGGCCGTGCCCATTCCCTGGGGAGCCTGGGCAGTGCCCAGCACCCTCTGGGGGAAGAACCTTTCCCTGAGCTCAGCCTGAGCCTGCCCTGGCCCAGCTCCAGCCCTTCCCTGGCTCCTGTCCCTGTCCCAGGGAGCAGAGCTGGGAGCTGCCCCTCGGGAGGAGCTGCAGCCCCTGCTGAGCTCTGCCCTCAGTGTCCTCTGCTCCAGATGGACACACCAAGTGCCCTCAGCTGCTCCAGACCCTTCCCCATCCCCCAGTCCCACCTTTGGACACTTTCTAAACACCTTTAGATCTTTCTTACACCCCAAACTCCCCCAGCACCAGAGCAAGGCCAGCCCAGCCCAGAGCAGAGCAGGACAATCCCTCCCCTGACCAATCCAGTGTCCAATATCAGAGTCAGGGTCCAATATATCCAACATCAACTTCATGGCCAGGACTCCAAGCCCTACTGGGAGCTGCCCAGGGCACAAACTGGGGGAGCTGGGAGGGTGAGCTGCTGGTTTGAAAGCTGTGCTCTGGTTCCCTGCCAGCACCTTGGCCAGCCAGCCCAGAGGGAGCAGGGCTAGGACAGCTCCGGGAGGCCACAGCACAGCGAGGAGAGATTGCTGGTTCTGTGAGGTCAGCGTTGAATCATGGAATCATTTTATCATTGAATCATTGAATTATTGAATCATGGAATCATGGAATCATTGAATAATGGAATCACGGAATCATTGAATCATTGAAACACTGAATTATTGAATCGTGGAATCATTGAATCATTGAATTATTGAATCATGGAATCATTTTAGCATTGAATCATTGAATCATTGAATCACACGATCACAGAATCATGGAACCACTGAATCATTGAATTATTCAATCACTGAATTATTGAATCACAGAGTCACAGAATTGCCGAATCACAGAATTATAGAATCATAGAACCATTGAATCACTGAATTATTGAATCATTGAACCACAGAATCACAGAATCCTGGAACGGTTTGGGTGGGAAGAGAGCTTAAATCCCACCCAGTGCCACCCCTGCCATGGCAGGGACCCCTCCCACTGTGCCAGGCTGCTCCCAATGCCCACCCTGGCCTGGGACACCCCCAGGGATGGGGATGCTCTCATTCCCTTCCCCACGAGGCATTGCAAGGATTAAACTCATCCAAAAGGGCTGCACTGCAGCTCTGGGCAGATCTCCTCCACAGCTGGAGGGGTTTTATTTCCCTGGGGTGTTTCATTTTCGCTCTGAGTGTCATTTCCTTAATGAAGATGAATGAAGGAAACACTGTTTTAAAGAGCCTGAACGCTTGCAAATAAAACCAATTCCCCTCTGCCCAGCCTCAGCCTCCAGCCCCCTTTTGGTAACAATCCTGGAGGTTTTTAGCTAGTTTTGCCGCCTTTGAGGCCTCTATTCCTGAAATGCACAGCAAATAAAAGCCAGAATCAGCCCTAAGCTGATCCTCTGCTCCTTTCCCTGCCGCCGGTTCAGAGCTAAACAAATCCCAGGATCCCAAACCCAACACCAGCGAACCCTGGGCAGTGCCCAGCACCCTCTGGGGGAAGAACCTTTCCCTGAGCTCAGCCTGAGCCTGCCCTGGCCCAGCCCCAGGCTCCTGTCCCTGTCCCAGGGCAGCCTGGCAGCAGCAGAGATGCTCTGTTCCCTATGCAGCTCAGACACAGCAGCCTGGGGCAGCAGTGCCTGACGAGAGCTCGGCCCTGACCTCCTGTTTTGCCTGCTTTGATCGCTTTTTTGCCTGCTTTGATCGCTTTTTTCCATCCTGAGGCGGCACAGGGTAAACAAGCAGCGATGGTTTCCTCCCTCCAGCCGCGGGGTGCAGCCTCCCCACGTCCGCAGGGAGCACAGAGCATCTCTGCCCACCCCAGGGGCACCCCAGGGGGCTCAGAGGAGAGGTTCTGAGGGTGCCATCACCCCCTGAAAGGCACCTGCACCCCAGCAGGGAGGAGTTGGCAGCATCCAGCATGACACCCAAGGCTCTGACACCCCGAGGGCCCCACGGGGAGCAGAATCCCACCGGGGTTTGTGTCATCACCATCACCTTCCCAGCCCTCTGATGGCATTTCCTGTTGTTCTGTGCACATCCCCGCGGGCCCAGGGCTTGTGGCCATCTCTGGGGTCACAGGGTGGGGCTCCTGGGGTGTCTGTGTGGGGCAGGAGTTGGGCTGGGTGATCCTTGGGGTCCCTCCCTGCCCAGGAGGTTTTTGATTCTCTTTCCTGGCGCACACAGGGCTGGCAGTGCAGCCCCGACTCTGCTCTGCCTCCAATTCAAATCAAAGATCAGATCCAAGAGCCCAACCACAAACGCAGCAATGCCAAGGCCACCCCTAACCCATGCCCCCGAGTGCCACATCCCCACGGCTTTAAATCCCTGCAGGGGTGGGATTCCAGCACAGCCCTGTCCATGAGGAAATATTCCCAAATATCCACCCTGGCCCAGCCTGAGGCTGTTCCCTCTCCTCCTGTCCCTGTTCCCTGCCAGCAGAGCCTGACCCCCCCCGGCTGCCCCCTCCTGTCAGGGACTTGTGCAGAGCCACAAGGTCCCCCCTGAGCCTCCTTTGCTCCAGCCTGAGCTCCTTTCCCAGCTCCCTCAGGAATTCTCCAGCCCCTTCCCAGCTCCCTCAGGAATTCTCCAGCTCCTTTCCCAGCTCCCTCAGGAATTCTCCAGCCCCTTCCCAGCTCCCTCAGGAGTTCTCCAGCCCCTTTCCCAGCTCCCTCAGGAATTCTCCAGCCCCTTCCCAGCTCCCTCAGGAATTCTCCAGCTCCTTTCCCAGCTCCCTCAGGAATTCTCCAGCCCCTTCCCAGCTCCCTCAGGAGTTCTCCAGCCCCTTTCCCAGCTCCCTCAGGAATTCTCCAGCCCCTTCCCAGCTCCCTCAGGAATTCTCCAGCTCCTTTCCCAGCTCCCTCAGGAATTCTCCAGCCCCTTCCCAGCTCCCTCAGGAGTTCTCCAGCCCCTTTCCCAGCTCCCTCAGGAATTCTCCAGCCCCTTCCCAGCTCCCTCAGGAATTCTCCAGCTCCTTTCCCAGCTCCCTCAGGAATTCTCCAGCCCCTTCCCAGCTCCCTCAGGAGTTCTCCAGCCCCTTTCCCAGCTCCCTCAGGAATTCTCCAGCCCCTTCCCAGCTCCCTCAGGAGTTCTCCAGCCCCTTTCCAGCTCCCTCAGGAATTCTCCAGCCCCTTCCCAGCTCCCTCAGGAGTTCTCCAGCCCCTTCCCAGCTCCCTCAGGAATTCTCCAGCCCCTTCCCAGCTCCTCTCCCTGCCCTGGGCTCTCTCCAGCCCCTCAGGGTCTCCCTCACTGGGAGGGGAAAATCAAAAAGTGGGAGAAAACGTGAGGGAAAAAGGAAGTGAGGGAAGTTTGGGGAGGACTCTGCTGCAGAGCTTTTCCCTCCTGGATCCTCCTTTTCTCCAGGCTGAGCTCCTTCCCAGCTCCCTCAGGAATTCTCCAGCCCCTTCCCAGCTCCTCTCCCTGCCCTGGGCTCTCTCCAGCCCCTCAGGGTCTCCCTCACTGGGAGGGGAAAATCAAAAAGTGGGAGAAAACGTGAGGGAAAAAGGAAGTGAGGGAAGTTTGGGGAGGACTCTGCTGCAGAGCTTTTCCCTCCTGGATCCTCCTTTTCTCCAGGCTGAGCTCCTTCCCAGCTCCCTCAGGAATTCTCCAGCCCCTTCCCAGCTCCCTCAGGAATTCTCCAGACCCTTCCCATCTCCGCTCCCTGCCCTGGACTCTCTCCAGCCCCTCCATGTCCTGGTGCAGTGATGGGCACAGAACTGGACTCGACTCAGGAGGAATTAGGTGCCAGTGTGGGAAGGCTGAGTCACCTCCTGCTCCTCAAATAATCACGAAATTCCTTCCTCCAGCTCTTTGTCTTCCCCATAGCTCTGAGCACACACAGGTTTTAAATCTCCACTTGAATTCCCAGAGGAATAATGTCTTTCCTCGTTCCTTCCCTCAGTCATTATCTCTCACTCCATTATCGACCCTCCAAAGCTCTGCGGGTCACTGTCCCCACACAGAACCTGCTCTGCCAGCTCCCAAACATCTCCAGGAGAAAAAGCTTGTCCAGTGTTTAATGTGACACTTCAGCCTTAGGGGAAAATCCAAAAAAAAAAACAAACCGTGGAGAAAATCCAAAAAAAATTCCTCCGTTACAATCAGCAAATCACCTCCGCAGTTCCACCTCAGGGCAAAACTTGGAAAGCTCAGCTCCTTTCTATGAATCACCCTCAGCAAACAGCCCCAATTAAGAGATAAAACATTGCTACCACAACAGCAGCCTGGGCAGGGATTTATTTTTAGAAGCTGCTCAAAATAGTGCCTGGTACCTTGTTCAAAACCATGCCCTCGGTGCCGGTGAGGGTGGTGCTAGAGCAGTGAGACACTGCTGGGGACAGGCACTTCACACCCTCCCCAGGACAGCACCAAACTGAGAGAAAACACCGCAAAAAAATCAGGGGAGGAAGCCCAAAATTGGTCTGAGCTCGCTGCCAGAGTAGTGAGATGCCAAAGCTTGGAGAGAGGGGTGGAAAGGGATGACTCAAAGCAGATTTTGGAAATGACAACATTTCCCACTAAAAGCTGAGCAGAAAAGGCTCTGTGTGACTTTGGGGAAGGGTTTTGGGTTCTGAGAGCCAAGCCTGGGATCTCGGCCCCAAGCTCCCCATGAGGAACCAGGGCTGGGAAAGGGCAGGAGGGGAGCCAGGAAGAGCCAAAACTTCACCAATCCATGGGGAAAAGCTGAATCCTGATTTTCTGATGGTCATGGAAAGGTTTGGGTGGGAAGGGAACCTAAACACATCCACTTCCAACCCCAGGGACACCTCCAACCATCCCAGGCTGCTCCAAACCTGGCCTTGGGCACTGCCAGGGATCCAGGGGCAGCCACAGCTGCTCTGCCAATTCCATCCCAGCCCTGAGCCACCCTCCCAGGGAACAATTCCTTCCCAATCTCCCACCCAGCCCTGCCCTGGGGCACTGGGAAGCCATTCCCTGCCTCCTGTCCCTCCATGCCTTGTCCCCAGTCCCTCTCCAGCTCTCCTGGAGCCCTTCAGGCCCTGCAAGGAGCTCTGAGCTCTCCCTGGAGCCTTCTCCTCTCCAGCTGAGCACCCCCAGCTCTCCCAGCCTGGCTCCAGAGGGGCTCCAGAATCCTGGAATCATGGAATGGTTTGGGTTCCTTGGGAAGCACCCTAAGGATCACTCAGTGCCACCCAGGGACCCCTCCCACTGTGCCAGGCTGCTCCCAATGTCCAGCCTGCCCTTGGGCACTGCCAGGGATCCAGGGGCAGCCACAGCTGCTCTGCCAATTCTATCCCAGCCCTGAGCCACCCTCCCAGGGAACAATTCCTTCCCAAAATCCCAGAATCCCCAAAATCCCAGCATCTTCCCTTCCAAACTCCAAACCCTGCACAGAACCAAGCCCTGACACCACCAATAAATTGATTTTTCACTACAAACATTCCAAGCTGATGAAATCTCCTCTTTGGGACACAATCCCCACCAGCCCAAGGAGCTGTGTCCCAATTTTGGACCTTCTGCCAGCAAAATTCAGCATTTTGAGGTTGCCCTCAGAATATCCTGAGATGATCCACCAGGATCATCAAATCCAACTCCAACCTTGCAGTGCCAAAGGGAAAAAAATCTCTCCAGGAGAGTTTGGTACCTTTAAAATGGATTTGAAGGACGGAAAATAAGATTTTTCTTACTAAAATTGCTGCGGATACCAGGCTGGGCCGGGCTGCAGGTGCTTCGGAGGCCAGGATTAGGAGTCGAAATGGTCTTGATAAATTGTAGAAATGGTCTGGAAAAACGAGAAAAAAGGGGAAAAAACAAAAACAAACAGTTCAGGAATGATGGGTGAATTGGGAAGGCAGGAATAAACAATGGCATGGTCAGCAGGGAAATAAATACAGGCTGGAAAGGGAGGGGTTTGGGAAATCTGGGATTTCTATGGATCACAAAGTGAGCATGCCAGGGTGGGTTTTTGGGAAATCTTGGGATTTCCATGGATCAGGAACTGAACACACAAGGGTTTTTTTTTTTGGGAAATCTCGGGATTTGCATGGACCANTTTTTTTTTTTGGGAAATCTCGGGATTTCCATGGACCAGGAACTGAGCACGTGAGGGTGATTTTCTGGGAAATTCTTGGGATTTCTGTGGATAACAAAGTGAGCACATGACGGTGGGTTTTTGGGAAATCTTGGATTTCCGTGCATCAGGAACTGAACACACAAGGGTGATTTTCTGGGAAATATTGGGATTTCCATGGATCACAAAGTGAGCACACGACGGTAGTTTTTGGGGAAATCTCAGGATTCCCATGGATCACAAAGTGAGCATGCCAGGGTGGTTTTTGGGAAATTTTGGGATTTCCGTGGATCAGGAACTGAACACGTGAGAGTGATTTTTTGGGAAATCTTGGGATTCCCACTGATCAGGAACTGAACACACAAGGGTGGTTTTTTGGGAAATCTTGGGATTTCCATGGATAACAAAGTGAGCACACGACGGTGGTTTTTTGGGAAATCTCAGGATTTCCATGGATCAGGAACTGAACACACAAGGGTGGTTTTTTTTGGAAATCTCAGGATTTCCATGGATCACACAGCAGTGGGATACAGCCAAACATCGCAGTGGGATACAGAGGAATTTTCCACCACATCCAAAGGGAATTTCCACCTCGCTGGCCCCGCTGAGGTGTTGGAATTCCCAGAGGAATTCCCAGTGCAGACAAGGAGGATGATCCAGGATGGATGGAGAGAGCTCAGACTGGAAAACCAGAGAGGAAAATCCCACTCATGGCATCATCCCAGTTGGAAAACTCCTCCAGGACCATCCAGTCCAAGCCAACAGCACCACGGCCAGCACCAAACCTCGCCCCAAGGTGTCACTTCCAGGTGGTTTTGGAGCATTCCCAGGACTGAAATTCCCAGGATTGGGAATCATTTTGANGGAACTGAACACACAAGGGTGATTTTCTGGGAAATCTTGGGATTTCTGTGGATCAGGAACTGAACACACGACAGTGTTTTTTTGGGAAGTCTCAGGATTTCCATGGACCAGGAACTG
>VZRF01005652.1:48989-90677 GCA_013396875.1 Vireo altiloquus | reverse complement strand
TAGGGACTTGTTTCTTACAGCATCACTTCCTCCTGCAGAAAACCTCAGGATCTCTGGGCAACAGAAAAGAGCAGCAAGAAGTATATTTAGTTATTAAGTAATAGCTCTCAAGTTACTTTGGAAGTAGAAAAAGTGAGAATGAAAAAGAAAACAAAGGAAGATAAAATCATTATTACAAAGCCCTTTGTTTGGAATGGTAGTGTGAAAAGCGAGGTTCACTCTTTGTAAGTTTTTAAAAANGAGGCCTGTCGATGTTATCTTCAGCCAGATAGTCCAGGAATTTGGGGAATTTCCTTGCTCATCTTTGCTATCCCTAGTTTACTACATAAAGAAACATTCTACATATTATATAATCCCAAGACATCACACTACTTTTTAAAATGAAATATTTTCATACCACTTCATTTTCTTACATTACACATATGACAGTCATTTTAATATTTGCGAAAAGCCAACAATACAATATGCATTTATAACAATCGTATTCCAGAAAGAGTTTCTTCTTGCTATCTATTGTGATTTTAAACATCAGTCTTGCATCATTTTTTTCTTACGGACCACATTGTTAAGGTCAATGCAACATCTCTTTCATAAGGCATTTGTTTAGGAAGTAGGTGTAGAAAGTGCCTGAATGAAATATATACATGAGGTTCAGAAGTTGTCAGCTAATAACTTTACAGCCTGAAAAAATAATTCTGTGGAATAGGATTTTGTTTTCTCAGGGAATCCAAGTAATCAGGTTACAAGTAAAAATGTATAGAGTATTTTATTTTTTATTGTTTCAAAATGAAGCGTTGCTATCTGTGTTTGGGGAACCACTTAGAAAGTGCCAACTAGAAGGAATAATGGAAAACACTTTTCCTTTGAGTTCTTTTGACCAAAGTAGGCTCCAAAGACATCTTATTTTCCTAGACTTCCTGTGCAAATTTTATTCACACAGGAAGTGCAATCACATGTCAAATTACTTTTACCACCGAAAGATGTATATAGAGCAATTTTATTTCAGTTTGTATTTCCTTATTTCTTCCATGATGTATTTAGTGAGTACTTCTGGGGGAGAAGTCATCCTGGGGTATTGACGACTGATATCAATGTAATGACACAATAAGTGCTACTGTTTTTCTGTTTCCGGGCATTTCTTCCTCTAACAGCAAAAGCCACATAAATTTATTTGTCATGGAGTGTGAAACATTAGGATTTTGCCTTGTAATCAAAGCATCACACTAACTGTCATCTGAAGTGATGTGCCCTTTTATATTTAAACTAAAATTTGGGCAAATTGCTGCAGTCATAAGCAGAGGCTAAAAAGGAATTACAGTTTATCTCACTACAATGATATCAAAGACTGCAAAAAACCCCAGCTTCTGAAGGACATCCTTCAGTGAAGTGTTTGTAAAGGGGTGGTCGCCATGTTTGTGCTGTCTGCTGGTGTACAGCAAGATGCCACTTTGTTTTCCATTGTACAGCCTGGATAACATGAGTCGCAGTGGAAAAGATTAAATTAGTTTATTTACTTCTTGATGCACTGCTTGTTGTGCCTTACTTTGAAACATTCAATTTGCGTCAATAAACAACATGCTACTATGACTTTCAAAGTGCAGCATGATCCTTTTGCATGTGTTCCAGTTCAGAGACATTTTCCTTTCACATCAGCAGGTACTTAAAAAATGAAAAGAGTATTCTATTCTCTTATTGCTATAACTTATTATGGCTTTATGAACAAGCATTCAGGATTTCACTATAAAGGCTCTAATTATTCCACCTGCACTTACACTTACATAATATTCATTTGTAATTACAATCTATTTCTGTCTTAATTGTGGACTTGATTCTCTTAACTGGTGATATCAATGCAAATGCCATTTTATGCACTCATAGCCACATGGTGCTAAAGCTGTACATACATACATGACTAAGCACTCATAACCACAAATCAGAAGAAGCTTGGTATAATGTTTTTTCTTCTTATAACTTAAAGACAACCTTTATGAAAGTCTATGTGAATCCTTTTCCTGTATTCTGATAATATATCTGCAATTGCTGGCTTCCAAGTTTCACTGAATGCTATAATAATGTAGCTTTGTTGTAAATTCTGCAAAAAAACCAATTCATGGTGAGAAGAAAAGTATACTCATAATTCAAGCCATATTTTCTCTATCCCCTCAAAGACGTAGAGTATAATTTTGAAAACAACTGTTTAGAGTGTAGTTTAATCGGTTAATCAGACTCATCCAAAAGTTTAATCATTTCAGTTCATCCACTCCTGACAAGATCACATTCAGGATGGCTAACGCCTGAACATGGAATATGTCACTTAGACAGCGCACTTCTGTTTCCTTGGTGACTGAATTGACTAAAAAAGGGCTTAATGTCATGAAGTACCTTGATGGACTGTCAAGTGTCTCATGATAATTGTAATAATTCATGCAATGAAGAGCTGGGGCAAGACTTCTTCTGAAAGAACACAAGACTGTCAAACCTTCCTGGTGTTGTGCACAACTGCACAGCCATAGATGGTTTTTGAACTTGTCCTTTGGGCCATGGCAAAGTTTGACATGCATTTGCTCTTTTTACATTTGCAAGGATTATTTGTGCAGAGGCAGCTGGTACAAGAGCATTGTTTTCCAAAATTCCCCTGATTTTTTTATAATAACTGCAGTACTTAAGTCAGCCTGTATGTCAATATAGGTATTATTTAGAATGAAAAAAGGATCTGAAAGTAGCAAACTCTCTGGAACAGCCTTTGTAGGACAATAAATGGGCACAGTGGGAAAAGAAACCCTAATGTTTTTTTTTTTTCCTTATCAGCTCTATAATGCAAACATTTCTTGAGCTTCCTTCCAGATTTCTCCATCATCCCCTGCAGAAGTTTCACAGTTGTGGCACGTGGTCACATTGGCACTTAGTCAGCAAAGACATTGATCTTATAGAAGAAGACCACTGCCCTTCGGCTTGCAAGTGCAAGCCGAAGGGCACTCCTAACTATGCTATTTCACTTCTGCCAGGTGGTCTTTTTTAATTAGTAAAATACCAGGTGTTATTAGAGGGTAGGGAGCCCCGGTGGTGTAGTGGTTGAGCATACGGCACAGCAATTGCCGGGGCCCGGGTTCGATTCCCGGTCGGGGATACTCCCCGGGCAGGCGGAGCTCGTTAGCCCTGCAAGGGGGCAATCTGCCTACGTCCTGAGGAGGAACTCAGCTGCCACTGTCCAAGACTCGCTTTGGCCCGGCAGAAGAACCTCGGGATTAAAGGGTGGGCTCAGATCTGCGCGCCCTGTGTCTCACCTAAAAAATCCAGTGCGCAGGCTGGAAGGTCTGAAAGGAAAAAGAGGCCTTCCCCGGATCTTCGTACATGAAGGCTGGCCAGCAAAAAAAAAAAAAAAAAAAAAATTAAAGGGGCAATGAGGTTCTCTAAAATGTAGGAGAGGGCAGGTATTAAAGTGGGAAATATCTTAAGTGGAGTAAGTAAGAGCTCTGCCTCTCTGAAGAGGTAAATATGTGCCCCACCTTGATATCTTGGTACCTGCATATATGTGAGTCTGGCTCTGTAATCAAGGACTTTGGACTTGTTTCCCTAGTGGTTCCTGCATTTCTTGTGATAAGAGAATACAGGTATGACCATCTCTTGTGATAAGAGATACCGGTATGACCAGGTGTGATCTGGTGGTCCACAGCAGCCAGAAAGGACTATTCTCTTGAGATTGAGACCATTTTCCTCAACTCAGCTGTTAATGGTTACTAATTAGTGGCTATTAATGCTCATTACTGCTGAGAAAAACACTGGTAGCACTCGCAGTTGACATTCCAAAGCAAAGGGTGTGTACTTATTTGTGCTGCCCAGCTTTGGAAAGCAGCATCAACATGTGTCTGAAGGAGTTACTTCTCTTCTTTACTCATCTTAGCACTTAAGGACCAGGATGAGTTTTTAATAAGTATGTTTTTCAGCTATTGTTCATAGTTTCAGATCTGAGGGAGTGTGATTTCCTCCTCTCTTTGCCTCTAGGGAACTAGTTATATTGGCTACAACAATGCCTGTCCTTCTGAAATGGAGATGTGGCTGTGCTGTGTACCTGGGGACCACAGCATGTGGCTGCTTTATCCTGTGTCCAGCCATTGTGTATGAATGGGCAGTGGATGGTCAGGTCATATGTGGGAGCCCAGATCCCCTCTGCTGTACCGTCATGCCCTCAGAGAAAGCTGAAAAGATGCCCATTATGAGAAAAGTTGCCTGTGTAACCAATGACCAATGCAACACAGTTTGGATTCCAAAGCGAGATGGGTTGGGCAGCAGCTATAAAACAGTAAGCCATCCATGTTTCTTATCCCTTAAGTTTAAAAAAAAATCCACCTTCCAACAAAGTTTTATTTTCTGAAGGAATCTTGAGATCATCAATGTAAAGGTTACTAGTTTCCCACTTGTTTCTAAAAAACATCCAGCTGGTCAGGCTGCTGCAACACCCATGAGCCACGTGAAATAGCTCTGAGATGACAGAGGTATCAGCCTACACCTCCTGCAAGGACAGATTGAAAGTGCCAGAACTGTGACTGCTCTCTGTGGCTGGATGGCACATAAAGGAGTAATCCTGAAAGTTTTGTGACTCACAGGAACTGTACTGTGAGCTTCTTTTTGAAGCTGTGTTGGTGCAACATTTTATTCTGTTGCTGTGCTGTGTGCTGGCCTGTGCTTTCTGTCCCCTGTTTATATCAGAGCATGACCTGTGACTCAGCTCTGGAAAATCTATTTTTAGAGAAAAACTGAGAGAGATTTAGCATCAAATTCTTCACAAATGAAAAAGATTTTATTCAAAGTAGCCCAGTTCTGCATAGCCAAGGAAAAAGATCTAGAAGACACATGACATGAACCACTGCCTTATTCAATCTTACAAAGGCTTCCATGGAAACCTAAAGTAAACAGCAGGTGTCTATTTCATAAATAAAGCAAATATGTTAGAAAAACCCTCCAGCTACTCTGGCACATTGCTCTATATGCAGCCACTAAAAAACTTCTTCAAATACAAAAATGCTATCATAGCTTTGACCCAAACACCAGAATAAAGATGCAAATGAAAAGAGCATCATTTAATCACTGAAGAGTCCTTAAGAAAACAGATTTGCTTCTGGCTTCTGCTACAGTCAGTCTTTGCTTCTTAGCAATTCTTTATTTTTTTTTCTGTTGAGGGTTTGCAACATTGTATTTGGAACATGTACTTTTGAGAAGACCAGGAAAAAAAAAGAAAGAAACAATACCAAAAATAGGTATTAATTTTCTGAGAGATCTTTGCCCTGAAGCTGTGTTGTTTCTATATCCAGAGATAAAAGGAAACTGCCGAAAATCCAGAAGTACAACTTGAAATTTTTGGTAACACCAGGAAATTTTCAGCTTCTCCTTCAAAAGTTTGCTCTGCTTCTCCAGTAATTATAAAATTTCAGAGGGGGGAAACAAACAGAGTTAAAAATAGAGTGAAAATCTCAGTGGAGGAAAAAAGATAATTTTATCACTCTTTCTTCAAGAGCTCCGTAGTACTTTCATCAAGTTCTTTGTAATATCAGCCAACATTCTGACTTTATTTTTAGACTGGACTTACAAAACCTACAGATTCTAAGGCAAAAATGAGTATGTAGTAAATGAGTTTAAGTTTCCCATCCCTTCAGCCTTGCTGTGGTTGTCTTTGTGTGCACTTTGGTTCACATTTTTCTCTTCTGTGAATACTTCCTCACAGCCACATTTATGGTGGCAGCAAGACGTACAGTGCTAGTGATAGGATGTGAATTAGATAACTTCTTGAGGTGCCTCCTGGTCTTATTTTTCTGGATTTGTATGATTTTTATAGTTCTGCAGCACTTTGCCTCCTAGGATGATGTCCAGGACTAATGAGACTTGGTCCTTGCCTTCTTTCAGGCAGACAGTGGTGAAGAATAAAGTCACCGTGTTCCAGCCAGTGCTGCAGATGAATCAGAGCAGCATCCCAGACAGCTTGTGCTAAGTCCCCTGCTACTGAATCAGTCTTCCTTCTGGCAAAATTGAAGGTTTGTTTGGCTACATCACACAATACAGATGATGGCTTGTTGGACAGGATCTTCTTGGCAACTTGTTCCACCCAAGTAGGTCAGAAAATCAAACTGCTGCAGTGTGTCCAGAAAAAAAACAAGCCTTGGGTGTCCCCTGATATGGGAGCAGCCAGTCAGGAAGCCCTTTTCTATCCATTATCTCCTGCTGCTTTGCTTATCTCAGGAATATACTTTAAACTTCAAACTATTTCTTATCAAGCAGCACTGCTTGACAGAGGCTTTTATGTAACCTCTTACACCTTTTCTTACTCAGTATAAATTCTAGGAGTTAAGTTTTAATAACCATGTTTTCTTGCATCAGGCATAGCCTACTTCTGCCATGAGAGTCACATCCATTTACTTTTCCAAAGCTTCCTCCACTATGAACTTTCATAGCTGTATCTTCTGCATTTATCTCTTTCATTATCCTTTTCTTTTGAATTTAAGCCTTATTAAAGGGTACTAAAAACATCATGTTATAATTAAGCTGCAGATTGCAAAGGGAGAAAGAGAAGTCAAACATGCTTTTTTCATATTTTTTCTGCCACTCTGAGCCAGCTTAGAATACAACAAATTTAACTGATTATCACACGGCAGCTACTTTTACATTTACTCATGTTAGACTTATCTCCAGGTGGGACAAAGGCCAAGATGGTTTGATAACACTGAGAGGGAATGATCATCCCTTCCAGTCTGTGGCTGAGGTGAAGATATGTGTCCTTGCAAAGGGGAAATCAGCTTCACCCACACCTCGTTTGAGGGCTGGGGCTGTGGGTAAGCAGAATGTGGAATGCCTGATGAAGGGACATTTCCAGCCCCCTGTGTTAAAGCACAGGGTCACTCAGTGACTACTTTGTGGCCTGTATCTTGGTCTACAGTGGGTCTGTAGCCTCATATCAGGGGTGTTGCCCCTGATATTTGAAACACTTCAAATGGATAACTGAAGTTTTGTGTCTCCTCTCTTGGCTAACTTCTCCTGTCTTCCTGTGTGGATTTCGCTGGAAACAAGGGTTCACACTGCCTGTCAGTACAGCCAATTTCTGTTTTCCTTCGTCAGTATTAAAAAAAGGTGCTAGGATGCTCAGAAAAACTTAGAAGTTTTGTGCAGAGTAGAAACTTCAGTTCATCATAAATATATACATTAACCTCCTCATTGCAAACAGCTTCTCATTTGTTAAAATATTCCAATCTACTCTTCCAGGCCTACAGTAGGACTGTAAATACCCTGCTGAAGAGATTAGCAGCTAACTTCTAACCAGGCATATTTCACTGGCAGGGAAGGCAGATGTGTGCATGTCTGGCTCTGAGCCCATCTCCCATCTCAGGCAATCACTGGTGAGTGTTAAGTCTTTACTGCCTCTTAAAGCATGGCCACATTTTTTCTGTTGTTTGTTTGTTTCCAGTCTATCCATGGCTGTAGAATGCTTAAGAATAAGACCACACATATGATATTGTGGTGTTTTTCTTCTACCTCTCTTGAGTGTTTGAAGCAAACAGAGTCATATTACTGCTATCACCCCAGAGCACCTCAGGAGCATTATGAATATGAGTCAGATTCCTTCATGCTGCTATCTGACAGGATCAAATATTTGCAGCAACTCAGCAGAGAAACACCAACTGTGCCTGTTCAGCTGGACTGCTCAGTGTATCGGGAAGGCAGAGCCAAGGTTTCGCTCTGACCTTACACAACTGCTTCTGTGATTAGGGGAATACAAGTGGTTAGCAGGCTTTTATTTTCAGATTGTGCATTTATTTTCAGATCCATTAAACCAGGCTGTAGTGAGTTAAGGGTTTAAATGTGTTTTTTTTCTTCTGTTGGCAAATACTCCTGTTGTATCTAATGAGTTAATTATGTGCACGGTCTGACGTGTGCTTAGGTTTGTGCTGTTGGTGGGACTACGACACTGCTAATAAGCAATAAAATATTTAACTGGAAAGACTTGAGGTGAGAGGGCTGTGACATAACCTGACAGAGCCATGAAGTGGTAAAATGACAATTTTGCTGATGGGAACTAAATGAGTAGTGTTGTATTAATTCCTCTTCATTATGAGCTTTTAAACCAGATTTAACCTGCTCAAGCTTGAACATCCAGCATTTCCAGACTTGAATTTTTCCATATATATTAAGTTCTTTTGTTTTAGCTCAGTTCCAGTGTTTCTATGTCAACTGTTTATTCATCAACCTGACTGTACGCTAAATCAATTCAGGTCTAAATTAAATGGTGTCACTCATATTGTTTGAGACAAGCTGGCCTAGTGATTACTACAGTGAGAAAAGAAAATAATTTTCTTCTGCGTGATAACTCACTGACATTATGTTCCACACTGGTAGGGAAAGATCAATGCTAAGAATGGCCAGTCAAAAAATCAACATTCTTTCTTGGAAACTGACTTTCCATGAAAAGATTGTTGTTGGCAAGATATTTTCTGCTGAAAGGTTTCTGTTTTATAATTTAAATACAAAAAGCCAAAGGAACAAAGCCAGTTTTCAACAGGTAAAACCTGAGCAAAATTTTTCATTCTCCATAGTTTCAATGGAATAAAGAACATCAAGAAATGATGCCTAAATTAAAACGTTTACACAAGATATTATTCCCTTGACATGCCCCCCTGCTCCCATCATTTAATGAATCCTTTGACTAGCCCTGATTTGAGGAGCTTTTTGAGCAAATTGAAGGGGAAAAGAATCAAAAAAGGAAGGAATATCAATATTCCTTCCTGATATATATCTGTTATGTACTGTAATTTGTAAACCTTTTATTTAGTGTCCATTTTAAGTAAATCTTGAGCTCCTGTTTTTTCAATCTGCAGAGAAAAAGCTAAATAAGCCACAGGCACCAGAGATTTTGAACAAAGGTTTTCCTAAGACACTTTCCTTGCTTTTAGTAGGACACTAAATTCTGTCTGTGAGAGATATACCTTCTCTCCATGAAATGTAAAACTCTGAAGCTGTGTAGAAGTTGGGTTTTGCAGAACACAAAGAAAGGTAAAGAAGCTTTAATTCTTACAGTAATTTTGCTGGGATTTATCTTTTAGAGATCACTCTCTGGGAAAACCTAACATGCATACATATGTACAACCTGCCAAGAGCTGATAACTTCTCCTTACCTATCCTAAGATTGCCTCTAAATATTAATTTTGTATTTAGACTTGAAGGATTGTTTCCACCCTCAGTAGGGTGAATCCCAATCAATGATGTATATACCTCTCTGCTTCCAACTTGTCAGCAGCAGGGGAAGTTTAGACTTTGTCCAGGTGTTGCCTCCGTTGTGTTTCATTCACAGTGTTAGACACTTCTGAACATAAAATATGGTTCAGAAAGTTGATAAATGAGTGCTTGGGGGAGGCTTGTTTGGCAAGGTGAACAATAGAGTAGCAGTTGTCCCAAAAATTGCTGCTCTCTGACACCTTGCTTTAATGTTGTTGTCTGGACATTCTTTGGAGAATCAAGAAAGTGCCAAACAAGACCATTTATTTTTTTCAGAATGAGAACTAGATAGTCTGAAGGAATTCTCAGCATCAGGGCAGCAAACAGCTAATTAACTTGTACAGTAACCATTGCTCAGGGTACACAAGTGAAGGTGCTTATTGTGCATAGCCTAGGTGGTCGTCTCATCCTCACTGTGCTTGACTTGTTCATAGCCACTACCGTCCACTCACCTTTAAAAATTGAGAAATTCACCATAGCAACAGAGAGGTGTCACCAGGTTTTGCCACAATCACATGGTCTTCTGTTTTTTGTGATTGATGTTCCACCTTCTCCCTGACCAGTAAGAGCAGGGGAGTGAATACGACAAAGCCCTGAATTCAGGTTAGCCCAGAGAAAAACAAGAATGAGAAGTGTGGGATCTGAAGGTACAGGAGTAATGCGTCTTCTCTTCTATTTAAAGGATATTGATTTTCTTCATAAAGGTCATTCCAACAGCAGTACAGTTGGCCTTGATACACAAGCCCAGACTCTAGCTGTCAGAGAGTGTGAGAGCTGTCAGTGCTGGCACTTCTGACCTGAAGTTAGTTTCAGGATTAGGTGTTTGAAAATGGGATATTGAGGGAGAGTGCTGCAGATACAGGAAAGGGGGTAGAAAATGGGTAGGGTGGGTTCAGAGGAATGAAAAACCTTGTTAGATCTTGTCCCTGAGCTGCACTGATGAAGCTGCTTCTTGCTTAAGCCTCACCAAAGACACACTACAATGCACGTATCTTAGTGTTTAGATATCTTTCTGCATAAGTAATAGCCAGAGCTTTGAAAGACACACACTGTTTTGCTTAAAATTAGAAAGTGGTGATTAGAGGCTTGGGATTAGACGTTTCATCCTTTTGTAAATTTCTCTCCAGTTGTTTATCCTGAGGCCAGGGGGTTGAGTGGGAAGGAAGGTACACACAAATTAGGTGTAAGACAGTGCAGTCAGCTGGGAGCCTACATCCTGTTTTTTAAAGTGTCTAGGCATTTGTGAACTTATATCTAGACTCAACATTTTTGAAGATTTTATACTGTCTGCCATTAGTATGATTTGTGAACCTTCTTAGCTAGATTAAATACAGATTCCTTGACTGACTATTTATAAATATTTTTTCTCTCACTCTCTTCTCTACCCCTCCCCGCCACTGAAAATGATGTAGTAGACTTGACAAAATAGACTTTGGTTGTAGCGTGAATCATATTTAAACTCAGGAAATAAATTAAGATAGTCACTGTCAGATGTTTTGATAAGGCTTTCCATGGTGACTGACTAGAGACAGTTAAACCAAATTGCTTCATTTGAATGGCTATCCTTTGTTAAACCTCACCTAAATCTGCAGTGGCAATGTTTGGACTCTCATTATATTTGATTAGGCATGAGCTCAATAACAGTGAAATATATTTTAAAGAAAATGCTATACTCCGATTATGACTGATTTGACTGACACTGATGAATAACATTCATACAGCATGGTTCTGCCTGGCCTGATATTAGCATAAGAACATTAGGCAAAACCTTGTCAGAATGCTAACATATATTTAAAAGCTACTAAGTTGAACCTCTTATGTACATCCACTTTACATCGTAATCTGTCGCTACTGCTCCATTTGCCATGGTAATTTGTTCATTTATACCTGGTTTGTGCAGCTTCAAGCCATAATTTTTGCAAGGTATTGTAGCTACTACATAAAAATTACAGGAAGTGTGATCAGTTTGCCTGGAAGACACTGCTTGGCTTGGAACAGGCTGTACACAGTGTTCTCCTCCAAATAACGGGACATCAGTTCTCTTGTAAAGACTTTTGTCAGGCTCTAGACAACTAACCCTTCTTCACAGCCGGGCACTGCATCACAAGGACCCTCCACCCATTATTCCACATTGTTTCTGAATGGGTTCATGTCCAAATAATGGAAATAGGGTGACTCTGGAGTCAAGTGAGGAAAGCTGGTAGTGATTCATAAATCTGATAAAATTCAGATTTCCCCAGTCTGGAGAGAAATTCAGTTGGACTCAGATCCACTACATGAGTCAAAGACAGTTGTGTCCAAAATGTTATTTCTTAACTGAATTTATTGCTTGTGGGCAAAAACCTTAAACTCTAGAGGCTGTGTAAGCAATGCAACCCCCCTTGTATGAGAAAAATAGATTTCTGCCTTCCATCTGTCTGCACTTTTCTCATGGGTATATCTAGACAATGGAGGTAAACATGAGAGTAATATTAAATATGTTCACCCATGCTGTTAATGACTTTGTTGCTGACATGAAAGGCCTCCCCCTTACTTCTCCATGGTTCCATTATGATCTGCTCAAGAAAAAATGGCTGGACTGTTGACAAGACTTTATTTGAAACAACATTTTCAATGTACTAGAATGTCTCACCCCAGTCTTGTAGACAAAGTTATTCCTCAGTCAGGATCTTCATGAGTGTGTCTGGTTTTGTAGCTTTTTATTCTGCATCTGTGCACCTCCAGATGCAGTGGGTTGTAGTAACCAAGCAGAGCATGAATCATGGTAGCAGGGCTCTGGTCCAAGAGGAAATGACACAGATTTTTTGGCTTAAAGATGGAGAGAGGCATTTCTTGCCACTGTTGCTATTGATGTGCTCCTGTGCAGCAGCTGGCCTGACACATGCTCCTGTTAGTCTGCTAATGAGAAGAAAAACAAGTTCAGCTTCCTGAATAGCTCCCTGCACCTTCTCCGGTTTTGGCTTGAGTCCAGCTTCAGGCTGCTACTTGGTGTGTACATGAGATCAGTACAGTACTGAGGTGATGATTCTGACTATGAACCATGATTCTGATGCTGCCCTAATCTAAATGCTGAGTTCCTGGTAGAGTCCACCATGTCATGAAGTGTCCGATGAATCACAGAGTCACAGAATGGCCTGGGTAGAAGAGGCATGAAATATCATCTGGCTCCAACCCCTCCTGCCATGGCTAGGGACATCTTCCACTGTCCCAGGTTGCTCGAAGCCCCATCTGACCTTGACCACTTCCAGGGATGGGGCAGCCACAGCTTCTCTGGGCAACCCGTGCCAGTGCCTCAGCACCTTCACAGTAAAGGCATTCCTCCTAATATCTGATCTGAATCCACTCTTACAGTTTGAACCCATTCCCCCTTGTCCTGTCACTCCATGCCATTGGGAATAGTCTCTCTCCATCTTTCTTGTGGGGTCACTTCAGTGACTGGAAGGCCACAATTAGGTCACCCCAAAGCTTTCTCTTCTTCGGGCTGAACAATCCCAGTTCTCTCAGCCTTTCCTCACAGCAGAGGTGCTCCTCCCCCCTCTGATCACCTTGGTGTCCCTCCTCTGGGCTCTCTCCAACAGCTCCATGTCCTTCCTGTGTTGGGAATGTTCTGTTGTAACGTATGGTAGTGAAATCCTTCAGTCTGAGTAAACATGTATCACAAATAATGTATTTTTTTTTTTCAGTGCACTCAAGTTCTTAATTTTTTTTATTCTACAGCATATATGGAATTGTTAAATTTGTACTGATCTCCTCCATAGAGACTGTTGGATATGGAGTTTTGAGAACTAAACAGTTGGGGGAAAAAAGAAATTATGTGTGGTAATTTTACCCAGCTACAGCAGTTAAAAGAGTGCTTTTGTGATTTTTTACATATAAAGAATCTGATTCTGTATATGTAAAATCACAATCTACTATATGTCATAGCATAATGAGCTTTTGTTGTGTAATTGTTACCTATGTAAATATTTTAGTGCAAACATTCTGAAGAGTTTAGAAATACAGCTGACCTCAGGCAGAAATAAAAGTTATTCTTAACCTATGTATAAAAAGACAGTATTAGTATCATCTGCTATAATAAACTTGGGTTGCTGCTCCTGCTGCTGGGAAGCTCAAGCCAGGCAGGAACGCTATGAGGAAAAGAAATAGCTGATACTATGCTCTCTGACTTAGTGCACTTTTTCCCATTCACTTCCCTTAGAGTATGGCTCCTGGATGGCATACTACATGAAAAAAAGAAAAAAAGGGAGATGGTTTGGGTTACACTGCCATTTACCTCTCTTATGTCACACACAGACAATGGGGACACAGAGAAGTAATGCTCGAGAGCTGTCAGACGTGGATAGGAAAGCAGTGCTGTGAAGCAGCTTTTCTTTTGGCAATATAAAGCAGTGTAGTCAACAGAGACTTCTGAAGTAGTTTAGGGACCATCTCACTGTTGTTCCACTTGTTGACACTTCTCAGTACTGTTATACTGTGGTGGAGAATGGTAAATTGTTTCTTATGACATAATAATGTCTCCCATGAAGGCAGGCTGAGAGAGTTGGGGCTCTTCAGCCTGGAGAAGGTTCTGGCAAGAACTTAGAGTCCCTTCTAAGTACATGAAGTGAGTGTACATGAAGGCTGGAGGTTTAGATTAGTTATTAGGAAGTACTTCTTGACTATAAGGGTGTTCAGGCACTGGAACAGGTTACTTAGAGAGATAAACTGATCTCCTCATCAGAGATGAACTCCCCATCTCTGGAGATGCTCAAGCCCAGGGTGGATAGAACTCTGAGTAACCTGTTCTAGTGGAAGGTGTCCCTGTCCTTAAAGATGATCTTTAAGGTCCCTTCAACCCAAATCATTCTATGACTCCACAGATTTTTCTCAGCAGGAAAGAGCTCTCAGCCTTCACACAGCTCACCAGGCACAAAAATAAGTAAATACATGTACTGCCCACTTAATATTTGTGCAATAATTTGATAGCAGGTCTCTAAAAAGCTTTTGTCAAAATAGAAGGTCAACCTCCAGAGCTGTCTGCCAGCACCTTTAATCCTGTTAATCACACTGCAGATAACGTACAGCACTTAATCTACTGTACAAATGATTGTGTTGACAAACTGCGGTCACCCTCACCCTGCTGGTCCTCTTTTGTGGATCACCAGTGGCTTCAAATCAATACAAAGCAAACAATCTAAGAAGTCAAAATGCTTGACATGTTATTTAAGGACTCGGAGGGCAGCTACTGTAAGGGTTCATCATAGATGGCCCAGTCATATTTCCATGTAAGAGCCAAAATTCCAGTAAATATGATGGAACACTAAGAAGGTCAATTTGACTGAACAAGAGACTGTTCGAATGGAGGGGCAACAGAGGTAAGAAAGAGGAACTGTGGATTGTTTGTAGACTAGTGCTATTGTGATAGCTTGAAGGAAAACAGAGCAGGAAAGAGAAATTGTAGGGAAAAGAGACTTAGTAAATGAGAGAATGAAAGGATTCAGACCTAGGCTGGCCAGGGACTTTGTTGAACAAACATAGAGGAAGACTGGAAAAAAAATGCTGGAGAGAATAGGTATCTTTTGAAAAGTGAGTTACAACTCTGAAGGCAGAGGAACCCTGACAAACCCTAAAAAGGAAACTGAAAGTGCATCATAGAGAACAGCTGGTAGTGGTTTTCTGCTGACAGCTGTACAGGTTATATTCTAGCACATCATTAACTTTCCATTAAAAAATTTCCAGTTTTTCCTACCAAGCTTTGCATGCAAAGAATGTTCTCTTTGCTTTAAACCACACATTCCCTAAACTATGATCTTTTTGCATCCTGATGATAAAATTTGAATGACTTTTCTTTTCAACCTGAGCTGCATCAGCGAGGTTTTCACCTCAGTTTCCAAAAAATTGTCAATAGGAATAGAAGCATTATTTATTTGTCACTACTCTTCGACACACTATACTTCTTTTTATGGTTTTTTGGGGCTTTATTTTGCTCTTGGAAACAGCACCAGGAGCAGCATTGACCTGCAGCCCCTGGGAAAGAGTCATGCCAGAGCCTGGGTGTTTATGTCTAAGTACAATCCCCATCAACCTAAATAATTCTTTAAAATGGGTCTGTGGTGAGACCGTGTGAGAGCCTTGGGTGGAAAGTCTGGATCCACAAGGGGAATGCATTTAAGGATCAAATATTCATAGTTTCAGCCCAGAGGAATCAGGAGTCCTTCAGGCATAGCACTCAAAACCTTAGATATGCACCAGTAGTTTTTCAAGGAAAACTTGTTTCCGCAGCAATTTAATTTCTATGGGCTTTCTGAGCCTGGTAGTTTGTATTACATTGGCTGCTGACCTTGTATTGCCAATCTTTGGTCACCTATGTGAGAGTGACAGTAGAGTACAGTAAATGACCTACAGTAATTTCATTAGTTAAGTTGCATATTTTCACAATCACATGCAAAAGGGTTTTTTTTCGTACTACCTATTTTTGATCACATTATTGAAATGACTGTCTCCATTCTTAACACCCCAATCTGAAAAAAATACCACAAATTGTTTCAGAGATGCACAGCAGAACTTGTTGAACTCGAGTTTTCATTACTTCCCAGATACTCACAGGGGCAACAGTTCAGCAGAGCAAGCTCAGCAGCATAACAAATGACCAATTAATTCCTGAACAAGGTACAACAATTTCTGAAGAGTTACATGGACAGTGAAATTGTTTTAAGAGTGAAAAGCAGATANTGCTATTTTTTATAGTCTTCACTGTTACCCTTTCCAGTATATAGAAATCTATTTTGGTTGTTAAACTGCAGTCTCCAATCCAAATGTTTACTTGCATTTCACGTGCCTCATTGTCATAGGTATTCGTGGTGTTGTCCACATCGTAGCTTTGTTAATCCTTACCCAGCTACTGTAAAGTGGATACCCCCTTGCACTACTGAAGTTTAAAATGCCGTTGCAATTGTTTTCAAATGCCTGTGGAGGAAGGTATAATGGAAGATTGCTTGCTTGCCCTTTTCCAAAACTTTCAGTCGCAAGACTTAGCTCAGGGTAAATTTATCAGTTGAATCTTGAAAATGGATGTTAAATGGCGAAGTTGACAGGCCATGAACTGCATAGTCTGACTTAAACTGTCTGTAATTTCATATATTTTCTCAGTGTACAGGGTGTCTTGTTCTCTTTTCTCCGTAACCCAAAATGACAGGTCTGCTACACATCTGTATGCTAAGTGCCTTAATGTATTTAGACAGCCTCGTCCTGATTTTTAAGATGCAGGCACTAGATGGTTCTTGGAAGCAGGTGCTGTGTATGAGTTGAGCTCTGTTTCTGTTTCTCTGCTGTTAACATTTCCATCCCTGCTATTGAGTAACAGTGAGGGGGTTTGAATGACACCAGGGCAGCGTCATAGCTGCACTGCCATGGAGATTGGCTTCATACTCGCCTGTGTCTCCCTCAGGGCTCTGAAAAGAAGGGAGAGACATATGTTTATATAGGTCATTAAGCCAATATTTACTTTCAGTTATTTTGCAATCTACTTGCTTACAGACTTTCCTACAGGTTAATCTCTGTGCCACCTGCCTCTCCTTGTATTCTCACGACACTCTGGTGTTTCTTCCTGGTATGAAGGGGCCAGTGACAGAAAGAGGAGATCTGGAGAGTCTGAGAAAAGTGCTGTCAGCACCCATTGCTGCTCTCCATTTTCTTTGCTCACGATATTCCCAGGTGATCAAGAGCAGAGACTAGTGAATAACTCCAGCCTAGCATGCAGCTGATCCCAACATCTGTAGTGTTTCCTAACATGCCTGTGTAGCGACTGTGAGAGAATGCCCAGCTGTGTGCTACAAGGTGACACTTGGCCTGGCAGGCACACTGTGAGGCAGAGAGGTCTGAACTCTGAGAAGCACCAGCTTTAGCACATCTCAAACCTGTGCCTGCACTTGCACCTGCCTAGAAAGGGTAGGAAAGGTGCTCAGTGGTGCGGGAGGTGTGGCTGCAGGTTTATATTGGGGCAGGTGTTGATGTGAGTGCTCCATCTGTTACCTCGCTGCCCAGAAAATGAGATGCCTTGCAGCAGTCCTCCTGCACCTGAGGTGTGCAAGCAGATGGCCTGACGGCACTGCAAGGCACTGTTGACAGCATTTGTCCTTTCCCAGTCATCAAGAGCAAGGACACGATTTAATCCACAGCACGGATTGATCACTGCCCATCACTGAGGGTCCTCCACTTCTGCATGCACTGAATTTCACTGTTTTGAGTTGCTGTCCTCAGAAGTAGCTAAATCAGGAATTAATTTTTCCCCTCCTTTTAAATGTACAAATATTTTTGTAGGAAAACCTTGTCACAACACCTACAAATTGAATTATACATATTCTCTAATATTTAAAATTACATATTGACTATTCAGTCTTGTCATTTAAGATTTCTGAAGTGAAAATAGGCATGAGTGAAAATAAATGTATTTACAACATTTCTACAGAAAGAATTTACTTTATTTGTAATACAGAGATGAAGTAAATTACTGAAGCAATGATTAGGGCAGGGTATATAGCAAATGTGTAATAGAGGTATATGGAAAATGTGGACTTTTGTTAGCAGAGAGATAATAGAATAAGACCTTTTTCAACTACCTTCCTTGTTCAGTAATTCTTTGCTTTCCATTTTTTATCAAGGACAATGAAACAGCTGAAAAGCACCATGTAACAAAGATGCCAAGTCCTGACAGTAGTTGAGGGAAGCCTTGCAGAATCTGTGGGTTTCACAGTGAAGTTGCCATGTCAAATGTTTTAATTTGGTGCATTTGTTAGGCGCATTTGTGAGAACTCACAGTAATCAGGAAGCTAACAGGATTCCAGTGAAATTTCAAGTGAGGGATGATATTGTTTGGAAGGGCTTTTTATAAACTATTATACAGAAATTTTACCATTTCATCAAGACTTATAGAGAGTACACTCTTAAAGTACTGACACCACAGGAGAAAGAGCTCATGGATTTGTCAGTATAATATACCTTTGGTATAATATCCTGATACAGCTGCTCTTACTGCCTCCTGTATTAACAGGAATATTTTTAGCAGGAGACCAACACACCCAGTCATTTACCCTCCTCATCCACCACTGTTCTGGGGACACATACATCACTGTGATGGAACCCAGGAAATGGAAAAGGCTTTGAGAAATATGTACTGTTTCCCAGTTTTGGCTCATAGCCATTTCACTACAGCATTATTGATGAGAACAGGCTCTCCTTAGAAGGAGAATATTAGAGACAATGAAGAATTAAGAGTTATGGCCATAGGACACTCCAAAAGAATTATTTTTACACCTTTTTCCCCCTCAGCTGTAGACGAAAAACAACCTGTTTTTGTTGTTAAAGCATCTCTCAAAATATGCTGGACTCAATCAGAGATAGGAGTGAGAAGAATATATTCAGATCTGGTGGGGTATGTACCAATTCTTTCTAAAGCTGTCAAAAATGAATGTGGAAAGTGGTATCTTCCAAGTGCTTGTTGAAACAAGAAAACCAGATGCATACCACGTTAAAACGAGGGTGAATTCTGTCATCTATATCCAAAAAAAAAGTTGAATGAAAAAATGTCTTAGAAAAAACACACCGGTATGTGCAGCAGTCTTTTACAAGCTCTGCATCCTCCTGTAGCCTGCATAATTATTCTGTAGAGTAGCCAGCAATCATTTGGAAAAGTAACATTTCTCCCTATGAAGTTCACTCCTGGAAAAGAAATGATAAGAAGATTCAGCCTTCTGTTATTTTTGTAGGCCTATCTTTTAGTTTAAAAATGGGGATCAGCACTGAGCTCTCACTGTGTGCTGGTACATGTAGTGAAAAGTGCTGATGGGTACACATGTCATGGATCAGGGTCCAGCTATACTACATACTCCTGAAAAGAATATCCTTGACATTTATCAGGACTTGAACATGAGGGCCCAGAGACAGCTTGGACTGAAGGTGATGTTCACTGGAAAAATCTCGCTGAACTTTTGGGTTGGCTAGAATGAGACAGCTGCAGACTAAAGAAGTAACACTGTGATTTGTATGATGATAGTTAGGCTTGCACCTGCAAGCAAGAAAACCGAGGAACAAGGGAGAATAGAACAGGATTGCAACAGTGAGAAATGAGGAAGGTCAGACAAGGGGATTGGTCTGCAAGGATGTAGGCGTCTCACAAAGGGAAACAGGAGAGGAAACGAGACAAAACAAGATTTCAAGAACATGGCTGACTCTTCACAAAGATTTCTAACAACTAAATGAAGATGGGTGTAAGCTTTCAAAGAAAATCTTGAAAGTGATGCATGCCTTATGTATAGGGTCTGCCTAAGCAGTGGAGATGAGCGATTGAATTATCTGACCCTAAAGCACACACCTATCTTTGGTCACATTGCTTTCTATAGTCGTTCTACAGACCATGACTTCACTGACTGGCAGGGGTGTGTGCATACCTAGCTCACAGGCAGGGACCTGCATCAATGATCTAAACACAGAGCCGTGAACCGCACTCTAGTCACCTCTTGTGTATGCAAGAAGATTCTGTTATAAAATCAACTTCTGCAGGCATTTTGCAAACTCATTGTCACGCACACTGCAAAGAGGGAGAACAGGCAATATATACCAGATCCACTGGGATTTGCTCACACTGGAATACATTTAGTTCTTTACTGTCCATCTGCTCTCCTCTGGAGTGGCCTCACCTTGCGTTCTGGGGCAGTGTGGGGCACCACAATATAAAAAAGGCATGAAGCTGTTGGAGAGTATCCAAAGGAGGCCACAATGATGGGGAAGGGCGTTGAGGGGAAGCCGTATGAGCAGTGCTGAGGGCACATGGTCTGTTCAGCCTGGAGGAGACTGAGGGAAGACCTCACTGGGGTCTGCAACTTCCTCGTGAGGGGAAGAGGAGGGGCGGGCACTGATCTCTTCTCCTGGGTGACCACGGACAGGACCCAAGGGAATGGCCTCAAGTTCTGTCAGGAGAGGTTTAGGCTGGATATCTGGAAAAGGTTTTTCTCCCAGAGGGTGTTTGGGCACTGGAACAGGGTCCCCAGGGCAGTGGTCACAGCACCATCCTGACAGAGTTCAAGAAGTGTTTGGACAACATTCAGGCACATTGTGTGACTCTTGGGATGTACTGTGCTGGGCCAGGAGCTGGACTCAATGATCCTGATGAGTCCCTCTGAACTCAGCTGATTCTATGATTCTATGAATAAAGTGTGTGGCATCCAGGGATCCAGACTGTCATCTGTGTTCAGTGGAGCTCATCCTTCCATCAGCCATTTATTGAGTTCAGGCTTTGTCTTGTATCTTCTCTGACAGACCAGTTTTGCTGGGTGAAGACAGAAAGAACACAGGAGGATGAAGATTTGCATGCACAATTTCCTCTGTGTATCATACGTGTAGTTAGTTTGTACAAATTAGTGGCTTCATTTTCTAGGGTGCTTAATAACAACAGCTGAGTCGCTCATTTGCGTTGCTAAGTATAATTTAATATTTCTATTTTGAAATATTCACACTTCCTTTTAAATGCCACTGAAAGAGAATAGTGTGACAATGTTCTAACTGACATAGTTGCTTTACCACTGTCCTCAGTGCACTAGATCAGTGGAGAAAACAGCCCAATGCCTTCAAAATGCACAGAAAAGGGGAGTAGACCTCATGCTCATGATTCAGATGTTTGGTTTCAGGTGTCAGACTTCAGTCTCTTCAGGATTTTACATCAAGCCCACTGAAATTACATTAGATCATCCAAGTAGTGTCTACTTGTTCATTTCTTTCAGAAGAATTGGACTTTATGCATTTAACTGAATTGGCATCTGACCAAGACACCTCTTTCATGGGTGATATGGGAACTGAGTTCTCTCACAGAACTTAAGCTGAACTTTTTGCGTACAAAATACTTACATTTACTTTCCTTCGTAATTTACTACTTCTGGCATTCACGTGGGCCTGTGAAGTTCAAGTGTGTTACGTTATTCTCAGCCAATTTATTTTTGTCTGGTTCTGCCCTGAGCAAATGCTGACATTAGACATAACAATAACACACAGTGCTATGCCTCCAACAGAGGGTAAACACAATCTGTGTAATTCATTTATGAGGAATAATAATGGGAAGTTACCCAGTACCAGTGAAATCCAGGTCAGGACAATTTGAAGATCCTGCAGTGTTTCAAGATTACAGCAGATACTTGTTCACGCAGTATTGATAAAGACCAATAATTTCAAGTGGCATGATAATGCTCTTATTTATCTTATGGTACTTCATTGCTGGGGCAGACCCACAGAAAATCTTCCTGGCAAGTAAAAACATCAGAATCTTGCCTTTTGTTGTCAAGTTTTAAAAATTACTTAGCCTGTGGACTATTTATGTCTGCAACTTTAGTGCTTAAAAGGAAACAGTTTTAGATCACAGTGTTTTTCAGCTTTCTGATACAGCAGCTCTTAAGGGATGCCTCAAAGGGATTCATAAAAGACAGTTAAGGACAGCAAAGTTATTGTCAATAGTGTTCTGTCTTTAGGGGAACCACAAATTGAAGAAAGCTTGACAGTTTTATTTGTATCCTTACCTGGCACAAAAATGATGGAAAATAACAATGTATGAATTATAGGTGTGTGTGTGGCAAACATGAATTTGACCACTGCATTGTGTATATGTGGTGGCAAACAAATCCCCAAACTAAACAAAAGCACAGGGACAATGTATAAAAATGTATAACACCCTGTCAGATTCAGTGGTAATAGGCTGCATTATCATGATAATGAGTTCTTCAGTGCCAGGCTTAGAGAGTTAACTGCAGAAAACCTTATTCAGTCTGTCCTCAGGCAAAATTCCATTTGCTCAGCAGGAGTTTGTCTGGGTAAAGGGTTTGGGATTTGACAGGCAATATTTATGAGTTATACAGGAAAACTAGCTGAAATAGCAATCCTTCCAGCCCTTCCTAATTGTCTAACAGGTTTTTTTTTCAAGCACCTGGAGGATTTTCTCTAATCCCTCCAAATCCTTAACACTGGTTTTACAATTATGTCTTCTAATAAATGATGGAAATTTCTTTCATTTTACCACCTCAACCAAGCACCTTAATGGGCTCTGCAGGGGAGTTCACACAAGTTAGAACAGGAGCTGGAAGCACACCCACTGCTCTTGGCACAGAACAGCTGCTTACCGGATGGTTTGTGGTGAAGAACCACTCCCAATACCTGAGGAGACTGCATGTCCAGGGCAAGGTTATTCCAGGTAGAACACTGCCCCTATTCTTTCATGTCTCCCTCAATACGCCTTGGCTGGCTGCCTGCCTGCCTCCTCAGTAAGGATGGGAAGGGGGCACAGGCACTTCATCTGCTCTTGGTTAAGCTGAGATGCCTGAATATGTGATCTGTACTGAAAACCTGTTTTCAAAATTATAGACTGAGTAGGAGATTTTCTCTTGCATAGTTTTGTACTGGCTGCTACAAGGGACAGAAGATAGTTTCCTTCCTAGAATATGCCTCCGTGTTATCATGAGGTTGTTTTCCTTATTAAGGAGTTTAGGGATGTTTTCGTCTAGAAACATATGTACAGTTTTATTCTGATTTGAGAAAAAAAGCTCTTTCTTTCTTTATCATAAAAATCATGGTGCAGTATTTTTAATTCCCAGCTTGCAAAATGCTGAATATTTTCTCCTTTTCTGTGGCTGCTGCAATAGGTGATATCTTCTGCAGACAATTTTTTTCTCAACTAAATATTTTCTTTTCTTTGTTAGGTGCATGGACAAACTGTCTGATATGTAGTCTGTGGTTCAGGCATTTGTATTTACAGGTACATAACAACAGTACAGAAGAGAATGCTTAATGCAGTTCATTTTTGTACTGCTTTATTCTAAAAAGTTATTGTGGTAAAAAATGTCACCTTTTATTTGGAACAACTGACAATCTAGTGCAAGACATATTACTGCCCATGTGGCAATAGGAAGAATGGTGTAGGCAGGTATCTTTTCCAACATCTGTTTGGCATGGAGCTTGGTGCTTCTGTCTGGCTTGATGAAGGGACTGCGTGATCTTACCTGACTTTTATAAACTGCATCAGCTTGCTAATAAAAGATACTATCTCTCCTGTAAAGCAGAGCTTTTTATAATATGTATACACACATATGTCTTCTACATAACAGGTGTATCATCTATGATATAATAGACATGCACACAAATATCTGTTGTAAAATTGCTTGTAAGCTTGCCTTGGTGAGCCCTTCATTTTATGGACAAGAGCAGGAGGTGTCATAACAGCAAAAACCTCCTGCATTTTTGTTCCAGTCAATGGTGCTACGGCAGGAGCTTATTTACTTTTACAAAACATATAAGAACAGGAGATAACCAAGAGTTCCAAGAGTTGTGCCAAAGTTATGGCCGCAGCAAAGTCCACAAGAAATCAGGGAGCACAATATACTGGTTCATCATCAAGGATATCATCACTTGGAGCTGCCTCCCTGGGGAATGCACCCCCATCTCCAAGACAGAATGCCTGTTTTCCAGATATATACCTGGCAGCGACATATTTTCAAGGCTTTCCCTGCGCTATCTTCTCTGGTGGAAAGGAGAGGAGCAAGACTAAATATTATTGCTGCTTGTTCTGCTGGTAATTATTTTGTGAGGGATCAATACATTTACAGGCCTGCTTTTCTCTGACTCTCTCGCAACCCAGAGCATTAGTATTAGGGTGAAAAGTTACCAGAAGTCCTGGAACAAGGGACTGCTCCATTTAGTGCATTTTGCTGCTTTTACATTGTTCTTTTTTCTTCATACTTTTATCTGGATCTTTTGGGAGAAAATGAAGGGACCATTGCCTGGACTCTGTGGCTGTTTTAGTAAGGGAGTAGTTTTTACAGCTATACACTATAAGTTCATGCATTCTGTCTGAAGGATCCTTGGGAAACTTCTCACTTGGATCCTGTTTCAACAATTAACTTTTACTGTGATATTATCTTTATCTGACATTTCCCATCTCTTAAGCATGCTGGGAAATCACTCTGATAAAGAGAGCAGCGATTGCACCATATATTAATTTGGGAATGTGAGGAGTATCTCAGAGATGAAAGAACAGACCCACAGCCCCCATACTTAGATTCTGTACGTCTGCTTTACTCCCAGCGAACAGCTGCAGTGCAATGGCAGTGCAATCACATGGTAGTGCAATCTTGCATAGTGGCCTCTGAGCTGCTGCACTTTTGGAAAGAGCTTTTTCTTTCTGATCTTCTGTTTGTGTCTTTCTCAACTTTGATTCTGCAGTTCTGTGCTGGTTTTGGCTGATGTAGAGTTAGTTTTCTTCCCAGTGGCAGGTATGGGGTTGTGTTTTGGATTTGTGCTGAATGCAGGATTGATAATTCAGAGATGTTTTTGTTATTGATGAGCAGGGATTGCATAGAGCCAAGGCCTTTCCTTGTTTTCTTACTGCCACACTAGGGAAAGGGCTGGTGGGGGTACCTGGGAAGTTGGGAAAAGACAGAGAAAGGACATGTGACCCCAACTGACCAAAGGGATCTTCCAGACCTGGTGACGTCAGGGTCAGTGTATAACGTGGGGGGAAGAAGGAGGAACAGGGGAATGTTTGGAGTGATGGGGCTTGTCTTATGAAGTGACATTAGTGTGATTGGGCCCTGCTTTCCTGGGGATAGCAGAAACACTGGCCCAGCCACAAGAAACAGTGAATTCATTCCTTGTTTTGCTTTGCTTATGTGCGCGTGCTTTTGTTTTCCCTATTAAACTGTCTGTATCTTAACCTATGAGTTTTGTAGCTTTTGCCTCTCTTATTCTTTTCCCAGTCCTGCTCATGAGGGAGCATCTCCATTGGGCTTGGCTGCTGGCTGGGGTTAAACCACAACAAAACAAATCTGAGAGGGAAAAAAACTCCATGTGGTTATCAACAGAAATGTGATTCATTATTGGCAGTTGTTCTTGGCTATCTGCATTAGGGCAGGACTCAACACAAGGCTTTCTACCAGCATCTGAATTCCCTGAATGCAATTATCTTCCCTGTAAGGCTGAATCAAAATTGTTCCCTAAGGCTGTATCCTGTCACACCTAGGATTCCCCTAGAAAAGATACAATTCCCCTTAGACCTCACAAGTCCAGTTGACACTAAACGAAGATTTAGCACTAATGGACAATCTTGTTGACAGTGTCAGTAGTAATATAGAGAAAACTGAACACCTGGGAATGATTTGGCTATATCAGAGCTGAAGTTTACTGCTGCCTGGGGATTTGGAGGTACACTGCCTCTCCTTAGGGGATAAAGCTGGTAGACAGCATGTTTCACAGTAACTGCATTTACTTGTCTTCAAGATATTTAGGCCAGCTCTGCCCCCTAGTTCTGTTAAATTTACACCAAGCTGAGTCCATTGTGGTCCTGTCACTTCATTTTCGTGAACAACATGTACATTTTGATTACTGAGGCTCTATCTGAACCACTGGCTGAATTGATCTGTTCTGACCTATGTTTGCCAGCTAACCAAAGCACAAAGTCCCCTCTACAAATATCTTTATTCAGTCAAGCAATTGATAAAAAGCTTTGTTCAGAATGCATGATAAGCCTAGCTTTCTGACCTGGTCTGAGAGAGTGAAGACTGTTTTTTTCGTCAGCAAAACAAGAGGCAAGCATTCATACCTTCACAATTTTTCACCAGTCTTGAGCTCCTGAAAGTCACATTTTTCTTATTATTCAAAGGGGAAAAAAACCCAATTGTTATGGTACTGCAAAGTAATATTAATACTTTATTACAAAGTAATATTACAGGTCCATAGGAAAAAAAAAATCATACACTGATTTTTCCTGGGATGTCATTTAATAGAGGGAAAGAATGAGAGAAATAGCAGAATTTATCCAAGAATGTAGATGTCAGCGACTGTATATCACTGTATGGTGGAAGATTGGCAAAAATTTGCTCCAAATGGTCTCTTCTTCCCTTGATTGTGTTTCCTGTAATAATGAAATGATCCACAACTCCCTTACAGATGATCTCATTGTCAGCTTCTTTTACACAGGGTTATAAAATTAGCTTCAAGAGGAGAATGTAAGGGACATTCTCATGGATGCGTGGAGTTGCTCATAAATTCTCTGCTGAGATTCATGATAAAAAAACTGTGACACACAAAGTAATGAATGATTGAAGGTGAGTAAGAAAGAGTTGGCAGTTCTGCAGTGCATCAAAATTTAAAGCCTAATGGGGTATCCTCCAGGAAGGATTCATGATAGCCATGCTGGACTCAAGGTTCTGTTGCTTAAGCTGACATTCTGCTCTGGCAGCAGCCCTACTGCAACCTGTAACTTTTTGCTGAGAAATTGTTTTCCACTGAGTACTGGATCAGGCAGTACCATGTCAGTACTGCAGATAAGAACATGTACTGGCACTATATTTTACAGAACATTGCTCCCTTTCTTCTCAGATACTTTTTATGGACTGTGACAAAAAAACAACCAAACAAAAAACAAACAAAAAAAACCCCCAACCCCCCAAAACAACAACAAAAAACCCTCAGAAAAAACCCAACAGAAACAAACAAAGAAACAAAACCAGAAAAAACAAACAAACCAAACAAAAACCCCAACAACAACCCAACCCCAACCTCACTAGAACAGCTCAAGCTAATACTTGGTGTTGAATCCCTGGTCTGCCTATTCATGTGGTGACTGTATGGTGCCATGTATATTAAGCTACAGAATTAGGAATTTGACATGGAGTCAAATAGAGCTCACGGACAATAGTCTTTGAAAGTTATATGCCCTCCTCTTACCTCCTGCTTGTTATAACAATGAAATAAAAGCAAGGAACAAGGGGCCCAACGGCAGAGAACAACTCTGACAAACTCTTATTTGTAGCAAGAGTTTGTAAAGCACAATGAGATGATTCCCCAGCACAACTGCTGCATATAGAATAGAAAATTATGTACTTCTATTTACTGGAAGGTAAGTTCATTTGACACTCTTAGAAAGAAATAGTCTCTCCACCACAGAGGAGCTTTGAACAGACGGGTGTAATGTAGTTCTTATACTCGGGTATGAGAATATCTATGAGCCTTAGGCACAGGTCCTACTTAAGGCTCTAACCTAGGTCTAACAAGATCGAAAGCATTTTTTTCTCTGTCATACTGCTCATTTTTAGAACTTGCCATTGCAATCCATCAAGAGAACACAACTTTTTCAGTTAAAACCTGCCTGAAATTTGCACGTGGTTGCGTATTAATTGAAGTTATCAAAGTGTCCCTGAAGACATCTAGAGGTCTTCTGAATTGGTGGAAGTCCTCTTCGGGTGTTTTCTTAGGCACCTGTACATTTCTGTAAAAGTGAGAAACACTTTACTTGGATACATTCCTGTGTTGGAAAGAGTTTCAGCATATTCAGAGGTCATAGCTCGAGTATGATTTTTCCCTAATGAACCAAGAGTGCAGGGAGGGGAGCAGATAAACTGAGTTTCTTCCCCAGTGCAGTAGCTGGCATGCATCCCCTGTGGTGTAACCCACACTGGGCCCCCAGCTAGAAAGATTTAGAGTGCTGTTATGGAATTCCTGTCAGCCACCCCACTCTGCCAAAAGACAGTAGGAGCTGGATGCCACAGACAATCTGATCCCCTGTCTGCAAGACTTAGAGGGCAGAATTCCAGTGAGAGAATTAACACTCAGCTAAGGTTTCAGGTGAGAAACCCTGTTTCAGTAGCCATTTTGGCTGCAAGAATCCCTGCAACTGATCTTTAGAAAAAGACATGCAGGACCTCATCTCCTCATGGTTCTCTCAGGCAGTGCAGACCTGTCTGGAGTTTCAGGGCTAGCATTTCTTGCTGCAGAGGTGAAAGATGGTGCTGCTTCCCAGGCAGAGAGAGAGGTCTCCACCAAAGCTACCGACAGGGCTGCTTGCTTATGGTAGTCTAGCCGTTTTTGTCCTTTTGTATGATTGGAGTTATGAATCCAGTTTCTTTTGCATGAACAAATAAGGCGTAAAATCTTGTCAGCATATACTGTTGTGTTTTATTCATTTCATCCACCATGCCCCCCTGACAAAAAGGTCTGTGAAATATGGCATATGCCCTTTCTGGAAATCACATGGACAGAAACTTTTTGTAGCAGAGGGAGAACAGACTGGAAGAGAAGAATGCTGCTTGGCCAGCCTTGCATGGACACCCTCCTTTCCCATCTCGGCTGTTCTCTGTCTCTCCCTACAGTCACATATTCAAGATTCCCCATGTGTTTAATCTCTGCTTTCAAAACAGTGCCTTTCACAAATATCAAACAACATGCAGTCAGACCTGAGGGCTGGTGAAATTACATTATTAGTAGTGCAGGTTACTGATGGTGTGCCACAGATCAGCACTTCTTTTTCTGCCCTTCTCCCTCTGCTACCAGAGCACTGCATCCAGCTCTGCAGTTCCTGGTACAAGAAAGACACAGACCTGTTAGAGCAGCTCCAGAGGAGGGATACACAGATGACAGAAGTCTGAAACAACTCTGCTATGAAAACAGGCTGAGATAGTGGGTTGTTCAACCTGGAGAAGGGAACACTCTGGAAAGACATTAATGTGCCCTTTGAAAACACTGAGGAGCATATAAGAAAGACAGAAAAATGTTTTGCCAAGGTCTCTAGTGATAGGACAAGAGGTGATGGATTTAATCCAAAACAGGGTAGACTTAGTTTAGATATAAGTAAGAAATTCTTTACTGTGAGTTTGATGAGGCCCTGGCACAGGGTGCCCAGAGCAGCTGTGGATGCCCCATCCCTGGAAGTGTAAGGTAAAACTGAATGGGCTGTCAAGCAACCTGACCTGGAGGAAGATGTCCCTGCCCATGAAAGGGGGATTAGACTAGATGATCTTTGGAGGTCTCTTCCAACACAAACCATTCTGTGACTCTATGGTAGAGAAAAAACCTAATGTATAAATGGCATTCTTTGTTCCTTCAGAGCAGTTTAATAATGAAAAATACATTTTAATTCTTAGAACCTTCTTTGCATCATACTACGGCAAAGCATTCACTGAACTATTTTTTTTTTCTCATGCAAATCTGAAGGTGGTTTCATTCTATTGGTGTTAATCCTTTTGGGAACACTAAGATTCTGTTGGTTTCATCTCTGGCTGATTCTGCTAATACAGTAGAGAAAGAAGGTCTCTGTTATTTTAATTTCTTCCCATTAGAGTTATTTTAGATCTTCTTGAAATGATAAATTTGTCTGAATTTTAATACACATTATTCTGCGGTCAGTGTTAAGGAGATTCAGATCTGGCAGAGACACACAAATCCCTTCCTAGAGAGAAAGACTAAAGAGTAAAATATTTCACTTTTAAAACTAAAGCCAGTTTGTGCTTAATTACTTGATGGTCTATAATAAAATTACTAATTAGATCTTACCACTCAGGAGCATGTTTTTATCATTTTTGGTTTTAAGGATACTTTATTTTCCCCCGTAAATAACTAGCATAGTGAACCAGGAAGTCAATCTTCATCTTTCTCCTGGAATGTTTTCAATTTCTCTGTGAACACTGAAAATAAAATGCTACCCCATAACAACCCATGACAGTAAACATAATGACCCAGGAGAAACTGGGAGTGCTTATGATTCCATTTCTGAAAGCCAGTCATATCCAGCAGCCATCACTCAATATTTTACTCTGTTTTAATGTTTTACTCATGGGTCAGTGTTTCTTCCCTCTGACAATTCCCCTTTCCTTCCATAAATACTGTGCTGAAAGGCCAAACTGCTACTAATGCTGCAGAGGCAAATCCATACAAACACAAAAAGACCTGTCACAACAGATTTCAAATAGCAGTTTTTAAAAATCCTGCAAAAAGTCCATTATGTAATGACCAAATTCCACAGGTTTTAGATGCAACCTTCATGCTGCTAAGTCAGAGTGAGATAAATTATGAGATTCTATGTTGTAGTGTGATTTTGTCTCCCAATCTGATAGCAGATAGAGATTACTGTACATCAAAGTACATTGTATAACAAGGCTGCTACTGAATTGGAATGAGGACAAGCTGCCATGCTTTATTGATGTTGCTGCTGAAACTAAAATAGAAGTATAAAAGCCAGATTCCACCCTGAGTGCTTAGCTTACCCTGGCAAGCAACACACCAGAAGGATTGCTCAGCCTATGGGTTCAATGGAAGAATATTTAAAATTCAGGTAATTCTTCTCCAGAGAATATTGCAGTGGAAGCACCAGGAGATAACAGGATGGGAAGGCCTAACTTGGCTTTCTCACAGACAATGGTGTACGTGGGGGCTGAAGGCTGCAGGTGGCTTTTGTGGCTGTTGGCCTTTAGGTAGTGATTTTCTTATGTATGTATTTAATGTACTTTATTTAATACAATTAGGGTTGAGTCAGAATTTGGCTCACAGGTGAGAATGCCACACATTCCAATTCCAGCATGTGACATTTGTGGCATTGCAGCACAGCCATTGTGTTTGTCACAGCCCTTGGTAGCCCTCAGACTGGGTACAGGCAGCGACAGTCACTGTGTTCATACGTGTAAGATAAAAATGAAACATGCCACAGGGAATGCTGCAGCTAAATAATGAGCAACACTGGTTTCTGCTTTCAATTTCACTTGCACAGCACTTCCTCTCTTTCCCAGGTTTTGTCAGGCTGTATTTGGAATCAGAACCTGACCCCAAGATTTGCTATGTGAAAGTTTTACAGGTCTCCACCTTAGGGCAGAAACAGATTCTTTTTCTGTTACTTGTTACTTACAATCCAGTGGCGTCCATACCAAGCACGGTTGTGCTACTTCAGCTGGCAAAAGCAGCTTGCGTTTGTACAGGTTGCATGACTGCGTTTACAACTGAGAATTTTTTTGTCAAGCTAAGCACAACAGAGGCAGAGATAAGCAACAGTAAAAAGCTGACAAAAGTAAGAAATCAGTCTCCAAAAACTACTTTAAATACTTAGATTTTCCGGAAAAATACACAGGTGGGCCAAATCCTTGTCCCACTGAAAAAAACTCCTAGTAGGCTAATAAAAAAGCACCTGTGACTTTTATCAAGACAACTTTATCAATATTTATTGATAAAGATGTTGTTACAATCCAGTGTAAACCCAGAAAAGCCATGAAAGCTAAGAGTCTGTGCACGAACTGGAAAGAACTTAGAAGATTCTAAATATCCCCAGAAACGAGATTAAAATCAAATGAGATTAAATGTTGTTGCCAAAAATGGGTGTATTTTATTTAATAGTGAAAGCGGCAGAGAGAAGGAAAGAAAAAGAAAGAAAGAAAGAGATAGGAAAGGAAATGTGCATGGGGGGATTGGGGGGACAGGAAGAGGTGGCAAGGGTTAGGTGGAAGCGTATCACCTGTCCGAGGACCCCGATGGCTCGTTGCTCTCCTCCATCTAGTCTTGCTGCTGGTGACAGGTCCCCTGTTGGTGCCATGGCCATGCAGTGACATGCTGCAGCACGGCACGGCACGGCACGGCACATGCCAAAGAGTCCAGAGTCCTGTGGATTAATATACGCTTTGGGCAGGTGGGAATGCCCATGTGTCTCCCTTGCAGGGCCTAGCTTCAGACACTGTCTCTTGCAACACTGGGGGTCTGTTGCATCATCTCTGGCGCTCTGGTGCAGGGTCTGAGGGCCGTTTTGTGGGGCCCCTGTGCTGGGCATGTCACCCCTTCTGCTGCGGGTAAGATCCCTCTCAGCTGGGCTCTGGTGCAGTGGAGGCTGGGCAGTTACTGAGCCTCTGTCCTCTTCCAACACACCCAAAGCTTCTCCTCCCCTCGCCCTTCATGCGAGGGTCTGATAGCCCTGGGCTGTGGTCCACCCTGGAAGGTATTAAGTCCCCCGGCTCTGAGTTGTTGTCTTCATCAGCGGGCAGTTCAGTGCCTTTAGTCCATGCAGGGTGTGGTAGTCTTCTTTGCAGCTTTTGTAACACAGTTTTAAAAGTGGAAAATGTTTAACTCATAAACTATAATATTTCAGTCTCCAACAGATGTACACAAGAGAAATTTTCGAGGCATCTAACACTCCTTTCCTTCCTTCCATTAAGTCACTTAGCCTAGCAGCTGTTTTAGTGATTCTTTCTATATAGGGTCTGGCAAGATGAAAGCAGCAGTAAGTGCATCAAGAAGAATAATAACAGCAAATGTACAACAGCATACCAGAAAACTTGCACAGTCAAACAAGATGCTAGCTTGAAAATTCTATACAAATATTACAAAACTTTGTCCAGTCAGGCAAGGAACATGAAATAAAAATGTTTCTGCAGAAATACAAGTTATCACCTTTTTATAAACAGAAGTGTTAAAGCAGAGTGATTGTTCATTTTGGTTTTTTTTTTTTTTTTTTTTTTTTTTTTTTTTTTTTTTGTTTTTTTTTTTTTTTTTTTTTTTTTTTTTTTTTTTTTTTTTTTTTTTGTTTTGTTTTGTTTTTGTTTTTGTTTTTGTTTTTGTTTTGTTTAATTTTAAAAAGCTTTGAGGACATTGACTTTTTTGGGAATTATGACATGGAACTGAAGAAAAATAAAAGTTCTACTGCTTTGCGTGCAGACTTTTGCAATGTGTTTGATTTCCCTGATTTATAATAAGAGATTTTTAATAAGGTCTTGTGTTTCCTTTTAAAATATCCAAACTATTTGTCTTTTTACATCTTTTCAGCAAATGTAATGTCCTCCTTAAAGAGTGCAGTGATTGCAATTGCTGTTACCTTACAATCAAATCAAATGTATAGTAGGGGTGGCTCTTACTACTCATGGAGAGCAGCAGTTATTATAATTCGCATTTCAGGTCATATGAAACAAAACCATATTTATTAATTGTTGTTAAACACAAACACTCTCTAGCACTCTTTTATCAGTCCAGTTGAGAACTATGTGCTCCTAATATTCTGAAGTAAATGCTTCAATCCAGTTTGGATGCAGCAGTTCCAGTGCAGGGTGACATCTGGATCAGAGCTCAGGCACCATCAGCCGCAGGCAGCTCTCCTGCATGTCTGGCAGCCTCATGAGACAAGCAGCTGACAGTAGACTTTGGACATCTGGACCTAATTTCTGTTTAGAAAAACAATAAACTTTCTGGAGCATCTCTCTGTATAACAGACATCATTCTTCCGGTATTTGAATTGTGCCTCTTCATCTGTACTTTTTGCCGAAGAGTATCCTGAATAGTTCAGTTTGCTTCAAAAAAGAAACTGATGCTAAGCATTAAACAAAAAAAATCATATTCAAGCAGTGAGTTGCATCCTTTATTGAACACAGATGGTAATTTTCCTAGGGGCAATAGTAACACTGAGATTAAATCCTCACTCATATACAATCTCTTCTACATTATATCGGTTATTGGGATTCATCAGCAGTCTGGCCTCCTGATGGAGAATATTAAGCTCTTAGAAGTAATGCTTCCGCTTAGGCACTTGATGTCTCAGGAAGATATTTTGTTCTCCCAAGAGCATTTAAACAAAGAAAATTCAAGGACAGTAAGCAGGATCCTAGCAACAGTACCCTCATATATGCAACTGCTGTCATTAAGCTTGTCTTGGGCTTAATTGCTAACCCAAATAAAACTGGGTTTTAGACAGTTCAAGCATTTTCAAACAGCTACAAGTAATTAATTTGGCTGTATTAAGGTGACTTATATCATGCGGACACTTCTAAAACTTTGGAAGAGCAACAAGTATATAACAGATGTTCATAAGAAAAAACAATTACAATTATTAGTACAGTACCACATACAGATGGTTGAGGTCCAACCCTCACTGATACCTAGGCTGGAATAGTGGATGGTGTACCAAAATAATGGAGATCTTCTGGGTAGGAAAGATTGATATAAAGTAAATATTCAGCTGTGCGCTGGACATGTTGTCCAGAAGGATGCTGAGAGAGACAGGATCAAAATCTTTACTGAAATCCAGAAAGATGACATCAACTGTCTTTTCTTGATCAGCTAGGTGGGTTACCTTGTTAGAAAAACAAATAAGGTTGGATAAGCAGGAATTTCCTCTCCTGGAGTTGTGCTGGCAGTGACTGCATTGTCCTTCAGGTGTTTTTTAACACCTCCCAGAATAATATTCTCCATAACTTTGCAAGGCACTGAAGTGAGATTGACAGGCCTGTATTTTCCAGGGTCCTCCTTCTCGTCTTTCTTGAAAACTGGGACATTGCTTGCCAGACTACAGTCGAGACTGTAGTTATATTTTTCAACTATAAAACACAATATGCATATGTTTTGATTTCAATTTCCTTACGTTTATGGGATGAATGAATGTGCTACCACAATATCCCTTTTTGGAGTGATCAGATGCTCCAGTTTGAATCATGCTGAGCCAAGAACATGGAGGGGTATAACCTGCTGATGGTGAGGTGGGATACTGGGATGCAATATATGAACACCATATAATCTGTGAGCATGACTTTGGGATGGCTGTAAAACAGGCAGTGGACATACGATCATCCGATACTGTTCTTGTTAAAAACTGTCCCTTTCAGTCTTCACTCTCGACCTACTCAATGTGTTTCAGGAAGTGCAAACTGCATCCCCTTGTCCTATACAGACAAAATATGGACTCAGCGGTGGGAGCTACCTGTAGTGTTTCCACAGGGAGAGTATTTTCCCATGGATTCAGTAACTCTCTGTCTAGACAAGGTGGCACTGAGAATATGCTGGATAGGCATCTCTCCAACAATCTTAACTGTCTTCTTTTCAGTGAGACATGCTCTCTTTCTGAGCAGCTCTGGCAACAAATTAGCTCCACAACACAGAAACAGGGCATTGGCACCACAAGCAGCTGTAAAACTCATCTCTGGCTTTTCCCAACACCTGCTAGGATCCTGTTTGCCATCAGACCTTGTCCTTGAATTGATTCTGAACAGGTCTGTATTTCTCTGTCACTTACTGCCAGACACAAGGTTGATGCCTGTCTTCCAGAAGAACATCTCAACGTTAATTTGAAATAGCTGAGGGAGTACTTGCTTGTATCATGCACAGGAAAAGGGGAAGGATGCTTGCTTAGATGCTCTTCCACTGTGAAATATAGATTACCAGAGTGAATGAAAAAATGCTGAAAATAGGCATTCCTTTTATTGTATGGATGAAGTCTTGTGGCTCTCTTGGTGTACACAGCCTCAGTTGCCCCACTGTCTTTGGAATAACTGTTCCTTTCCAAGGGGTCTCTCATGACAGGGAGGTGGACAGTGCTGGGGTGCTTTATTCTGTTTCCCCCAAGATCCAGCTAGCAGATCTGAATCACAATTAAGGCTTTCCTCAGGTGCTTGCTAAGACTTGCTGACCTAGATCTGTCCCAGATACATCACTCTTCTCCCTAGGAACTGTGAAATGGCTTTCTGCCTCTGAGAAATGCCTCTGCTCTGGATTAGCTCGCAAGTGGTTGTGGCCCCTTACTCAGTTTAATCAGAAATCAGTTTGACGTCCTTTCATGCACATCTATAAATGCGTGTGTCCTGAGTGAGGAACACATTTTGACACTACATCCCAGGAAAGGCCTCCAGAACTAAATATTCTCCTGTAAAGTGTGGTGACTTCTGCAATGCTTTTACTCTTTTACTCACTTTTCTCTTGCCTCTCCTCCTTTCACCCCACCTTCTGCACATCTGGATGTTAAAACCAGACACACATAAGCACAGATATGTTTAATGCTGTCTAGACAAGCACCCTATCAGGCTGGGCTGGGGCAGCCGTTGCCATAGTGATGAACAAATATGGTTTTAGCTGAAAATGAGGTGGCAGGAGATTCATACTTTCTTCACAATGTAGTGGCAATGTCAAGAGTGAAATTGCAGCATGAGTTAACTATTAGCAAAAGAGTAATAAATAGGAAGTGATGTGCTGGGTAAGGACTAGATTCTTCTATTCACGATGAAGGTGAAAAACCGAGTTTTGAAATAACCTCAAAATTGCTCCTAAATGCAATGAAGGTCACTAAACGTTTGCAGTATTTAAATTTTTGTTTGGTATAAAGCATAACTTTATATCTTACAGTGCTTTAACTTTACCATTTGAAGTTCATGCTGAAGTTTTAGCTTAACAGGTAGAAGTTTTCCACTGTTAGAGGGGCCCAGAAAATTCTTTCTGGTTTTTGCAACATTTCTCACTGAAGCAGCGTTGCCAGGGAATTGCTGAGACAGGCTCAGGGAGAAACCATGAGGTTTTTCTCACTGGTACAAAGATTCAAGGGAAAAAACTTTCTCTTTTTCACTATATTGCATAACACAAAGTCAAAACCACCTCTCACTTCATTTACTGGGTTTAGTGGTATCAGGTCAAACGTTGGACATGATGATCTTGGAGGTCTTTTCCAACCTTAATGGTTCTGTGATTCTGTGATTAGGACTGGAAAACACCCTAAGATCATCTCGTCCAACCATTGACACAGCACTTCAAGTCCACTGTTAAACTCTAATTACCACATCTACACATGTTCTTGAACGCTTCCAGAGAGGTTGCTCACTTTCAGTCCCCGAGGACCTCTCTGGTTAGCCAGGACTGCTGGAGAATAATGGAACACTAGTGGCTCAGGGAGCATTTCCATAAGCTCCCTCAGTATTATTGGGCACGTTGAAGTGAAGCAGACTGTTTCCTCTTGGATTATGGGGACTCTCTTGCTTCCCAAGGGAACAAGGGCCAGCACCTACAGGTAGTCTTCAGCTGCTTGTGGAGTGTTCATCTGCCTCTTCATCCTGGTTGGGTGGTCTATAACAGAATCCCAGGGCATCTGCCTTGTTGGCCTTTCCCCTAAGAATTCAGCCGTAATCATTACCATCATAAAGTTCTTGGCAGTCAAAACACTTGCTCACACACAGGGCTCCCTCACTGCCTCTCTTCCTTGCCTGTCCCTGCTGAAGGGTTTGCAGCCATCCACTGCAGCCCTCCGGTCACCCAAGTCACCCCACCAAGGTTCCTTTAATGCTACAGCTTTCTTTCTGCCCGGCTTTCACAGATTCCATTTGAGGGCTGAAAAGGGGAAGAGGAAGTGTCCTCACAGCAGCAGCACATCATGACAGCTCTCACTTCCCAGCCGCCCCTGCCACGGTGGTGCCTGGGACACAGCTCTGCTGCAGCCCCCCAGTGCCTCGCACTCCCTCCTGCTCCACTCAGGATGGCATGGGACCCATTATAAACCCTTTTTTGGTTGTAAAGGAAGCCAAGAACAATGCTCACATGGCATGTTTCCTATAAAAAAAAGGGCTTTGTTTTGTTCTGAACTTCCTGAAATACGTTTAATTGAAAAGTATTGCAACAGAATTGTGCTTGGAGGTAATAAAGCAAGGAAGTGGCATTTCAGATGGTATGCTTATGAGTACTTTTTTCCTAATCCCTTTTGCATAGTTTTTATATCAGACTATTAGATACAGCTAAGCTGGATATTTTAATGTATGGTTAATGTACACAAGCCTGCGAGCTGTGAGATGTGGAGAAAATATTTCCTAATAGAACAAGTTGAAACAAATATTAAGTTACCACATGTATTCTCAGTCCCAAATTTTTCATCCATAGAACGTAACTTTTCTCCATTTCAAAGACAGGCAGATGTGGGCTTACAGATTTCTGTGCAAATGTCCAGATGTCTTAAACTTTTCTTATGCTTGACCTCAATGCTGCTTGTTTTCTTCAAAAGGAGGTGAATAAGCTGACAGTTTCTAGAAGGCTCACTTCAAAAGGGGAATCACAGGGTTATAAATCATCTAAAGATTCCAGGGAAAAGACTGACAAATAGACTGGGCTAGACCACTTAGTCATAATTTTCTTTAAAAATATTTTATAGCTAAAAGATTTAAAATTAGCAAAAATAGTGAAGACGCTTATTAGTACAAATTGATATAACCCCACTATTTCCCCAGTCACAAATCTAGTTTCATTAATGTTTGGTTGCTGACTGGGGTGAATTGCATAGTAAATTAATGGTTGGGCTTGATGATCTTAGAGAGTTTTTCCAACCTTAATAACGGTATGATTCTATGATTCCAATAGAAATTACTTTTTCCATCCATCAGGCAACTTGTAGGTAGAGTGATCTCTGTAAAAAGTAGGGTATCTGATGTTAATACAGACAGCATTTTTGCCAGCATACCCTAAATCAGGTTCCTAAGGAGTAAAACTTGTATCTCTGCAAGAACTTTTGCAAGAGGACAAGTGTGAAGCCCTTCTGTTGCCACAGCACTGCTGGTGAGGTGTCAGTGTTTTCCTGGGCTCCTTGCCAAGGAAATGACCTGGCCAAGGCTTGCTGCTTTAGCCCACATCTCAAAAGTGGATATGCAGAGAGAACCGAGACTCAGCTCTCCTGCTCAGAGACACTGCAGCACGGTTAGGCAGTGTATGAAGTTAAGGACCTTTTTTTTCAGGAGAATGTAAATAAATTATTGTTAGTGTTCTTACTGAACTGTAAAAGCTCAGGTAGGTAACTTCATAATGTATGTCCCATTTGTAGCTGCTTACTCTCTGGAGTAACAACACTGAGATTTTCTGAAAACCTAAGTGTCTATAAACAACTCTGAAAATTGTCTTTCTATTCCTCCTTTTTAGAAGTGACTAAAGCTATCTGTTATTGTTCATTTAGCACAATTTGAGTCTTTATTTTTCATCCAGACAAGGTCCTGAAAGATCAGTTCTCCCTGTTAACATTAAAACCAGAGTTTGGCTCTTCTGCAGTTTGACAATTTTGTTGTTGAACTCCGCAGTCTTAGAACAACACAAATAAGTGAAAGTCATCAAGTTGACTGAAAATGCCTACAAATCACATAGCTTTCAGATAACATGAGTTAGAATAAACTGAGTGACAAAAATTATGGCATGCTGTAATATAGCTTGACAAAATATTTTTTCATTTTCCAGCTGATGGAAGTTCTCCTGCTGCTGCCCCACTGGAATTATGATTCTGACACCACTGGTTTCCTCTGCCCATTGTAAAATGTATAATGATGTCTTAGGGCTGAGTAAACAATCAAATAAGAAGTTCCCATACACTTAGTGGTGTATGGGAAGAGGATCAAAGACAATGGACATGAGCTGAAATGCATGGTTCAGATTGGATTAAAGAAAAAATATTCCTATGAGGACAGTCAATCCGTGGCAGAGCTTATGCAGAGGCTAGGTAGTGTCTGTCCTTGCAGAGTTTCAAGCCCTGACTGGAAAAAACCCTTCGCAAAACTGTCTAACCTCAGATGTTGACACTTCTTCAAGCAGAAGGATGGACTAGAGATCTTCTGAGGTCTTTCCCAGCCTAAATTATTTTGTACTTATGTGATCAGTTACAAAAATAGTGAGAGAGGATGCCACAATTTCATAGATACGAAGGAGTCATTTGCAACCAGCAAACCATCCCCTCTCCCTGCCAGGCTGGCAAGATAAATGTTTAATTAGAGGTGGCTCACACCATGCTCTGATGGACTGAAGGTGCTATCCAGATACGAAGTAAAACGGTTTGCATGGCATGACCACTCTGTCATGAACAGACACCCGACATCCTTGTGAGTACAAGCACACCTTGGTCATCATTCTATGCACCAGAAACAATGAGGCAAGGGACAGTTTCTGAAGAAATCAAAACTTGCAGAAAGTCAGACCTTGCTGAAACTTGGACTTGTGAATTATAACTTGGAGGCGCAAATACAGACCACCAAACCTAAGGAGTGGAGAAAGCCAGATGTTCATGCCAGGCAAGAGGTGAACTGCTGTGGTAGACACTGTGAAGCCTTCAGGAAACCAACTAAACAGCAAAATAGATTGGAATTCAATGAGCCAGATCTGCCGAAGTGCAGCAAGGTGACGATTTCAGGATAAGGCAGTCACTTGGCTTATAAATACTGTGAAGTATTGAGAGCCACCATAGTTACCTTGAAATTCAAGGTATAGTTACTCTTACCATAAAATCCTTCAAACCACTCTGAGATAAGAATAATGATCCCTTCATTAGTTGGGTACAGAGATACGACTCTACCTTTCAGGTTGTAGGACTTCCACTGTATGTAGTGTGAGTTTGAGCTAACCAAATGTGTGAACAGTGTGAATTTGCAGCTGAGCACCTGCCATTCTCAGACACCTCAAGGACAGACACCTCGAGTTTTTTTGCTAGAGGCGTTTTTACTAAAAGCTTCATTAAAAGCCCCAGTGAGTTCAGCTGATGCTGAATCAAGCTGCATCGTGGGTGTCACTATAATGAAAAGTACTGTAGGTCAGAGCACCCAGTGCTTTTCTCACAGCCTTACACTTAAATGCAGATAAAATGAGCAATGTGAGGGCTGCATCTGTGATAAATCAGTCTGTACTTGGTCAGTGTGAGCTTTGATGTGTTTTGGTAAGAATATGCTCTTGTGATGTATTATTTTACGTCCTGATTACAACCTGTAAGGAGAAAAATCAGATGGAAAAGCTGAGTTCAGTAATTTGTTTAAAAATAAAAGTATTATGATATTCTTTACTGTTTCTTTTTTTGCCACTATATTTTCTTAGATGTGCAATATTGCAAATAAAAATTGACATTTTGGTGTTTGTTTATTTGGTTGGTTTTTTAAAATGCAATTTTGCAACTTTTAAAAATATTACCAAGAAATTCTGAGCAATCTTAAAAAGAACTTGTCTCTCATAAAAATGTAACTATACTATTACCACTTTCAAGCTGAAATTAGAAAATATGGAGACTGAAACTCACTTTTAACTTGGGATCTAAAGTAATTAGATTGTAGTTTTTATATTGCGATAGGTTTGAAATTTTAATGTTCTTTACACATCTGTTACTTAACATGCTATTTCTCTTGGTCATCCTGAAGATGTTTAACATGGTTGTTAAACACACAAAATGAGATTTTAATTTATACAATCTATCTTTAAATTGCTGTTGTGTGGGAGTACAAATTCTGAAATTCACCATTAGCAATTTACAGGGCAACAGACTATGATAGGCAAGTTCAGACTTATGACTTTATTATAGGATTGAAAAGCAAAATCTGAACAGCTACGGAAAGCACTTATTTAAAAACAAATATTAGCCACAAAGTGAAAACATACAACAGTATGTATTCTCTGTTTAATTTAAAGTTTGAAACCAATTCCTTTATTGTGATAATACAATTCTCATGATATATAGTGGAATAAAGGAAAAGGACAAGAAGACAGTCAGGATACATATTGAAAGGTGATGCAGAAGCAAAACGCATAGGGTTATATGTCTCTTCATACAGCTGACAATGTCGCAGCACTGACCTGAAGGGACTTTCTCAATTTATCTGCAATGATTCCTAGTCCACCACTTTGTTACTGTGTCAGGAAATGAGAATGCCAGTTATTCCCGAGTGCAAGCACTGGGTGAAATAATATCAATTATGAACTAAGATGATCAGCCAAGTCTTTCACACACAGTGGTTAACCTTGTGTCAGATAATAGTCTGGATAGATTCAAGAAGAGTAACCTACTGAAGAACTCCATAACCTGTAATTATTGCACTTTGCTGCTTGGTTGAGTTTTTTCCTTCTTTTCTCTTTCTTTACCTTCCTTGCCTCTCAAAT
>VZRF01005652.1:38926-48960 GCA_013396875.1 Vireo altiloquus | reverse complement strand
CCCCCCCCCATCCCGAGCAAGAAATTTCCTTTAAAATATGTCTTTTTGGCCTTTGATAAAACATGACCACATGCAGATGAGCAGTTAATTTATTCTAGGCCAAGAAAAAAGGAGACATGAACATTCTTATCCATCTGTACTGAATTGCTCAGACGGAGCCTCCTGTGTTTCTGTCTGTGCCCATTCTCTATGGTGCTGTCACTGGGCACCACTGGAAAGAGCCCTGCTCTGTCCTCCTTGCACCCTCCCTGCAGGTGTTTACGTACATTGGTGAGATGCCAAACTGGGGTCCCTCCCACAGAAGACAGTTCTCCATAAACTTCTCCAGCAGGAGTCCATTCCACAGGCAACAGTTCTCTACAGCGTGGGTCACACTTCCATAAATCACAGTCCTGCAGGCACAGCCTGCTCCAGTGTAGGTCCCTCATGGGCTCACAAGTCCTGCCAGGAAACCTGCTCCATCATGGAATCCTCTCTCCAAGTGTCTGCAGCTCCCCGCCAGCAGCCTGCTCCGGCACAGTTTTCCCACAGCCATCTCTCAGGCATCCCTCTGCTCTGCCTGGGCTGCTCCAGGAGCTGCAGGGGCACAGGGGCTTCACCACGGCCTTCACCATGGGCTGTGGGGGAATCTCGGCTCCGGTGCCTGGAGCAGCTCCTGCCCCTCCTTCTCCACAGCCCCAGGTATCTGCAGAGCTGTTCCTCTCACCTACTCTCACCCCTCTCTTCTCTGGCTGCAATTACACCTGCACAATAGCTGTTATTTTTCTCATTCTTAGATATGTTACCACAGAAGTATCACCACCATTTCTGATGGGTTTAGCCTCAAGCAGCAATGATCCATCCTGGAGCCAGCTGGCAGTGGCTCTACCAGACATGGGGGATGTTTCCAGCATCTTCTCAGGGAAGCCATCCCTGTATCCCCCTCACTACCAAAACCTGGCCATGGAAAGCCAATACACCCCTGCTGGCCTTTTAGCAGAGGAGCTTGTCCTGCTCTGCACAATCCTTCACAGAGAGGCTGGTAACAGCCATGCCCATTGCCTCTGGCAGCTCTCTGCTGCTTCAGGCCCCTGGGTGCTGCCTGTGTCACTTCAGTGGCAGCACAGGAATCAAGAAATATCCTTTAGAGAGCCCAGGAAAATCCTGAACAAAGAATTTCCACTCTTAATTGCCAGCTTGCATATCTATGGTTCTGCCTTTTTTTTTTTTTTTTTAATATCAATTATGATTAAAGCCAGGCATTTACAAAACCAGAAGGAAAGCTTCATGGAGTTCACAGATGTACTGAAAATTCTGCAGTCAACATCTTGAAGGATATTAGTAATTATTTTTCATGATAAGCCTGATGTTGACTATACTACCCTTGTTCTTGATTCTCATGTGCCAAGATGGATTTCCCCAAGAAAGGTTGGAAATAAATTTGAAAATATGTTTTTGAGATTTAGTACTTTGAAGGGAAATATGTTTTTCATTTGGGAGAAAGTCTAATATTTTCTAAGTTGGTGGTTTGTTTTTTTTTTTTGGGGGTTTTTTTTTTTTTTTTTGTTTTTTTTTTGTTTNTGGAAAGAGTTTTTTTTTTTTTTTTTGGTTTTTTTTTTTTTTGGAAGGGCTTAGTTTTCAAATCTGTTTCATATTAGCTGTTCATAAAAATAACACTCAGAATAACTTTAAAATTCTGAAACTCATCACTATTGCTGCTGGAGAGAGTTCTTTGAGTACACATTTTTGCAAATGATGCAAACTCTGTAATATGATCATACAGTGTTCATAAGGACAGAACATAAGTCAGACATGCTTTGTATGAATGATTGAGTGGGGCCAAAGGAGGAAATCTAACATCATTAGCAGAGATCATTTAACTTGAATCTTTCCTACTGCTTGTCAAATATTATTCCATAGTTCTGAGTCTGTTCCTTTGCATTTCTGCCCTAACTTTTCTTATAAGGGTGTTTTGGGTTTTGTTTGTTTGGTTTTTTTTTTAAGGTGGAATTACCCCTCAGCTGTGTAAGCTTTTTTATAGTGGTAACCAATAAACTGCGAGCACTCATCAGAGCTCAGCTTTGCTTCTAAAACAACCCTACAAAATAGTAAAGCACACTTGTGGGTTAGAAAGGCAACACCAAGAGGACAATCATGAACAAAGCTCTTTTTTAATAGTGCCAGATACAAATCAAGAAAGCTTCCACTAAAAGCCACTTAAAATGCATTACTAACTTCCTAACAGCAAGCAACCATTGCCACCTGCAGAGGTGAGTACACTCTGGATTGCAACATGCAGCTCCCAGTCCTCCATCTACACATGGTTTAAATACTTCAGTTGCAGATGTTCAAGAGGGAGAAGTTCTAGTTTTGAGAATAACTAACCACAATTTCCCTGGATGTAAAAAAAAAAAAAAAAAACAAAAAGTGTCATTAAAAACAAGGCAGTAGTTTGAAGGAAGCAGACACTGTATGTTTACGGCTGTGTTATAAGCTAAGAACTAAAGAGTGATTGCAGCCTTTTGGTCTCAGATGAAAACTCTGCTGAAGCCAAACAAAGTTGACATTGCCCATGCAATAAAAGCATGTCTGACATTCTACATGGAGTATCTGGAAGGTACCAGGTGGGGTAGCTACCTCCCTAGGAAAGAACTGGATTTTCATTTATCAGTGTAAAATACAGCATAACTGAACTAATCTGCTAAATCTAGGAAGGAGTCTGTAATTTGGAAATCTTTTTAATTTTATTAATTCTTTTAAATGCACAATTTTTTTTTATGATATGCTGGAACTGCTGAATCCCAGGCTTCAGCAAAGTGGTAAAATACAAAGTGTTCTGTGAACACATACACACACACACGTTTTTAAGAAAGAAACTCTGTCCAGCAATTTAAAAGGGATCTTTTAATTTTTTTTTTCTAACTTCAATCTTTTATTGCCTGCTCTTTGGCTACTGTTATGAGAATTACCGGGAAAAAGAGAGAATTATTTTTTGGATGAAGGAAAATGGACTGAAGCTTAATCTCTTCCAAATGAATGGGAGATGTGTTGTTGGTGAACAGAGTCATGACCTTTTTCAGATACACCTTGCAGGCAGAAAGAGGAAAAGTAAACGATGATACAATTTGTGAGAGACACTATAGTGCAATGCTTTGAAAAAAACTGAAAAAAAGGAGAATTTTGAGCCAATCAGATTCTGACCATCTCTTTCCATAGTGAGGAATTTATAAGTAGTTTTGTCTAAAGGGAAAGTTTTGGGGTTTTTTGGTTTTAAGCCTATGAAGCTAGCAAAAAAATTGCAATTAATTCCATACCCATCACTTTCACAACTTAACATTTTCTTGTTACATGGCCTGAAACACTCTAAAGGAAATGTTATAGCCTATTATCCAGGATTAAGGGTTCCCTGAGCTGTGGCAATTTAAACTATTCCCTAGATATAGTTGGGTGTATTGACTGACATTTCTCCTTTATATATTCCCGAAACACAAATATTTATCTTCCTGTCCATCCAAAACTCTGTTCTTTTTATGATTACTTTCAAGAACCCTGCTGGGTCCAGGTCTGATGCAGAAATTTAAGGGATATTTGTTTTCTAATACAATCACAGTTGTTATTGTAATATAGCGTGCCCAGATCAACATTTTCACCATCACTGGCAGTGTGAACCTGAGTGGCTTTGTACTCAATCGAGAATGAGTTTTCCTTGACTGAATTTATTTACTTAGATTGTGGTGAAAAAAAATCACCAAAATCCAGACATTTGAAAATAAGCTGACAGAATTGATTTAAATCAAACTTCTATCTTCTACTCCTACTTTTCCAGAATTGGTGAACTAGCAACAGTTCATCCTCTGGTCTTGCATCCCAGGCAAATTATATTCAATCTTAAACTCTGCTTTATAGCAAAACTTAAGGTGACTTAAACTCATGAAGTGTTGATTAAGGTAATGTTGCAGGTTCTCACTAAATTGCTGATAATAATTGAATGCATGGCCCATAATAGAAAACCTGTAGTGTGCATTTTTAATTAAACAAATTCTCATGAATTTAAATTAGGCATACTGCATTTAGTTAATTGACTTGAGTTGAAAGACTCGTCTCTTGAACCATTGCTTGGAACAGCAAATAACACATCTTCTGTGCAGTCACTAGTGTGCATAAATGCTACTTCAGGAGTGACGGTTTAGCAGTTGCATTTACACTCATGTCTCTTAAACAATCCAAGCATGGCAGCATTACAAGTATATATAAATATACACATATATTTATGCGTGTGTGTGCATGTGCGTGTGCAAATACACACATGCACGCACACATATGTAAATCAGAATGGCATTGACAAAGTCTGTCAATGTATTTAGGAGTGGTTTCTTGCTGGTTTGAGCAAACTACACACAGGTGCTACGTGCTTTGGGCAAAATTTGATTCTTTGATCTGTATTTTAATCTTTCTTCTGAAGTTTGATAACATGTAAAACTTTCTCCCCTGTCTGTTCTCCACATATCTCTCTTCAGGGAGCGCATGCCAATTCTTTATCCCAGCTGGCAGAACTAGCACTCCCCAGTCACTTTTAGTCAGAATTAAATGTTTTCCCACTGTTTTCCTCACCATAGTACCTGAGTTCGCAAGGAGCCTAGCCCATACTGTAATTTTTCCCCACCAAGTTTCTGAATATTTCTGTCTTGTTCGAGTAATTTATCATAATTTCCTTACAAGAAAATTAGGCCTCACTCCATGCTCCAGCAAACTTCAGTTAATGGTGTCACTGTAACACTCAGGCACAAGAGTGGCAATGCCATACAACCAAGCTAGCCATGTTCTTGAGACTGACCACTTTTTAGGGTCTTAAGGGAACTCAGGAGATTCCCTGTTCCCTACATGCAGACACCGCTTTAAGTATTTTGGCAATCAGGCAGTACAACTGGAAGGACTTACTTAGTTTATAGAAAAATACAAGGTCATGGTCAAGCCAAGTCCTAAACATTTAGTTATGCAATTGTTTGTTAATATGCAAAGTTTCTTCAAAATCTAATCTACTAGCCATAAATAGGTCTTTTGATCTAACAGTGCTTAGTGTTTTGGTACAAATATTTGTATTATTAGACCTGATAACAAATACATCAGTGTCCCAGAAGTAACATGCATATGCTCTGAAAAGCTAAGTTAGACAGACCAACAGGTTCTAGGTTTAGTTACATGATTCAGTAATTCAGATAATTTTCCATTCCTGCAAAAGGTCTGACTTCCTTCTTCCTGTAAAACCCTTCTTCCTGACCCTAACTTCCTGTAAAACCCATGGATTTTTTTCTCCCTGACTGGAGAATCTTTATTCTGTTCTACTCCAACATAAAAACTGGGAGATGAACAATTGACTTGTCAGGGAGATGATACAAAATGAGACATAACATTTTTTTCCTTATAGTACAAATAAACAAAATTTTTAAGAGCCAGTGGTCAATGGACCATGATCGAATTAGGATCCAGGAAGAGCACGTGCAGGGTGAGGGCACCCAGCAAACAAGCCAATATAGCCAATATAGCCACTCTTTTCTGCTTCATGTTCTGCAAGTCCAAAGAATGACTTTACCTGAACTCTTAGGCACCTACTGCTACTGTGGCTGCTATTTTCCAAGTGCACAACTGCAAAGTTGGGAATCATGAACTGGTACTGACTGGAACAAAATACAGACAGTACCAGTATCTTTTACATCCCTTCAATAGCAGCTCTTGGAGCCATTTACTGTTGCTCGTGGAGCTCTGCTCACTTCACTGTGTCTTAGGACTGAAATTTTCTCAATTTTTAAAACTTTTTTTTCTCTAAAGACCCCAAACCATATTGCTTTTTCTCCTATAATACTCTTAAATTCTTTGTCTGTCTGGTCTAAGGAAAAAACTCACTTTATTTCAGTCCATAACAAAGTTCTCCTGAATTTTAGTGGACTTAGAATTTCACTTTAATTTCTATATGCTTAAGCTTTGCAAGGTACTTAACTCTATACATGTAGCTAGCTTTACTGCACTCAAAAAGACTGATCTAACTGTACAGCCCTTGCCACAATTTTCCTTCCTTTGTTATATTATTTAAGTTTTCTGCATATTTTAGATCACATCTTCCTGTCAAGTGTCCAGCATCAGTCATCACTGCAGAGGAACTACAACAGGTTAAAGCAATAATTCATTCTGGAAGTGTGAAGAACTTTCAGAATTAAGGTTATTAAATGTGAACCTGTTCATATGGCAGCTGATGTGTGGTCCTTCCATTCAAGTTGTCCTCTGATGGAGTACCAGTAAAAAATCCTGTACATTTGGTTTATTTAATGACAAGCTAATCTTATTTGGAAATTTTCCAGACAACTTGGTTTCTTCATTTATTTATGCAGAGCTCATTTTGTTTAGTAATAAAAATAAATGAAAACAAAACTCTCATAAATTTGGAGATAATGCATGCAAAAGTAACCCACTGAATCCAGCTCCCAGAAAGCTAAGCTGAAAATGCAACCAACCCACAGTTTTTGTGTTCTTATAAAGTCAGCTAATGGACAGTCTTTCTACCACAAAAAACATCACACATAATTTCTCATACCTAGTTTATAATCCACATTGTCCCCTTTATGGTTTTCAAAACCTCTTGAAATTTTTTAATGCACTTTCTTCCTTGAATTTATTTGTTGATGAATAGAACTTCAGAATAGGAATAGCACAAGTGACTGAAGAATTTGAAAGAAAGGAAAGCTGTCAATATATGTTCTATCTTAATGTCTACATGATGAGTTTCTTTTAGGACTCAGCCATGAAAGTAATGGAGTGATGCAGATATCATTAATGGAAACTGCATATTCACAAAAGCCACAGGCAAACGTAACATAACTCATTTTTGCAGTTTGGATGGGTTTACAGTGAGTTGTGTGCATGACCTGGTCCCAGTTGCTGAGCTATTACCTTCACCCAGCATCTCATGCACCTAAACCACCTTCCTTTTTCAGGTGCTCCAGGCAATCCAAAACCAACTCATCACAGGACCAGGTAGCTCTCAACCACCTCTAGCAGGCTTGAGTCTGATGGATTTCCAGACCAGAGTCTTGTCAGTTTTGTGTGTTGTGCCCAGTGTTGGAATTGGATGGCTGAAGGACAGAGGTAAGAAGATGACTGGGAATTGTGGCCCACAGTGTAGGTTACAGTTTCTCTGGTTGCTGTCAGAATTGGAAAGAACAACTTCAGAGTGATTTTCTGGTGACTATTTTAGGTCTACTCATTGCAAGCTATGGAGTTTCTCAGCTGCTTTATAACACTAAATCTTTGTTCTGCTGCTTTTAACTTTTTCTCAGCCACAACGGCCTGCTCTGCTCTGTCCACTTTGCAGGCCCATATTAGGCTATTTGTATAACAATAACACTTTGTACGTCAGGGCTCTATCCATTTTAGGGACTATAAATCAGAACAAAGACAGAAAGAAAGAGGAAAGGAATCAAAGGGAATTGTCACAGATGAGAGGTAGTAAAAGGAACAAACTTTTTCTCCCTATCTATAATTAAATGCAGAACAAAGTCGGACTGGTTTTGGTAACCACAGGGTGTAACAATCAGGTTTGAGGTTAAACCTTTTTTTCCTGAGGACAGCAGGACAATCTACCTGAGTGTCACATTTGTAATAATGAAGTTTTAGAGGAGTTATTAATGACTAAAAGATCATTGGAATGTTGGTACCAGACTCCCAGCCAGGCTAAAGGCCAGAACTGCAGGTGCAAAAAGATTTCCACTACATCACAACACAGCAGTTTAGAAAGGGCAATACTTTTCCCTAGAAGGCTGCTCACCTATTGGTGTTTCTCAGCATCCTAATGCTCTTGCCACTTTGACAAAGACCTAATCAAAAAAACTTACTTCTTGACTAATAATTTCAGTAAAGTGGTTTTTTCAAAGATAAGTTCAATATTAGCAGTTTGCTTGAATTGGTTCTTAACCTCTCTTGGTTTCTATCTCATTGTCTGGGGTGCATGTTAGGCTTCTGTGCTCCTAAATTTGGAAGTGTAATTGCATTTCCAAAACCCTTCCTGTTTCACAATGGGGCCAAACTGCCTCCTTCTGCTCTCCCATGCAGGCTCTAGCCCTCGGATTCCTCTTAACACTTAAATCTCAGCTTCCAGTTTCCATCAGAGCTGCTGAGAGAAGCTGGCTAAGAAAAATGAAATTGCAGACACTACAGCCAAACTAGAGAGTGCAGACTTTGAGCAGATCCCAGCAAAATAGCTTGTTACAGGCAGCAAACTTTTTACATACAGTCAAGTACACACAGCACAGCAAACTGTGCTGCTTACCTGGGCTACAAAACCAGGTCATTGGAAAGAAAATGGAGGCTAAAAGAGCTCAGAAGGATGTTTACATCTATCCACAACCATTCGTGGTGGTTCCAGAAGGAATTTTAGGATGTGGGTAGATTCTCAAGTGGAGCGCAGAGGATGGACTACAGATGGGCACATGTGGTGTTGAGGTGGTGGGTGACAGAGAAAGACACAACAGCTCTAGCTGGGAGCTTATACCTCTCTCCTCCACAACTTTTCAGGAAATGATCTGCAGAGGCTCCAGGTGAATAGAAATTGCAAGTTAAATTAGGATCTAGGTGATGAGAAATTATAAATTAAGATGTATTAGAAATTTTGTATTACAGTACTTATTGTTTATAATAAATTTTCTGCTATAAGAGTTATAATATAGAATTTTATCTTTATTCCACTAAGAATAAAAATCTTCAATTGCAACTATGATTTAATGCAACTATTATTCTGGCAACGATCCCTAAAAGAATCTGTTCATCTCCTCCTCGGTGTTGGAGGGTAGCATTGCCTGCTTCAGCCTCTTGGGGGCTTCAACAGCACAAGCTTTCCACCTTCCACATTTAGGTCTTTGGTGTCTGCCTTCATTCCACAGTGCCAAATCTCTACAAGTGGCTAATCCCTGACATTTCACTAGCTATGACATATATTCTACAGGTTAGAAAATGCACCAAAGACAAAGGGAACCCCCTGCTCACACTTGAGCATGGGCCATGAGGGCCTCCTACCTGCACTGGACCCATATTTGTTATTCAGAAAAAACTTCTAAACAATCAAATTACTCTCTCAAGATAAAGTTTAAACGTTCAAGCTCTGATGTGTTTCAGTCTTAACAGCTGATGGGTGAAATCTGTGGAGGAGGTAGGCAGCTGAACAGACATGAGCAGTAGTAACTGTGTTTTTGAGGCAAATGATCTGATCCTAATGTACTAAACTTAGAATTATTATCGCAGCTTACCAGGGCCTTAAATATCAGGGGCTGCTTATGTCTCATATTTCTCCCAGCTGCTAAATTTTCCTTAAACTGGCAGGCCTGCAAATGATACCCAGAGACATAGTAGCTGTTCAGGAAGGTGTAGAGACATACTAGCTTGCACTCAACAAATGGAAATCCTATGTGGATAACAGAATAATGCAGTTTCATGAGGAGTTAAATAGTGGTGGGTTTGAAAAACAAGGTTAGTTGCTTATAACCTAGGCCTGGTAGAGAAGGTTTAATCTTCTATTAGCCTGCATCATGAATGATTTCATAACGATTTAATCACTCTTGCCGTGGACATTAACTCTGAGGAAGATACCTTCACACGCTGCAGGGTAATGGAATCTGCTTCTCACCACCTGTTTCTCTGGTTTTTTGGCTGTATATCCCTGTACAGCATTTGAGGGAGAGACACCGTGGAGCTGCGCACCGCCCCTGTGTCCCTCCATCGATCTGCTGTCCCTTCACCGCACCGTTTCCCCGGTGAGCGCACAGCGGGAGACTTCGCGGAGTCTTTGTGTGGCTCCGTCGCACACCGCTCGCCTGCCCCTGAGGCCCGTGCTCCCTCCCTGCGCGCAGCGTCGGGCACGCTTGGCCGTGAGGCGCGACCCCGCTGCTGCAAACCCCGAGCGACCCCTCGGTGACAGCCCCGGCCGCGCCGCCGGGCGATCCCGCGCCGCCCCCGCCCGCACCTGCGGACACGGCCCGCGCTGCCCGCCCGTGTCACGGTGCTCCCCTTCCTCC
>VZRF01005652.1:0-30316 GCA_013396875.1 Vireo altiloquus | reverse complement strand
GGTATGAAACGGCCTAAAAACAACTATGCATCCTTTGGTCCAGAATTTTTGTGCCATGCTGTGTGTTCACCCGAGTTTATAACAAGAGACTTGCTTATGTACATCTTGTTCTGCAGTTACCTTTAGCTTTAGATGCAAATAGTTACCAATTAAGTTCTACCTTATTGCACTTGAAGAGCAAATTACAAACTCCTATGTAATTAACTGAGAACTTGAGTATTATTTTAATTCTCAGCCTCGTTGTTGTTTTTCTGTGCATTCCACGTTAAGTAAAGCAACAAAAAATACTGTAGTGCAGAGGCAAACAAAATAAATGTGTGGGGTTGTACTGGGTTCTGAGTTTGGTTTTTGGGATTGCTGGTTTGCTTATTTTGATTTCTGTGATGTTTTGCAGTTTCTGAGACCACACACAGAAATTTACTGGAGGAACAAAGTGATTTGCAGCCATTTTATTGCTTACTAGAACTTTCCACATAATATACATTTGTTTTTTATTTTTTTTTAAATAAATGCATTCTTTTTCTTTCAAGGAGTGCAATACTCTGGTATCTTTGTAAGATTCATTAATTCACTTAAGAAGCTGGAGGAGCATTTATGACTGTTCACAATGTACTGTTTGATTTTTTCCTCTCACTCTTTGTATGCATGGTAAATATTGACTATGCTTTGCAATGATTTTTGTGTATTAATGAAGTAAAAATGCAGCATGACATCACTTGTAGCACACAACTGGATTGATCCTAACTGGTGCAGAAAAGTGAAAATTGATCCCTCTTCCTAAAAATTGCATTACATTCAGGTAATGTATGTAGGAGGTGTGGATTCCTCCCCAGGGAAAGTTAGAAAGTGTTTTCTGTAACCAACCTCATTCGATCACATATGATAAAAGACAGCTGAAGTTTCTGTAGAGGGGTTCTTAGTGGGTAAAGAATTGGGCAGTAGTTTTATATAAGTACACATGTAAAAGATGCAACCTGTTTATGGATGAGGACAGGAGTGAGCCCCTTGAAGCAGCTGGTATGGATAAACAAAGGTGGGAGACTGCATAGGAGCAGACACTTGAGTGTAACCTCAAGGACAGATGCTTTAAGAACAACAAAGGAAACAACAGATGAAGATGGGTTTATAGGAGAAGCTTTTCCGTTAAAGTATAAAAAAACTACTTCCAAGGTCACTTCCTTATGTTGTGTAGGGAAGGAGCAAATGACATTCTGTGAAATTGACAGAAATTGCAGAAGAGATGCAAAAGGATTGCAAAAATCCCTGAATACCTAATGAATAAACTTTATAATTCATGTGTAGTGTGGAGAGGGGGATGCAAGGAAAATCATACTTGTCTCATTTAGGCCTTTTCATCTCTATGTGGTTGTTAGTTTGAGTCATCAGATGGGGAGGAATAAAAAGCAGCAGTAATATCTTCCCCATGAAAAGGCAAAGACATCAAAAGATGCTGATGCAGAGAAGTCAAAGGCAAATTCAGGTGTACAGTTGTCCTGTCATGTTCTCCTGATATACTGCCAAGTATTAATTATCATTGCAATGGCAGGTAAAGTCTCACAAAAAAGGTGAGCCACTTGGTGCAATCCCAGCTGGAGAATCATGATGTAATTCTGCATCAGTTATCTCAAACCATCTATATAACTTTCTTTACTGTGTGGAAATATCCAAGTGAAATAGATGTATATTATTGTTTTTCCCCTCTGATTTTTTAATGTTCATGGCACTGATGTGGAAAACATGAATGACAGAAAAATCTGCTGCCCTGACAGGATACTGAAATCATGAAGTCAGGTTATTTGGGATGACTGTTGCTGTACCTCAAGCAGAGGATCAGACCCGTGATGCAGAGACATTCCAAAAAGCAAGCAAGTTCAAAAAATTGTTAAGCCTCCCATCTGCTAAATCACATGGTCAAAGGGTTTTAAAATTACTAAGCTAAGTTAATGAAGTAGCACTTTAACTTGGACAAGTTTTGGTTTCTGCTGTTTCAGTAGGGAAAGTTTCCTTAGTGAGCCTGTTCCAGAATCAGCCTATCACAATAGTAGCATCCTCTTTGATCATGAGTACAGCTTCTTAAATATAACAAAGATTAATCAAAACTTCAAGGACTCATTGAAATAAGGCATAATGATGAGTATTCTTGATGTAGCCTTGTCATTGCCCTCTCCAGAAGATCCGGAAAATAAAAGCTGGCTGATAGAATATTGCTGCCCAACTAAACTCTTAAAAAGCAGCAACTGTTCAGCTGACAGTTGCTGTATGTATTAAATCTTGTGTGATAGGTTAGGAACACAGTGGATATTTGTATTTTATACTTTCATAATGTTCTGCTCACAGTCTTAAAAATAAATCATTGAGGATGGGATCATTAGTTTACCCCTTACACTGAAGCAAAGGCTTTGGTCCTAGGACAAGCTTTCCCTCCAGTTTGGTTTAAAAAGAATTAGTGAGGTTTTCATTCACAAAATTATTTATTTAGTGTTTGAGCAGTGGTGCAGTAAGATTGTTTATGCATTTGGATTGCAACTGTGGGACGTTGGTTAGAAAGAAAATATTTTACTTCAGTGGGAGGCATTTGGGGGAATTGAAATGTACATGGTAGGATGTGCTGTGAAAAGTACATCTGCAGCTCAAACTAGCTGGTATCTAAGAAATTTTAAAGAAGTGTGGGTACAGAAATGAGGAGCAGTGTTCCTTTTTGGCTAAACAGCCCACTCTCAGGAGGAGGGTGGCCTCTCTGCCTCTCTCTGTTCTGGATTAGGCACACAGGGCACTCAGTCTTCACAGCCGCACAATGTCATTTTAATGCTGCAGAGAGAACAAAGATGGCTTTCTTTCCTTCTTTTTCACACACACCTCTCCTCATTCTACTGTTCCATTGTTTCTCAGCACGTGGCCATCTGCGTCTGCTATTACACTGCTAATCCATATAGTAAATCTTTTTCTTATAGTTTTCTTATTCTTTTTCCTTTCCTAGGTAGGCTGCTGCAGAATTACTGGAGATGGTCACCTTTTATTTGAAATTAGGATCTAGAGTACTTGTCTTCATTCCCTTTTTGTTTTTATTCCCCTCTGCCTCAAAATTGATTTCTAAAACTAAGTTACCTGAAGCTTCTCTAAAAGGTGGTCGCTGATTTCCTCAGAGTAGTTGCTCTTCAATAAACTTTTAGTTAAGAAACTAAGATTGCAGTAGAATTCCACTGTAAATCCTGAATGAGACTCAATTACAGGAATTTAGTTAGGAATTTCACATGGGGAAAAAAATAGAAGAAGTAACTCCAAGGGCTTTCTCAGTTGCTTCTTAAGTATAAAAACCTTGGGAATGCTTAACAGGAGTATGCTCGTTTTAGTAAGTTTAACATGCCGTAAATCTGAGGTTTTTTTCCTCTTGATGGATTTTTCTGAGTGTTTGAAAGATGCTCTTAGTGAATAAGAATGAAGAGTGGGTACCAAATAAATTTTAGCATTTTGATGTGACTGATAGTGTATTTTTAATTCAGCTCTGTTAAAATTATTTTATGTATGTGTTTTAAGGCTGAGCAAAAGATTGTGCTCCTCTACCACTGTTCTTTAAGAAGGCATGGCTTGAAATGAAAAAATCAGGAATTAGAATTTTGAAATGTTGGTAAAACAGACGAAGAGCAAAAGAGTTTCTCAGCCTGTTGGGCAGAGGAGTGAAGAAGACTCTACTGGTTTTGAATCCTCTTGGTTTTGGGAAAAAACCCCAAACCAAAACAATCCAAAAAACTATCAGTAGTTCTGGAATCTGAGAGAGCTGGTAAATAGACTAGGCATTTCTTTTCCTCCACTTAAGGTCTTTCTTCAATATTAAATTTTATTATTTGTATCTTTTCAGGAGACTGGAGGTACTAAACTGAACATATACGCATAGAGGACCCATAATTCCCAGTTTTCAAGTTGCCCTCAGTGTTTCAGGAAGAATTGCATGTGGTTGTATAGCAGTGTCTCAGATAGCCCTTTCCAGATCTGATAGTTCATGGAGGAAACTTCCCAGCTTAACTGTCTGGCTAATGAGGATCAAATACGGAGGCTATCAGTGTGAGTCAGCATTATGCAGCCTTGCAGTAACTGTAGTTTTCAATCCATCCTAAAGATCAGTAATTCCGCTCTGAATCCTGATACTTTGGTTATTTAAGCCAAGCCTGCACTTGCATAACAATCACACAGGAAGTACTAAGAAATGAAAATTTGGTGTGTATCAATGGAAGCATTTATTTAGGAGTGTTTGCTTCATGCTAACAGCTGGAATGTTGTAACCCTTACATCCTATTCGGTAATGAAGCGTTGCTTTCCTCTCACTGTAGCTCATCTTGCAACATTTATATCAGTAATTTTGAGGTGCTTTCATTGAATTAATGTTCTATATGTTTTTTTAATATCCTAGTTATCTAATATCCTATTATCTAGTAGTTTCTGCATTTGTAAAGCACAGCAAGATGTCATGGTTTGTTTTTTATATTTTTTTTCCCTTGTAGTGAATTACAGTAAATCTTAGGTGGACTTCTCTAGGCCAGCATATTTTTTTCCATTCCAGAATCTTCCTCCATTTGGCCAGAATCTATGCCATGATTCTCCAGCTTTTCAGCATTGCTCCCAAGGCAGATACTTAAAGTCCTTTGTCCATTCTGGACTTTTATACAGTCATAGCAGAACAGTCACTTCATGTGAAATAGGCCCATGTGATTAGATTATTACTACCAATATGGGCCACAGTGTTTGTTTTTGAAGAAGAAAAAAGGATAGTAAAGATTTTTTTTTATTTACAGAGAGTTACTGTGAAAGATAGTTTGGGGATTGTGTGGGATATTTTTCAGGTGTTGGTAGGTTTTGGTGTTTGGTTTTTTTTTAACCCTGGATCATAGTTGTGAGCTCATCTTAACAATTTACACCTTTTCCCTCCTGCCTCATTCCCAAAATCCACCTTCAAACTTCAATTCCTCTGTGTTTTTAGGAATTTCATTTGATGTTTCCTTTCATTTTCGTTTAACTTCAGGTGCTCATTTTATTCCTATTAGGTTATTAATAGGGATAACATGGCCTATAGGCTAACCTAAATACATCTCAGACTCCCTGGAAAATATAGAAGTTTGTATTCATGATAATGACTAATACTGTATTCTGATGCTTATGCCATCCTCCTATATATGTTTTGTATAGGTTGCTGGTGTTAACAGTGTGTCCTTGGTAGAGCTGAAGTCCTATTACTATTTCCCAGCATGAATTTTCACACAGAAAGTATGATGACACAATAAAATCAAGACATAATTGCAGAATGGGTAGCCAGTGATTATAAATAGCAACAGAAGAGCTCAGAGGTTACTTGGTATCTTTCATTCAAGTGTTTCAAATATTCAGCATGAACATTAACTGAATTCACAGTATGCCCTGTGCTATGCGTTGGTTATTTTATGTCAAACGCACCCAGAGAGCTGAACTGGCTTGTCTGAGACCTCAAATATGAAAAAGAAATCTGTTGCTTTAATTAGTAGAAAGCACAGTGGTTTATACTGCAGAAAGCATGGGACAATGTACACAGCAGGCACTGCTTTAGCTCTGTGTTTTAAATTTCTGTCCTCTGTGTCCTGCATTATAGAAGAGTTTGGTATTTTCTATTAGGAAGATTATTTAAATAATCTTCCAGTAATTTCTCCAGGATTGAACTAGTCCAGTTGTGACAGCTGATAGTCAACATGCACCTCTACAGAAATAAAAACTTCCCTCATATTTCAATATATACACAGTAGGGAGCAGGTGAGTAAAAATGGTCCTAACTAACAGTTAGTTAACTGACAATGAAAGTTTTGATTCCCAAAGTGCAAAAAAATTTGAATGGTGTAATTTATAATGGCTAGCTCAAAACACTGACAGTTTGACATCCAGGTATCATGCAGAAAGAGTTCAATTCACCAAACATCAAGGGCTCGGGAGACAAACCCAGCAGGAATTAAATTTAAGAATTTCAGCATTGTATGTAACTTGTACCTCAACACTTCTGTGTTTCTGAGACTGAGACGAAGAGATAATCTGATCTTCATCTTGAAGTTGAGAGGCATTAGCTTGGTATTTATTCACTTTAACCTGCACTGTAGTCAGTGCCCAGCTTTGGATCTTATCCATTTCACATAGAAAATTTTTCCTGTCAATATTGTAGGCCAGCAGCTTAACTATCAAATCCTGCTGCCAGCTATTTTATTGTATGTGTTTTATAATGTGTTGGAATTTCTTTAATGTGGAAATACAGGGTGCTAACACAGAATTATAATTGTTTAAATGATCTTACAAAGTTTTACTCATTGTGAAAGGATATCAAAGGTGTGTTGCTCTTGTCACCTGCAGTCAGGAAAGATAATAAACTTCATTAAACAGCCCTTTTCCCGTGACTTCTGGCAGGAGGGAATGGACATTTTCTCACAATATCCTCAGAAAGTTCATTAGTACAGACATCGTCTTAAAAAGAATTTATTAGAGGTATTTTTTAAAAAAAATCCATCTTATGCTCTTTTTATTTTTTTTTAAAGTGCCTGTTCAATGCAGATAAACATAAAACAATATAGTTGGAATGCTCTAGGGACAAATGTTGTCATGGGTACAAAAAATATGTACTAAATATTAAACACTCTGGGCCAAGCTCTATTGACATTAGACTTGTTTTAGTAATGTGGCTTGTCACATGAACACCACTGCATTTAATGAATCTCTCTTTGTTAGTAAGATCTTGTATGTATTTATGTCACTGCAGGTTTATCAGCGAGGTTCAGTGATTTGGGTAAGCCAGAAGATCTTTCCAACCAGCCGTGGGGATGGGGGATTTCCAAAGGTACAGTTATTTATGTAATTTCTTTCATAGAACAAATAGTTTTCTAAGATGAAAGCATTCAGAAAAAGAAATGAAAAATTGAAAGTTCAATGGATTTTATTTTACAACTGCTTCAAGAAAGTAGCCAGCTCTCATGATTTCGTCACGAGTCTCATCTTACTCTGTTTTTCTTAAAGCCTTGGCTCCTTCCACCATGCATTTAACTGAAGATCTCAGCTTTCATTTTATAATTATGTTTTTAGCCTTGGGGCTTGCAGAAAACATGGACTCTTGCTGGCTGCACACCAGAAGGAAAACATAGTAATTTTCAAGGGCTCATATTTCTTGAGCCTGTCTCATGATTTTACAAGCTTGACATCTGAGTTTTGCATGCTTAATTTTGGCAATGCTTTCCTAGCCATGCAGATGAAAAAGTCAATGATATGAAGCAGGAGGAACTAGGAGGTGTTGCTTATCTTTTATTAAGTATCTTGCATGTGCTTTACCTGGCTTGAGTAACAAGCATACAAAGCAAAGGAGTTTTCATCTGAGTTTGACAAGAAGTACCACATAGAGGCAGAAGATGTGGCTCATCAGACAGGGTAAATAAGATTTTATTCTGTTACCATTACTGGTTTAATAAATATGAAACTGGACATGAAATTTCAGTAGCGAAAGATAACAGATTATGCAGAACTACAGGATGTACATGTTTTATTTTCATATTCCCTTTCAATTACTGGCTCAAGCAGGTAATCTAAGGGGAGAACACATGGAAAATCATTTTGATTAAGTTTCAGTTATTAGCTAGGCTTCTGCTCCCCGTTAACAAAACTCTGCTATTATTCCATCTGGATAACACTATACTTTCCTCTACACTTTTTCCTCTACAAGGGAACTTCTGAAGTTTATAGGTGGGCTGTTTGCAGCCTCATGTGCCAGCCTTCCAGTCTTTAAACTAGCACATATGGCAGTATTGCCATTCTTAGCATCCACAGTATTCCAAAAGTTCAGCTGAGAAGGCTGGTAGCAGTGCCAGAGCACAATGAATGTGCTCTATAGGGTCATACTTACATCAAATGAATTTGCTAATTTTATGAATCGGCTGTGTGTTAACTTGCTGGTTTTTATTCAAAATGTTAAGTTTGAAGCTTTCAGTAAGTTGTCATTCATCATTAAATGAAGTTTCTCCTGAAGCACAGGAATGAAGCTGTGCACTATATGCAGCATAGCAACAATGCTGCATTAGATTGGATTTATGAATAGCTGTGGGTTTATGCTGTACTTAGCTTGAAATAAAAGTTTCTCAGAAGGGATAACAATTTCTCAACTAGCCAAAACATATTATAAATATTTTTCCCCTTTAAAGTTACTGGATTCTTGCTTTTAAAATACAATAGTTTTTTTCCTAGCCTTTATGTAATTCTTCAGAAGATACTTGGCATATGCTGGTACAATGACCAGTTTTTAGAACTAGCTCCAAATTTTATTTCACGATTGACCTTCAAAAGCAGCTTCAATATTAGTTGCACACAGCCCAGCTTCCAGCAGAGTATCATCTTTAACACAAACTGCAGATCTTCGGAAAATATTTTCATTTGTACTATTAAATTAATTAGGGTAAATTTGTGAAAAAAACTGCAGAAAGTTTTCAGTCCTCCAGCTGAGCAGTTTTATCTACTCAATGCTAAACAGCTTGAACTGCTGAAAGAATAAAGTAAAATTAATAGATTTTTTAAAACTATTATTTGAGATAAAAGTGCTTGTGGTTTTTTAAAATTTTTTTTATTATTATTATTTTTATTTTCACGCAACCAAGAAATATGAAAGGTTTCAGTTCTTAATGACAGTTTATTTCCAGACCTAGAAGGGTCACATGGGACTTTATATCTCATGATTGTATGGCAGGATTTCAGGACTGAGATTGTTTTCACAGCTGAAAAGGAACTGCCCAACACAATGCTTTTGGAAATTTGCCCAGACCTTTGGTCTGTGTGGTGTGCCTGTTTGCATGTGTAAGTTTCTAGTTTTCCCTTTATATCCTGTAGTGATACACAAGTAGCAAATATAGTACAACAAAAATAAGTAAAAATATTATCATGAGGATGGAATTTTCTAGAGTCCTTTGAGGAAACATGTTTGTGCAGTCACTAAAATTTAAATACTATTTTCTTGTTTTGAAATTCTTGCAAAATACCTATATTGGCTCTAGCAAGTGTACATTACAACTCCTTATCCTTCTGCATATGTACTGACCTAATTCTGCTCTTTTCCTCCACTTCTTGATGGCCCAAAGGAACAGGTCACCAGTTGTCTCCAGGAAGGGATTTTGCTCTGTCCTCAGACTGAAAACTGCTCCTGTGTGCAGTGCAGTACTCCATGGGGAGTTCACCTACCTAAAAGCAGAATCTATCCTGTACACACCAATAAAGGCAGGGGGAGAGCCATGGGATGGCTTCATTCCCAGCACAAGTAAATGTAGCAAATATGAACATACCAGTGAAAATTCTGGGTTTGAAGAGCCAGGAAAGGAAAATTGCTGAAAATTGCACTTATTGGTCATTGGGAAACTGCAATATGTTTAATTCCTAATTCAGAAATTCACAACCCTCACATCAGAAAAAAAAACCAACTTGGAGAAGATAATTTTAATTTCTTAAACAAAGAGAAGCATTGTGCTTATGTGACAAACATATCCTAAACAATATGAGCAATCAAACACCTTTACTATTCTTGCCTCTTAAACACAAAAACACAGATTTTTTTTTTCCCCTTAAGACATACTACTAGCTAAAAAAAATTTTTTTTCAACTGCCATAATGAGATATCATTGTGCTTAGCCTTTGGGTTTCATTCTGAGATATAAAATGAAACATATATTTAAATGCTGTTTAAAAACTTTGCTGAACAGGCACAATTAATATGTATGGTTAACAAAGATCTATCTGGCAGCTGGCTCGTAAGGCACACCACTTCCTTACCTGCCCAGAATAAGAAAGGCACTGAAGTGTTTTTAGTGTGCTCTTTTTGATGGATTAATACTAGTGTATGTTTGTTGGTTAAGCAGTAAGATTTTTTAAAAATGAGAGGTCTAAGCTAGAAAAAGTTCTCAGTATTAAAATGATCTTTCATTAATAAGATGGCCTTTTATGTTGCATCTTTTGCATTTTAGGCTGCTAGGACACATTCCATCATGCCCAAGTGAAATGTTTTTCTCAGGTGCTGCAAGAACTGCCTGGTTTTCAAACAACCCTTTGTTCTCTGTGGCATCAGTATTTACAGGTGATTCAGTCATGTTTAGTAGATGACTACAGCTAGGGAATATGGAAACCTTAGGATGGGAGAAGGGAGTACCCCACAAAACAGAAGGACAGCTAATACCACTTTTTCCTCTCCACAGGGAAATCTCCCCATCTCGAAGGAAGTGAATCGCAAGAAAAGTGAGGCAGAGGGGGCACGCCTGGCTCCAGCAAGTGGCTATGGACAACATTTCACCAAAATCAATTACCTCTACTCTTTTTAAACATAATTTCTCCATTTGTATTACATATGGTGTATGGGTTTGATGAGGTCATGGTGTCATATATTGGAAATTGTTTCTGTGTAAATCATCAAGTGTAAGAAGAAACTATGGGACTCTGAGCCTTGCTTTAGAGAATAACAGTGGACAAACGTGTACCATAAAAACTAGTTTTTAACATTCTAACTCAAGCGAAAGCTCTCAGAATTTCACACTGTGAATCCATGTTTACAAACATTACAGGTGGGCCCTCAGGCCTGGTTCTACCGCAGCAATGTCTTTGACTACTCAAACTCCACAGCTCACACACAACTGGTAAACCACTCTCTCCATTTCCACCAACCCAAACTGCTTCTTGCAGAGGCTGAGAGTCCCCCTTTTTTTTTCATTTAGATGTAACAAGCCTAGTAGTTTATTTTCATTGATTGTCTGTATATCTCTATATTTTATCCATGTACTCTTTTGATGTATAGAAGTAGTATGAAACTCATGGTTTCCTTGTGGTAAGTGATCGTGATGCTGCCACGGGATTTGAGACACTGATGAATGGTGCTATTTTGGACTTTAAATATGCTCCTTGGCAAGGTAGCTCTGATGGAGTTATTTTTTATTTCCATGTTCTGAGAAGGTGTTGGTACTTTGTTTTTCTGAATGTTGTTCTTTAGACTGGACTGACTTGTTTACTTGTGTCTTCAGTGTGGCTTTCTTATTCAGTGCTGTAGGTGAGTAACTACTTATAGTATACAAGTGAGGAACTGATGCCCTATCAGTGTCCGCTCACAAACATGCAGTTATAGTGGGAGCAATCACAAAACTGTAATTTTCGTAAAATCTCCTTTCTGACTCCTGTCCATCTTATGGAGAAAGATGAGCAATAATTTTCCACCAACTTCTCAAAATCTCTTGATTTTTGTCTTTTTTTCTTACAAGCCTTTTTTAAAGAAGGGACAAGTTTTAATGTCCTCTTCAAATCCATAAACTAGGGGATATAGTAAGAAAAATACAGCAAATTTCTGGGAAGAGAAGTCCTAAAGGGGAAAGAGTACATTTCCACAGTACTGCCAACATGTGGACTTTACATTTTTGTTCTTGCTCCCAAACTACTATCAATACAAAATAACAAACCACAAAACTAAGCAGTATCATCTACTCATGGAGTGTTGTTGTGTTAGACACAGTCTGAAAGCCCACCTTAATTTTTTATATAATTCTGTCTTTTAGCTCTTCCTTTTACAGGGCAGGCCTTGTTCTGAATGGTCTTAGCTTCTGACTGTTAAATACCAATGCATGCACTGCACTTCTAGATTTCTTTCCTTTCCTTACCTTCTGTATCCCTTTCCTTGTACACTTTATTTTCCGATAGAATAGATATGTCTGCTGTGCTGTATATAGAGCAAGAAGTAATATTCAGCAGTTGTGGCATTTATGTATAGTTGCAGTTGTGTACTGCTGAAAATGCAGGCTTTTGTAACAATGTGATCTTTAATAATGCAAGTACCCAATGTATTTTAGCTATTTTAGTAGGATTTGTTCAATAAATATGCAAGCTCTAAAGGTAGCTGTTATGTGTCTCTTTCCTTATTACAATTAGGGGTGTGTTCCTTTTCCCAATTGTTTTCACCTGTGCTTTTCACGATTCCTGAGGTTTGTTTCAGGAATATCTGGTTAAGTAAAAGGTGGTTCTTTTTGCTGCTTGCTAAGCAATAGCTGTCAAGATAACCTAAATGTCAGACCTGGATCTGGGAAATGATAGCTTGCTGGACAATGGCAGTCACATACTTGGCTTCCGAGCGTGCTGAGTGGCTGGGTCAGATGTGACACTCGGTACCATTTTTAGTAGCCCCAGGAGGACACTCTGGGGCTGTGCATGGCAAATACAATACATTTCATTTTCCACCCCTGGTAAACTGAATTAAAAAGGCAATTTTCCTTCTGTGGGTAATACAATTTAAAATAGTGTTGATGCAGTCTTCACTTAAAAAGGCTTTTATTGGTTGAAAAGTAACACACAAATTGCTAAGTTTTAGAACATATATTGGTTTCATTATAGTATAGCTATAGTAGAGACAAAGATTATTTAACATACAGTGTGATTAATAGTAGCTTCCTGAATAAGCCAAGATGGCATACACTTCTGCATCAGCAATAGTGGCTGTGGCACATGCGTGATATCTGCTTCATAAGATTAAAAAAAAAAGAACAAAAATTTATGGTGATTATGCATTTAAAAAAAAAGAAAAGCATATTGCCATTTTAGAGAATACCCCTAGCATTTTATACACAAATTTTCACCTTTGGGATGAAGTATAAAATTATATGAATAAAATCGTAGGGGGAAAAAAGCACAGTTTATATGTCTCACAGTCAGTTGTTGCAGAACACCATGACCAGCCACCTTTTTACTTACCTCATTAAATAATCATTTCTGAAATAGGTTAGTGAGAATATTTTGAAAACATTATGGTCAAATAAATTGATTCAGGAAACACAGGTTCCAACTTTGAACCTTTTTATGACATATCATGAAATATCTGGCAAATCAATATTTGTCTCTCAGAAAATCAAGCAAAAAATAAAACCTCAAAGATGAATTCTGCAAAATAGAAATAGTAATGAATACTTGTTTTCATAAAGCATTTTAAGTTATGCAGATAAAATTGCTAATTAGGAACTGTTGTTACCACCAAGCATCACATTTTAAATGAAAAGTAGGGCAGAATAGCATGTGTTATCAATTAAATTACAATACTAAAAAATCTGCATCATTAATTACCAAATGCAGAAAACATTAATCCTTATGCCTTAAAGTTTGCACCACCAACAGAGTCCTAGGAGGTGTATTAAAATGTTTGATTAATATTAATAATTATATTCATTGGAAGTTAGCTAAATTCTGTCTGTATGCATATAAAACATATGGAAAAGAATAATAAAAAATTTAAATCAATAGTACCTTAGTGCCAGACTCCAATTAAATTTCCACTATTGAAGCTGTATTACCATATTACAAAAGATAAAAAATAAAATCAGTATTTCTCAGAAGAAGTTAAAACACAAAACGAAATTGAAATAGAGTGGAATGAGTCCAGATCTGTCTCATCAGCATCATGTTCTTGTGAGTGAAAAAAAGAACATGAGTATAACCAGCAAGCCAAGCGAGGTAATGGTTTAGCACCACTCAGCAATGGCAAAGATAAAGCTGGAATAAGACATCCCTTGGGGCACCCCAGCTCAGGGAAGACGGGTACACAGTGGCAAGAGCCCAGGGAAAAGCAGCAGGAGTGGTGTGAGCGATGGCAGAGACTGTGCCTGATGGGGAGTGCCTGAAACAAGCAAGTTGGTTTAGTCCAAAGTGAAGCTAAAGAGCTGCTTTTCATAGAGGTAGAGAAAGATAGACTTCAGTGTCTTAAAACAGGTTGTGGTAATATAATATTTGGAAAATACTGTCAAAGGTGGAAGGCTAGGAATGGGGTCAAGGAGTGGCCAAGGGAGAGGCTATCAGTGCTCATCTGAGACCTTTCAGACCATGTTGGCTGTGTTACCATTTGTATCACCTGTAACTCAAAGCGAGGTGATCCTATCATGAAGCAAAGATAATCCAGAATCAGAAATTTCTGTCATTCTGTAACATCCTACAAACTTCCCTGTCAAACACAGTGTGGTCCACACACCTCTAGAACTATTCACACAATACTTTCATTTCCCACTCACTTACTAGAGGCTGAATCCAAGGGGCCCATGGTCTATGTGCTAAAGCACAGGACCCCTTTTGGTGGCCCCTCACATGCTTGTTTACTAAGGTTCATTTAGACCAGGAGGAAAAAGAGAGGGAGAAAAAAAAGAAATAAAGAAACATGGAGAGAAATATAGAAAACAATTAGGGGGAAATAATAAATTCAGAATAGTGCTCCAGAGGTGCAAGGTTTGCAGAGAGAAAACACAAGTGTCACATTCCAGTTTGGAACATTTTCCTTCACAGATAGAGTGCCTGAAATACCTTGTTAAAAACATGCAAGAAGCAACCCTGACTTTATGAAACAGTCATTACTGGCGTTTTTTTCACCATATTTTGTGAGCGAGGAGCTGCAGGAGAGGGGGCAGCCCCACTGGAAAAAGACATAGCAGGACAAGAGACCCTTGGCCAGCTGTGTCAAGAGCAGGGTGCAGGCTTATCCCAGCTTGGGTCTTGAGACTCTGGCACTTTCTCTGCCTGTGGATGTGCCTGGCATGTGGCCACCACACTTAGAGTCTGTGTCCTGGTCCTGGGCTAAGTAGGGGAACATGGTACAACAGAGCAGACACACTGTAGTTTGCATCACCCTGAAGAAAGAGCCCAATATTTGGATACTTAAATGATGCCTGCTTATGCTGAAGGGAAAAAAAAAAAAAAAAAAAAAAAAAAGAGAGAGAAGAAAAAAAGAGGAAAAACAAGAAGAAAATAACATCTTTAATTTATAGTTCTACTGCTATGTAAACATAACCTAGAACCTTCAGGTATCCTACTAGCACACTGACAATCCTGTCTGCTTACACCTATCCATCTGAACTATTTTGTAAGTGCATCCAGAGCTACCATCTGTCTGTCAGGGTATGGCCAGAGCACAAAGTACTGTATAGGCTGGTGTAAATTATCTCAGGAAGCAGAGTAACTGCAAAATCAGCACTGCCTGGAAAAAAAACTAAGTAAAGGATGCTCATGCTCGTTGTGTATTCATTTCTGTATTGCCATCCCTGATGCTGCTTGAGTGCCTTAGCTTGAGCCCACCAGTCCGTTTGTAACACTTCAGAGCAGCTTAACTCTGTTGCTGTTCTGAGGGTTCTGAATTAGTGTTTTAAGTTGTGAGTTTACAGCTTTCACCCTGTATGTCACTTGGTGTGTGCTGCTTTTCAGAGCTCTCAGATTCTTATGACTCATCTAATATTTTCCAGCTGCTGATTCCAGAGGAAGAGATGTGACCCAACAGCTGATGTTTTATACAATGAAAGAGTATCCTGTTTGCACAGCACTGTTTCAAATCCACATTGCACTTGTCCAAAGTTAAACCCATTAATCTGTCCAGATAGATAAGCATATTATTGGGAAATTTATTTTTTGTAACTTAGAACATATCCTGAAGGTTCCAAAAAGTCACAGCACCTGGGGACTCCAATTTTCCAGGACACATACTCAAGATGAAAGTGCTGAGCAGGTTTCTTGTGCATTTTTTCATGTATTCTCAGGTGGATTTTTGCAGTGTCAGGTCTCTAGTTCATCTTAACAGACACTAACAAATATAAGAGTGCAGAAAGGTCTTTGTGGTATAATTTCTCCATTCCACATTTCATCTTCCGCAAAGCTGTTTTTCTCAGCTGCAAATTTTACTGTGTATTCCTAATAAAACTTTCTGCACCCATCCACTCAAGACTTACCACAGACCATCCAGCTTTCTGCAACAAAATTACTGGGCAGCAAGCCCTAAAGACTGCCATGTTTTCAGCCAGGCTGCCACAGGTTTTACAGCTACATCCAGATTTGCTTTCCCACCCGTTATGCAATCACTCTCCTCGCTGACTGTAGTGGCAGCTGCTGGAGTTGTGTGTCAGCAGGCTGCCAGAGCAGCCCTGCTCTGGAGGCTTCGCTCCCCTGTGAGTCATCTTGGCTTGGTCACTTCTTCCCTACTACTGCCACTCGCTCGGAGGTGAGTTTCTGCCCATGAGTCATCAGCGTGGCTGTAGAGCCCCGTCTGCTGAAGTCCCCTGGGAGGCTCAGGAGCCGTAATGTTTCCGGCACAGACTCCACTCGGCCGATCAAAAACACCTGAAGCCTCTAACAAATTCACAGTCCGTTTGCTTTCTTTTCAAGTCCGACGAACTCTCGGTGTTTCCTTGGTAGCCCACCCAAGCTGGCAGCTCTGTTCACGGGAAGGTTGCATGAGGACAGCACTGTATGTGGCAAAAACACCCTTCCAAAAAAAAAAGGGGGGAGGGCGGGGAGGGAGGGTACAAAAAAGGATGCCTGAACACTATGTTTGTAAATAAACAGCAGTAAGTTATCAGTAAGTTAACTGTAGCAGCAGGAAACATTTCTATCAGATTCTGGAAAGCCAGCCATGGCAGGAAATTGTTATGTAAAGTGCAAAACTGCTACTATTTAAAAGTGTACTTTGATCAACAAAGGGAGAAAAGATGCATTTCATGTTTTTCACTCTGAAATACATCAATATGTGCAATTTGAGGTAGCTCTTTTCAGTGGGAAACCTCAAGTTAGCAGACTTGGAATTTGCTGTAACTGTTAAAGCTCACAGCATCGGCGGATTGCACATGAGAGCAGAGGAACAAAACTGGGCATTGTTCCCCAAGTTTCATCTGCTGCTTGTCCTGTCACTGAAGGATCTAAACTTCTGAAGTCAGAAGAGAGGAGCTGGACACCAGCAAGGGGGTGCACGGCTGGGCAACCCCCCTCCCACCTTGCCAGAGCCCCAGTGCTCTCTGGAGCTCTCCGCTCCGTTTTTCTTTGCCCAGAGGGTCACCAAGAAGCAAGTTTCAGCCGGAGAAGCCCAAGTCTAGCTGCTGTGAATCAAAAAACCCATCTACAGCCACCAGGTGTACTTGATAGTCCATGATAATACAGCATATGTCCAGAGGCTGGGGAGAAGCTTGCTGAAGAGAAATGAGAGAAGTGGGATGGATTACCCCAGTCCCTGAAAGCAAGGTGGTCAAAGACCTGGGAGATAGGGAATGACTCCCTGTGACAGAAAAGAGATATCTTGATCAAATCCTTCTCTATGGTTAATGCTATCTATCCTAATTCCCAATAAATGCAGCAGAAGGAGAATCCAAGAACATTGTGTGCCTAAAATGCATGCCAAACTCAGAGATTTTCACACAGTAAACCATCCATGTGATCTCACACAGTGGTCAATGCTGAGCTATTCCACTGGAATTACCAGACTGAATAAACAAGATCAAAGCCAGGTTCATGGGGATGACCCAAAACTTTTGATGCATTTGTGAAGCAGACATTCCAGCTGGGTGAGGGAAACAGCAGAGCTCAGCTCTCACAGCCCAGACAGTGTCACTGACGTGTTACAGACAGGCACAGTTTGAGCAGAAGAGGATAATTCTGCTTGGGGTAGGCAAATCTCCCTCAGGTGGGCTCTGCCCATGCATACCACCCCTGCCCTTCTACCCACCCTGGGACACTGAAAGGCAAACCTCAGGTTTTCTCTCCTTTCAGGAGTGCTTGGCTGCTACTACTCAGAAACTGAAGCTCTGCATGCATTTTAAGAAAGTCCACCACTCTAATTGTGGATGGGTTTCCTTTATCATCAAAGTGATTGTGGTGTGATGTTCCCTCCTGAGGGACTGATCTGCTCTGATGTGGATGAATGACATAAGCCAGAGCTCACCTTCTGCTGGGAAGATTTGGGACCTGTCTAAACAACACTTAATCAACTATTTGGCATTTTTTGGATAGTGTATAATTTTGTGCTGATTTAGGTACTACAGCCCACAGAAAGGAGTCAGAACATGGGTTCCCTGAAAACTCAGATTTCTCCAGAGGCTGTAATGGACTTTGCATTGCTCTAACATGCTTGAAAGGCAAAGACAACCTTGGAACTGGCATCAAGAATGGGTCTTGTCCTGCTGGGCCATAAGGAAGGCACAAGGTGGATACAACTCTCTTCTCTTGCATTAATTCCTGTGCTGCAAAGCCAATACTCTTTTATTTTACATTCCTACCTATTGTATTTGTAAACACTCATCTCAGAAATGTAAGCAGCAATTTAAATTACAGATTGTGTTTACTTGTTTGTTGATAGTGCAGTGATGTTCTGTTTAGTGGCAGGTAAGGCAAGGTTTGTTCCTACTTCTAGAAACCATACAACTTTGTGTTTATTTCAGACTGGTACAGATGGACCCACTTCAGAAAGCTGGGCTTCCTTGTACTTCCTGGAATCACACATGTAGTACTGAACCTGTTCCCGCACAGCCCATCAGCAAACCATCCCCATAAGCATAAACTCTCTTTTGAGAGGATAGAGTGCTGTTAAGGAAATGGATTTTTGAAGGCTGAGAGAATAATTACCCATGGCCTTTATTTTTTTCCCCTTTGGAGAAGAACATAATGTTTTCTGGTTAACCTTAAAGTCTTGAACTCTAGAAAACATTATGTAATGTGTTATATTAGGAATATCATGCAAAACTAAGATAAATAGTTCTCCAGAGGCTTCACAGAAATAACAAACTATAAGGGATAGGCAGAGATGATAATTTCAGAACATCTAATTTCAATATTGTTAACCTATATAAGAGCTTTCAGTAATTTCTGACTCGATAATAAACAAAACTATCTATACTCAGAATGGTAGGTATATCTGAGAACAAAATAAATATTTAAATTAGATCATATTGCTATATTTTATGTAGATATTTTTTAGCACCGATATCTTTAAAGCAAACTACTGGAAGGAGGCTGGTGAACATCACACTCCTGCATTTCAGGAAACCCTCTCTGGAGCAATGGAGACAGCAGGCCAGAGTTTTGCTTGATTATAAATAACCAGATTTGGCCTGGCTCTCTTGCAGATTATGCAAGTTCAGTGTGGAAGAGGAAAGCGGATTAGGGGCCTCATGTTGCCTATTTCTGAGCCAGGAGGTTGCTTTTACAGTACAAGCAGGAAGCAAAGGAGTAGGACAGGGATAGCTGCCGTCCCCCTGGGAGTGGGCAGATAAGTGAATGGCACATCTCCCCACTTCCTGTGCAGCACAAAGCTGCTCCTGTACTATGGAACAGATCTTTTTGGCTAGTTTGGTGTCTTAGATGCCAAACTAGCATGTTGTGCCCTCAGTATGTCAGTGTGTCAAAGTAACTCAAGGCCAGAGCAGATATCTTTTATTTGAGCCTGAGAGAGTGGTAGCTTCTGGACTGGCTCTGGGTAGCAATCAATTCTTACAGTTTTTTGGAGGTGTGTATTGATGGCGAATTGGGACTGCACCACTCACCTTTGATCTGGCAGGTTTCAACTAGTATTTCCCCAAAGTACACCACTTCCATGCCAAGCCTGTGCCACTGATTATTTTTCTGTTTCATTCCTGTTTCCAGAATGCTATGTGGGTGCTACTGAAAAGAGAGCAAATGAAAAGGAAGCTACTTTAGGTAGGGAAAGCTACTTTAGGTAGGGAAGCTACTTTAGGTGAGGGAAACTACTTTATCCAGTACACTCAGGACTTGCTTATCTTCTATTAGTTGCTAAAAAAATTCTTTTTACCCTGCTAGGAAACAAAAATACATATATCAATGTCTTGGACCATGGCATTTGGAGGAGAATGCACCTCACATTGCCAATCTGAAAAGTCATGGATGTCCAGTGCTGTGCTATTTTCTTGATTTATTGCTGATCCCCTGGCACTCATAAGGAAAAGTAGAGAGAAAATCTAACAGTGAATGAGCTGTGTGTCCCAGCTTGATACCAACCCACAGAGGTCTCTCTGAGCACTCACAGAACTTATTGACTCTAATAAAAGCAAGCAGTTGTAAAACCAGAGCTGAAATCCCTGAGGGAGGAAGGTTAATGGCACCAGAAAAGCCTACTCCTTACGGCCAGCATGCCTGTGCTGCTGGGTGCAGAACAGCCAGGAGGATGCAAGGCAGTTGCAGGAGGCTCCCCTAGGAACAGCTGGAGTCCTTAAAAATTATGCTATCTCTAAGTCCTTCTAAGCCACAGTTCCTATATACACCAGCTGCTTTTCAAAAAGTAGCTTTCAGTTATCCCTGTCTTCTTTTTACAGGTGTAAGAGGAAATAATACTGAATGTTAGGTTTTGTAATGTGAGAGAGTGCAGAAATCCCTGAGATCAAGTTAAAAACATGTATTAAACATGGCCCAAAGACCAGTGTGACACTAAAAAAAGATGGGAAACTAGTCATGTTCACTGATTTCTTATACCAACTACTGCAAGTCACCCTGCGTCAGCTCTAAAAAACCCCCAACCAACTGCAAAAACAATTAAAAAAAAATCAACAGGAAGAGAAAAACAAAAGAAACAAACTGTGGATTCCATGCTGGAGTGTACTTTTGGAACTCCAAGAGTGTAACCTACCCCCACTTCCTTGCCCATTTTCATCACAACTCCTCTATAAAATACTACCTTCTTCCTTCCCAGCAGTGCTGCAGGGACAAGCCAGTCACTGTGAAACACTAAATGCATGGTGGTCAGATACATGGAAGTATGAAAGGCACATGCAGTGGTTGTCATTATTCCTTTCTACACACTGTTACTACACTGTCTCAAAAGACCGACTGTTGACACTTCAGGACTCTACAATGTGAAACACGTGCTACAGCTAACAGTACCTGCCTCAACACACAGGCTTTCCCTCAGTTACATTCCTGTACTCTAGTGGCAACATAATCTGCTCAACAATAGCTGTTGCTTCTCCTTCTGTGTTCGTCCCTGATTTACTTGTGAGGAACATTTACATGTTTGCTGAATGTTGTTTAGTTGAGTCTACTCTTGATGTAAATTATAGAGTTTAAGTTACTCATGGCTTTCCAAACATCCTGTCATGGCTTTTAGTCATAATAGTCGCCATTGGTATTCAAAACTCAAATTCCACTGACTAATGTAACCAAGTTTTTCTAAGCCTTTGTAGTTTGTCTTGCTGAGTTGCTTGCTAAGGCCATAAGAGTCTCCTCATTGCTGATCATAAGGTATGGGATTTGGCCATTATTTTATCCTGTGTCAAGGAATATATTCCTTTAAGTCATTTGGACAGTCTCATCTTCCTCTAGAGTTAACAATGCTTTGCAATAGAAATTTCCAAATCCTTCTCTACATTGCAGGGTATTTTGCATAGGCCTGTACTTCCATCTGTTCAAGATAAGAGAACTTGGCCTTAGCCAATTAAATTAATTGATCACAAAGATTTTATGACAAAATACCAAAAGTTTGAAAGTTTGAAAGTTTGAAACAAAACTAATGACATACAAACCATTTACTTAGCAGTCAGCAAGGATTTGATGAGAACAAAATTGCATCCAACCAATCCCATTTCATTTATGGGAGGTTATAATGAGGTTAAGCGCTTGTGAATAAACAAGAGACGCTATAAATCTTGTCTTTCATTATGTTTTTGATATTGGCTGATGTGATCTTGTTATAAATAAACTAGACAAACCAAGATTGGATGAAATACATTCGTGTGGCAGCAAAACTGGAGAACCATACCAGAAAAGTGCTCAGCCATTTACTACAAAAATGCAGTTGTGAATTAAGTCCTTATCTTTGTCCAAATCAATATTTCCAGTACCAAGGATATTGAACTAGGAAGAAACCCAATTGAAATTTAAGTACTGAGATAAATGTACAGTCAGTGCCAGTGGTTTTCCAGGAACACTTGAAATCTTCATGACAAATTGATATTTTTTCTTTTTAAAGAGAGTGTTGTTCAAGAAGAGGGCAATGTCACCCAGTGCTTAGACTGTCAAAGTCTTGGGTATTACTTCTGTAGAAAACTATCTGGGGGTTATAATGGATCTGAAGCTAGGAGGAGTTAATCTGCTGCTGTTGCTTGAAAAGCTAACACTCTATCAGATTATACAGAGGCATTAACATGTAGGACTCATGCAGAACTCATTCCACTCCTGTCAGCATTTGCGAAACCTCAGATGAACAGCTGTATCTGGTTTTGGGCAAGGCACTTCCTGCAAGATGGGGAGAAACTGGAGGGTGTCCAGGAGAGAGCAGTGAGAGTAGCCAGAGGTCTAGAAAACGTACTCAGTAAGGAAAGACTGCATGAAATTGTACTGTGTAATTTAACAAAATGAGAACACAACAAAAAAAGGCAGCTGCAAAGGGGCAGAGGGAAAATTTTGTTTCCTCATCCCTGAGAGTCAGGGCAAGATGCAAAGAGCCTAAATCAGGGCAGGGAGGGTTAGGTTTAATGTTTGAAAGTTTCCTAATGGCTTGACCTCTGCTGCAGGACATCTTGGAAAGAAAAATCGTACAAATTTCCCAGGCTGTGAGAAACCTCACAACCATGCAGGTAGTTCATACTGCTGAAGAAGGTTGGAGGTCTTGATCTTTCCAGGCAAGCATGGCCCAAGGGGGAGACATGTAAGGCTGGTCAGAGGGTGGTGGTGGTGGTGTTCCCCTGCCCCCTAAAAGGTACTGCCTTCCAGCCCCACTCCCCCTTGCCTCTCTTTGTTGTCTCAAACCAGGTCTTGCAGGCTGGTTGCAATAGCAGTCTCCTAATACCTAAATCAGGAATGCAACACCATGTTAATAAACCAAAGACTTCAGTGCTTTATACTTCCAGTATTTTTGTCCTTTCCTTTCTCTTTCTGTACCCTACATAAAACATCTAGTATATGTTTAAGGGCACTGGTTTCCATGGGTGTAAGCAGACCAATACATAAAACTCTGACCTTTGACTGTCCTTTTGTCATGCTCTGATGAGGTTTTGCTAAAACTACTGGTTTCATGGCTGCTTGTAATCTAATAACCAGCAGAAGCAGCAATTGCAAGTTTTAGCCCCTGGCCTAATGATCCTACTCTTTAATTGAATACATGATGCACCTACCTTAGTAAATGTAGGTGAAAGACACAGCAAGTGAAACACAAATTTCACTTCATCCAGTTTCTATTATTTCTGCCACCTACAGCATTTATGTTGGTTCAAAAATGATTTTAAATTTTCATTTTATCTCACTGTCTTAAGGAAACAATTAATTAAAAACAAGGAGATTGGTTTCTTTTAAGACACCTACTCAAATAATAAGCCAGTTTTCCCCCTAAAATCATGCATCCCATTGATGTGGTGCCAAGAGGAGCAGGCAGTTCCCCACCTTCACCATTCGGCCAAGACCACCAGGTGCTGTTTCCAAGACACATGAGCATGGACCCAAATGCAGCTCATGGTGCTGGTTTGAGCATGATAAGGTCACCTTCTCCAGGTGCCCTCTGGTCCACCCTGCTCCACCAGCTTACAGAGGTGCCTAGATAAAGCCAGATTTTAATTGATTTCTAATTATTTCTGCCTCATGAGGTGATGCAGTAGCTTGCAACTGGGACACGGGCATGGGCTGGGTGTTTACGACTCGAGTGGATGGATCACTGAGTAATTTTCTGCTGTGAGGTTGCCAAGGGGTCCCATGGACAACTTAGCTGGTCCCCACCAGCTGCCAACCCTGTACCAGACCATGAAAATCCAGACACATGCAATTTATGCATAAAAACTATTGCTTCAGTTGAAGCTAGAGGTCTTATCTACTTGACTATTGGAAATAACCTTCACCTTTCTGGAATCTATCAGGTAGCACAGGCTGGACATAAACTGCTGGATAAGCTGCCTGTAGCAGTATTCCCCTTGAGGAAGAGGTACAGGAGCAGATTTGTATCTGCAAACCTGCTCCTAACTCACACAACATGACACTTGACAGGCTAAGGACTGTTTTTCTGGGCTCACTTGGTAACATCCAAGCTGCCTTAAGCTTTGTCAAGGCACACATAACCACCAGGATAATTATCTGTCCAAAAGCAAGTTTTGATTTCATGTTAATGTTAGGTGGTCACCCCTTAGAAGTGTGTCTGTAACATCTGTATTCTACCCATTAACTCTGGCACATCATTTTCTTAACATCATTATCATCAGGAGGATTACAGTACTTCATGTACATTTAAAAGGCAATAATTCATTATGCATTGTACTGAATATGAAAGTGAAAAGCTGTTTCTGGGACTCATTCTTGCTTAATTCTAAAGACTTATACTATAGTAAGTTTATGTAGTCAGAACCAAACAGTCAATAGATGCGTAACTGTACATTCAAATGTACAATTGTACAATGAAATGAAATAAAAGGTGTTCTTTATACTAGTAAAAAAATAAAAAGAAGTTCTTTTTTTTTTTTTTTCAAATCTCCTCTAAGGAAAATTTGACATGAAGAATTACTTGTGTTTTCTATATTACATAACAGCAATTTATGTCAATTAGTTAGATTTTCCGTGTTTTGTGGATTTTGAAGTGCTTTGATTATTTTGTACACTTTTCCTCATTTTTGAATGAACACTGCTGTTACTAAATTTCATTAAAGGAAGCTTTGCATGCACTCTTTTTCAGAAGTGAAGGCAGGAATTTAGGAAGGTTTACAGTGATGACTTTCATGCAGATAAGAGGACCGCCATCAAACAGCATCTCTTTAAATTTTAACTTCATGATTTCAGTTACTTTTGCTATTGGAAATTAAAGGAAAGACCTCATGTAGCAGAAAACATTTCTTCCTACCAGCCTGCTTTTGTACAGCTATCAAATGCTTCTGCATCCGGGCACTCTAAGAGATGGGGAACTCAACTGACTAGGCCTCAGATCTGATTTACTACCTGCACATTTACATCAAACTAAACTTACTGGCTTCTGCTGCAATGTGAATGAATAGCTAAAAAAAGCTATGTGTAATTATGAAGGGAATTCTATAAATTCTCATATGGTCTCATCTTCATGAATGCTCCAATAGCCTGAAGGTATTTTATCCCAACAGGCCGGAATACAAAATAGGGTTATAAGAGAAACATCATATCCGGTATTTCCTTTGCAACATACAGCAGTAACTATATTGGGGTTTACTACAATTCTTTGAGTTAAATCTGAACTGACAAGACTTGAAAGAATGTCTGACTGGTTTCCTTCACCTGCACCTTAGATCACTTCATACACTGTTGTAGCCAACAGCTGTTTAGAATATCTCAGCTTCAAGTTTTCCCAGCAATTACATCCAAGTCACAGCAAAAGACAAAATGAGTATTATTTTCATTTCTGCAGTTAATAGATTATTTGCCTTGCTTTCTTCAATGCCAGTGTGTTTACAGAAAACAGTGTAAAGATTTAAAGAGTTCGCAAGAGAGAAATTTGAGGGAGAAAGTGAGCAAGGTATGGAGGAAGTAGATGTGTCTTGAATTTCTAACAGGCTTTTCTTTAACTTTGGCATGCTGCTCATCATAGGAATATAATTAGCCTGGTGTTCAAAGCTATCTCAGATTAAATGGGCAATTGTTCAGCAAGATGGCAAAGGCAAAGGTCAATTATAACTAGTGCTATAATTGCTGAACAGGTTCTTGCTCCCTAGTTGTGTTTCTGGGAGTGCTTTTATTCTAAGGCCACTGCCAAATTCAACCCTCTTCTGCAAATAATTTTGAGTCTGTTGAGAACTCATGAAGAAATGGAAATTTCATCCAGTCCTGCAATGGTCTGTCTCAAAACTTGCCTCTGGGGAGCTTCTGAAGCAAGTCCATAACATATGGCTTGTGTGACAATTTATCAGACTTCAAAAAGCAATAATTTTTCCCAGAGGGTGATTTGCACCGAAGTAATTATTTTTGGTTTTTAACTGAGTGTCTGTGCTACACACTGCCTTCATACTTATGCTCACTCACATCTCCCCTACACCAGTCTTAGCAATGACAATTTCAGGAGGATGGGGGAGGCCACCTCCAGCTGAGAAGCATCTATCTGGTGATACTGTTCCACTAGATTGAAGATACACATTTATAGTCTGCCAGGGACATAATTTGGAGTTAATGTAGCAACCTGGGCTTTTGCCCATGTACCTTAGGCAGTTTATTGACTGCCTTTCAAGTCTGAGTTCAGAGAAAGGCAAAGGCTGCTTTAAACTTCTACTATAGGTAAATATAAAGTGAAATTATTAGGACACCCTCAGAACTGCAGCACTGTAATTCTGCTGCACTGTGGTGATGTAGGAGAGCTGTTACTGTGCAAGCACAGAGTACCTTTCCAAAGCCATAAAATTAACGAAAGATGGTTGGCTTTTTTTTTTCTTTCCCCAGAATACTCAAAAATTCAAGTTGGTAGTTTTCTAATTATTATCTCTCTGTGTTCAATCAAAATCTCATCATCTCTTAAACTAAAATTTCAAATAATTTGTAGACCTTTTGCCAAAACCTAAGAACACCACAGTATCCATACACTGCTGTGTGAACTTTCTCCTCCACCCAGAAATCTAAGTCAATGATAAACAAAACCTGAGCATTAAACAAACCCTAACCTTAAAAGGGAAAACAAATGAAATACCAATACATACCCTAGACATTTTTATTCCTTATTTTATTTTATTTTATTCTTTTTCTGTACAGCAAGACCATTGCTCTTTGAATCACACACTTCTCTTGCAATTCAATTAATTATAATTAACTGGGATGTTACTGCACCCTTCTACACAATGTACAAATGCGTGGGACAGAAAGCAGCCAGCAAAGAACAAATCCAGTGGTCAGGTAAGGCAAGAATAAAAGTGCAGAGGAAAGGAGAGGTTTGACTTCCATCCAATGTGCTAATGGGAGAGTAGGCAGAACGCTGTTCCCTTGCCTTTGCTGGGACTAGTCATCTGCATAAATGCATACATGCATTCATGTTTTGACAGTCTGAGATTTTTAAAAGGAGATCAAAGAAGCTGTGGGAGGGAGTGGAGAGGCGGGTTGAAGTTCTCATATTCATTCAAGTGTGTTGTCTCTGAACTTATTCTGGCTCAGTGCTGTGGATCAATCACTTCATTGAGTGGGCAGGTTGGAGTGGGAAACACACACACACACATGCACACACTCACAGGGCTCTGTAGGGGCCAAATTTACATTATACAGTGACAGAAGAGACACTTCACACAAGCAAAATGTGCTTGAACAGCAAGACAAAAAGCAGCCCTTCTAATCTACCCAGGTTGAGAACTGGCTGTGACTGAAGAGCAGTGGTGTCCGTAGTGGAGGATGACAAGAGTGGAGAAATTCCCGTCTTTCTTTTTGTTCTCATTTTTTCCCCCTTTCTCTATGTTCCTGTTCTTCTAGGGGTTGTGATAATTCTTGAAACCTCCCTGTTTTCTCCTGTGTTTTTACCACATGTGGGATTTTTACATCTGTTATACGTATTTCCTATTCTTTGTCATGTCTGCTGACCAGTTGTGATTTGTGCTTCCACCCTCAGCCTCCTGTTATTCCCTTGTGCCTATATCTTCACAGCCTCCACCATAGTTTTCTGCCACCTTTTGAGGACCTCTGAGGTCTCTCAAAAGGAGGGACTTCTTGAGGACCTCTTCCACAGAGTAGGATGATCCCAAAGTTGCATTATCAGAGACCTCACTTTGATCGAGCCCCAACATTTGTGCAGTGCAATTCTAGAGTACCTATTTTCTAAATATAAATATGGATGTGTCGCAGGTACATGGACATGTAGGTACTACTGCCTTCACAGTCCTCAGCAGGGCTTCTGTTGTGACAGGAAGCATGCCTCCATCATATCAGTATCAGTGTCAGTATCAGTATCAGTATCAGTATCAGTATCAGTATCAGTATCAGTATCAGTATCAGTATCAGTGAGATCTCTGTAGGAAGTAGGATACAACCTACTTATGCAATAATAAATACTGTAAAATACAGAAAAAAACCCTCTGCCTAACCGTCAAACACTTTCCAATAAATAGTTTAAGCATTTTCCAAATAAGGCAGCAGTTATATAGGAAGTTGTCCAGCTTGGCAAGCATGTGAGAAAGAGATGCCAAAAGTCTAATCTCATTTGCCAGCCTCAAGAGTATAGTGTCTATCTGCAAGTTTCTACTTGGTAAATCAGACAAATATTAGCTCCTCCTCTACCAGTATTCATTAACATATTCTGGAATAAAAGCTAAGCAAAAGTCAGAATAATAGAGTTTGAAGAATTGCTCCAGCTTTCTGTCTCACTTCTAGCATGCTTGCCCAGCCACAGAGCTGGTTTTTTCCTAGATTTTTTTCAAACCTTTTTGAGTTATGATGGGATAATCAAAGTAGATGATTGTAAAAATATGTAGTTTGAGGACTAACAACCTTCCTTGCTCTCTTGGTGTTCCAAAACAAGTATGCATGGCTCATTTCAAGTTTTATTTCTTTTCAGGTTTTCCTACCTACAGAGTCAAGCAATGTGATTTAGAGGTGGCTGCATTCCAAGCACTCTGCTAGTAAAGGACCCCAATACTTCAGGGCATTCTAGTTGATAGTATTTTTCCAAATCAAAACTACCACAGACAGTTATGTAAGCATACATATTTGAAAACAGGAGAGTAAGTTTTGCTATCAGAAAGACTTTTTTCCCCCACTTCTAAAAGCAAACTAATCATAATACATTTAAGATGACCACAAGTGGTCAAAAGCACATGGAACTTTTTTTTTAACATCTCATTTGAAAATCAGGCATGTTTTTACATAAAGTTCTCAATCAGTCTTGCAAAAGCTCTCTTGAACATATGAGACATCTATTGGTTTCTTGTTATGGAGCAATTTGATTTTACTACAAACCTGCTGCACAACTGACACATTTTTGAATTTGGCAAAATATCAAACCAAAGAGATCAGGGGCTGAGTTTGTAATGCCTCAAGTGTCCTGGTCACAGTCCAGTGAAGCACTGGCTCACCCCTTCCATTTAAAATAACCAATTCCACTGCAGACTGTTCACTTGCAGAAAGTTGGGTAGTACAGCTCTGCTGCTGTAGTGTTTGCCAGATGAAGGTCCTGTCTACGGAAAAACTGGCTTCAGGTAGCTTTCCCTGTAAATAGACTTTAGGTCAAAGAGAAAATAAAGGGGGAGAAAGTAATGTTGCTACCTGAAGCTTTGTTATCTACCAAAATAACTACTAATCCAAAAGGTGCACCTTGGTCTACCACATTTTCAATGTCTTTGCATATGCGATTTTTCATGCTTGGAAGGTATGTGTAGGGGCAATAGTGGATTTTTTTTCTTCTAAGTGTGAGATCAGACTGTCTGGTTGTAGCACAAGCTACAGACATCCAGAACACCTGAGCAAATATCTTGCACGCACATTATGCAGCTCCTAGTGGACAAACTGTAATGATCTTGTAAGTAAGGGAAGACACTAAACTACAACCACTTTCTATAGAGTGCTCTCTGCTGAAACTTGTTTTATCTACTTCTGCTCCAACAGCTCAAGGTTAATAAAACCAAACTCCACAAGATTGTATTAAACACACAGAAAGTAAAAGCTATCAGAGATAACATTAGTAGAAACAGTCAATTTATGTAATGTGTACAGGACAGACAACATAAGAAGCAACATCTCACTCTGCCACACAGCCCATACTTGGCATTGAGGAGGAAAGGCAGAAAATAAAGTCCATGTACAATGAATTTTCCAGTCAGTACAGGCAGCCTAATAAACAACACACAAAGTAAGAATAGACTTGAATCTCACCCATCCTGCTGACTCCACTTTTACTGAATGTCTTACTAGTTCAAAGAGCTGCTGTATAAACTTTTTGAGCTCTGGTTTAAGATAGACATAAATCAGAAGTATTATGCTAGAGCAAGGATGACACTTACTGGCCATATGTTAAGATAATCTGTTAGTTAATCTGAAATTTTAACCAGTTTAATAGGATTCTCTAATATTATTAAAATATATTTTATACCATTGCAGAAAGTCAGATATTTATACACCAATGTAGATGAGAAGGTGGTGAAATTTACGTATAGCGTTAGTCACCCATTCTGGCTTTTAAAGTGCTTATTTAAACACACAAATTCTGTTGGTATTGTAACAATTGTATGGAGTTTACGAAATAAATAAATACACAATATTATGGCTTCAAGAAATTTCTCTAGGTAGACAATTTAAAATGTTTCAGGTTGTTTCCGTAGCTGAGGGCCACATTCTTACTTGTGATACACAGTGTGAATAAGGCCGAAAGAATCTCCCTCTGCATGAAAATAGGGCTTCTGAGAGACACTATTCAAAAGTCTCAAAATCTGCCTGAAGTCCTATTTAGGACAAATACTCTGCAATGAAAAAAACAGAAGATCAACTAAAATAAATAAAGAAAATATTTCAAGGTCAGTTCTGTATCAGTTAAGTTGTACCAAAATAGAATTTATTATCTTTGTTCTTAGGTTTTTGGAAAAAAACCAGAATGCTGTACCTGTTTGCAGGTTGTTGGGGTTTTAGAAGT
>VZRF01005649.1:585641-747946 GCA_013396875.1 Vireo altiloquus | reverse complement strand
CAGGCTTTGCTTACTCATGCTCCAGGCTCTCCCTTTTCATGTCCACAACCTTTGACATAGCTATTTTGCTGCTACACACAGAGCCACAGTTTAGTCAGTCTGTCCTATGGTTGGACTGGGGAGACTGAGGTTCAGCAGTGCAGGAAGATGCTTCCCCTCATCCTCCAGTCAGAGCTGGCTCCTGGCAAAAGATGCACACTTCTGAAATGAGACTCAGTTTGGGGGCAGGTGGGTCTGTGCAGAGATATTTTTCTTGGATAGAGCATGCACAGTAGATTTATTGGAGGAGACAGTGGAGAATCCAGTGCTAGTCTTCTATCCCCCCTGAGGGCAGTGGCTGGGGCAGTCTGTGTTCCTAGCCACATGGCAGTGGGGTTGCTGCCCTGGTAAGACCTTCCTCCTTCCACTGCCACCCCTAGCTCTGTCCAGCACAGACATATGCAGCCATCCACACTGCAATACTGTGGTTGGCAGCTCTTCCCTGGCATGCTACTGCTTCCCAGTCCATCTGCCCCTCTCTGCCCACACTTCCTCCGCTGAAAGTACAGCATGATGTGAAACTCCATGAAACCTCCATCCTGAGGTTGCTACAAAGCTAAGTTCCTTCCCAAGCGATAAGTGCTTCAAGATCCTGGGAGAGATGCTGGAGAGAGTAGCGTACGGCTGCAATCTGTGTGCAATTTATTCCTGCAATTCACTTTTCTTGCTTTTTCACTGCCATGCCCTAAAGAGCCTGATGCTGTGTCAGCCTTGAGGCAGACCCACAGACCACATCCCCGGATCTTGCAGCAGTAAGTCACAGGAGAGGAAACACTGTGGAAAATGTTCACTGACTCGTGCTGCAAAGGAAGAAGCTGTGCCGCAGCATTGTGAGCCTCCCGAGGTCTTACTCCATCTGGGCTGAGTGGCTGCAGCTGCTCCCCGCTCTCCTGACTCACCCCTCCTGTTGCAGCTCTTAGAAGCAATGCACGGTACAGCGTGTGTCTGAGGCACCTTATAGGAGTGGGGGAGTGAGTTGTTCACACTTCCCACCCTTCCTTTTGACAAGGGATTTGGCTGCAGGGCACCAGGGACTTTGCCGGTGTCCTCTGCCGTGGGAATGTGTGTGATGTTGCGCTCTTGGGACCGGCTGTTAGCAGCTGTACTGAGAACATGACTCTTCAGTGCCCTCCAGGCAGGGGAGAAGCAAAGAGAGCCATTGCTGATTCCCAGCTGGGATGGTTTATTTCACAAGCAAAAGGTGAGGAAGAGCTGCCAGCAGCCCTGGAGAAGGCATTTAGGGGATGTGGAGTTTGAAAGGAAACTTACTGAAAAGGTCAGTCAAGAGTCATGCCCGCACCTGACATGGCCTGTGAAGCATTGCTAGGTAGTGGCATCACACAGTCTCTGTAAATACAAATCTCAAAACACTGCACACACACGGCAAAGTGAGTAAAACCTTTCCCTCTCTACCGAGAGGGAGGATAAGCCCTGGAGAAGACAAGTTATTCCCTCAAAGTCACCCCTGAAATCCATATCTGAGGGATGCAGTGAGACACCAGAGGTCTTGCCTGCCAAACCCCTCCCTGGTCAGGCTACATAAAGCCCGATGGTATTTTCAGAGAGCTTGCTGAGCTGTCTTCTGCCTAGTCCACACCTCTGCCTCAGGACAGACCCCCTTCCCAACTTCCTTTCTTCCCAACCTTCTGGATATGGTTAAAGAGTAATGGCAGGGGATGGGGAGGGGTGTTAGGTGCATCTCCTACAAGGTCCAAAGCTGCAGCAGAGCCTTTCTCTCTCCTCATTGTAAATCTGCCTGAGAATATGTGTGGCAGAACAAGCAGTCCTTGATCTGAAATCTGCCATCCTTTGAAGAACCTGTGCTTCAGCAAAGCAGCCAGCAGTTGCTGCCTGAAGAAGGCTGAAAAGCCACTCTGCAAAGCTCTGCAGCTTCATTTCTCTCCCCCTTGAAGCACCAGAACTGTACACTAATCAAGCTATTTCTGCTACAAGCTTGAGAGGAAAGAAAGAGAGATTGTTAGTGTTAATGCTATTTTTAAATACTTTGCAGACTCTTGAATAGGATGATGATGGGGGCCGAGTAAGGACCCAGACAGCGACAGATTGATGTGTGGTAAACACATCTGCTATTCTTCAATTGGGAGGCAGCTCTTTCAGCAGCACCACTCCAAAGGTGCAGCAATGAGCTGCTGTGAGGGCTCTGCTCACAGCCTCTGACAGGGCATTGGCTTGCTGCTTCCAGTGCTCTCTGCTCCTTCCTTGGCCACCTGCAAGGCAGTGTTACTGCAGAGGGCCTTAGAGCTTGCAGCCCCCCTGGGAATCAGCTTTCAGTGGCACAGCATATGCAAGGGTTGCTGTATGCAGGCCAGAGCCCTCACACACCCTCTGTGTGGGGAAAGAAGCTGCCTGCTTCTGCATGCACCTTGCACTCTAGCGATGGGGTCTGAACCTGAAAGGCTGGAGGGAGCCTGAGTGACTGCCTGTCCTCAGATCCTCCTGTCCACCAGCTAAAGAAATGCAGAACTAAAGCAAATCTCAGGCTTTGGTCTCATCCCAGCAGGAGAGAATGTTCCCATGTGATAGGGAGAGAACAGGATGGGAGCAGGGAGGTGAGAAGGAGTGTTGTACTGATGGAGAAGTTTAAAGGAACCCAAGCTCAGGTGACAAATTCAGGTTGAGTTTTCCTTAATGCTGGTAGCAGGTGAGAAACTTGAAGATATATAACCATCATCTGAAGGCAACCAGCCCTTCTGGTCTCCCTGAACTATTGAGCTGCTTGGACAGGGGCTCCTTGTGTGCCCCAAAGATGGCACTTCAGCATTCTGCCCCTCTGGAAAAGATTTGCAAAGGGAAAATATGATTTACCTTTCGATCAATTTATGATCCATTCTTTAATGTCAAGCAGAGAGCTATATCCTGATGGTTGATCTCTATAGAATGGCTTAAAAAAGGAAGATGCTCTCTGTTAAACTGTCAGCTTTAAGAATAATTTCTATGCCATTCTGTCAGTCTGATCTCCATTAAATTCCTTAAGGCTTTTCCATAAAGGTAAGTAACTGCTTTTTAAGAAACTAAATCTTAAGTGAGTTATCAGTTGAAAGCACGGATGGATCCTCCATCCCATTACAGTGAATCGCTGCTCAAGTAGTTCTGAAAGCACTGTCAATAGATATCCCAACCTCAGTGAGGAGTTGCTGTGACTCAACGCACCCCGACCACAGCAGATCTCTCTGCACTGCCATTCCTACAGCCAATATTAATCTTGCATCCAGAAGGATGTGAACTGCCCTGCTTTCCACAACTGCACGACTGACAGTGATGTCAAATCCTTTTTCCAAAAGCCGATCGTGACACGTCCTTTGTCTATTCCTTCTGGGAGGCGGAGGGAGGCTGGGGGTGGAGAACAGAGGGCAGTTGTCACCCAGCTCCTCGGCTATATGAGAAAGTGGCTTCTGTTTCCGAGCTTCTCTCTGCTCCACATCTTTCATCGGGCATCAAGTTGAACAAGACTTTCTTTTGTACGAGGGGAATGAATGGTCCAGGCGAGGGTCAAATAGCACTGCCTGCCCAGGCTGGGACCTGCCTCACACAGTATGGGCTTGTCCTGGGCTCACACAATCGCCATCAGTTGTATGTGCCCCCAGGGCTGGCCTTCCCTCCTGGCACTGGACACAGGGGGGCAGAGTCCATGCATCCATCCGGCCACGGAAGGAGGCAAATGTCAGGGCAGTACTGCCCTCTTCAACATCCAGTGCTGCATCCATGCAACATCTAGTGGCTGGGGAGGGCTTTTCTGCACTTGGTGTCCCCCCACTTGCTGGGTTAGTGCTTGAATGTGAGTCTGAGCATGCCAGCAGTTCCATGTAGTCACAGATGTGAAGTGCTGTATGAAAGACCTACATGTAGAGGTCAGACAGGAAATTTCTCTTGATGTGGTGATGTTCTGATCTGGACAACAGCTCTAGTTGTGATTTTTGGTCTTTAAATGAGAAGCAGCCACAAATCCCTATGGATTCTCCGAGTCAGCCGCATGCTTCCTCCAACAGAAGCATGCAAAGTCATCTCATAAATATGACAGAAGCTTTTGATCATCATGTGCTAGAACAGAATCTGCCTCCTGCTGTAGGTTATGCATCACAGAAAGATGTATGCCAGTCTTTGCTGATGAGCACTTAGATGTTTGTTTATCTGGCCTTCTAGGGTGTGTGGGGCCCTCTGACTATGTCAGCTACTGATGCCAGCCTTCCAAGGCTGGGTAGCCAAGTGTGGACAGAGCCTTTCCTCTTAGGAGGGCTGAATCTGTTGATGATAAAGCAGAATTTGTCAAGGTGGAGAAGTACACGATGTCCAGTTTTCTTTGCAATGTCTTTTCCTCTAAGCCTGCAAGCTCTTCCTCAACTAGAACAGCCTCCACTACTCCAGTGTAAACCTGCTTAGGTTTGTGCTTGGAAGATAGCTTGGACATTACAGATTCAGTGCATTTAACATTCTTTGCTTTCTGGAAATCTCCTGAGCACTGTTCAGGCCAAGGTGATTACAGCTGTGCTGAGTGGAACAGCAAAAACCCCAAAGCCTGAGCTGAATGCCAGGACAGGTTGTTTCTGTGTCAATCAGCAGTGAAGAAGTCTGTGTCCATGGGCAAAACCAGGACATGAACAGGACAGCAGGCTGCAAATGTGTCTGCAGAAGAAGTACAGACTCTTGATGATTGCTGTTTTGTGCTACACCAGCAAATAGAAAGGCTATTCTGCTGGGCTCTTTATTAAAGGCATCCCAACTTCTAAGCTGTCAGTTCTGAGTGCTTGTAATGCTTGGCCAGTTAATCATTTTTGCAACATGAAACTCTATTTCACTCTTGAAGTAGAGTATTGCAAGGCGTGCTTGACCAATGGGACATGACAATGACATAAGAGGGATCAGAAAGTTTTCTGGACGATGGGTTATACTCTTGCTGATGGGCTGTCTTTAAGGACAAGAGGCAGCGCCACCCAACCTGAAACAAGTGGAAAGACTGTGTGCAAAGAAATGGGATGAGCTCATGAGCACTGAAATGAAAGTCCCTTCCTCTCCATCCTCCTCCATCTGCTGACCTCATCTCAGCACTGCAGAGGACACTCTGTGTGGGAGATTCAAACGTTAATGCAGACTTTGGGCTTGCTTGGCTCTCAGCACCTCGCCCACACAAATCCTGCCAATAGTCATTATTGTGATGCCTTCAGAGCTACTTCCAGTGAGAAATATTGGGAGAAAAATGATGGGTGGATGTAATGTAATGTGCTGATACCACACGGACCTTGTACTCCACTCTTTATCTCAGTTTCATTTGTGATGAAAGGCCTCCTTGCTATTTCTGTGCTTTCCATCTCAGAAGCAGCAAAAGATCAGGTCAGGGATATGAAATGAACATGGATGTGCAAAAGCTCCATGTATGTGTATTTGTACCTGTTCTGCACAAGGAATAAACTCAACAATATCTCCTCGAGTAAGTCACCAGTCACCTGTCACCTGCCTTTGCAAGTGTGATTTTGTCAGACAAGACTGATTTTGTCAGTAGGATATCTATATGTAACATTGTCCTAAGATGAGCTAATACTCTCAATGAGAAAAAGACTACATATGTACTTTTTTATCCTCTAAGACTTGAATATTCCAGGAAGTTGAGTCGCGTGGCAATAGAACAGCAGTTATTGCTCCAGCTAAGTTATTTTAACTCCCTCATGTGCATAATCTGTTCTGGAATAAGAGTAATCACTCCAAAGCAAGAAAATGCTTTTATTCTAGAACAGCATCTCCCTGAGGGTGAATTATACTGAGAGCAGAGTGTGAACTAGATTTTCCTGCCTTACCAGACTTCAGGATGCAAAAATTGTTTTCTGATCTGAACCAGAATAAAAATCAGATTATTTTGAGATTTTTATCAGTGAAAATAAATCTGAGATCAGGAAGAGCTCCTTAGCAGCCTACTGATCAGTATCTGCTGTGGGTGGACCATGCACAGGTCCCTTGACTCTCTTATTCACAGATGGACATTTACTTAGAAATCCTGCTTAGAGACAAATATCCTGAAAACACTTCACTGTAATAAGTGTGTGTTCTGACTCCTATTGTCTTATTTTTTTTTTAATTTGAAGTGTCCTTGTCCTTGAGAAAAGTTTCATCTTTGATAAAATCAGTTGGTATTTTCCAATGAAACACTGGTTTGTTAAAAAATTCATGACCAGCCTTAGTAGTATTAGCATAGATTTAATGGTATAATTATCTAACTATAGTTATGCTGGTCAGTTCCCTGAGGTACTGAAGCTCTCAGCTCATCTTTTCATGTGCGTGTGAGCTCAAATGATAATGCGAGTCAAGGAATCCTCTCCCCTGAACATGGGCATCTCATCTCTTCCCTGAAGCTACCCTTGCCAGTGGTGCCCAGTAGCACTTACCTGATCCTGCCACGCAGCCCCCTGGCCTGCCCTTCCCGGGCTCCCCACACATATGCTAACAGCTGGGATTCTCCTGAGGCTCCCTCAGACCCTCAGCTTCCTAGCAAGCCAAATCTCCAGCCACGGCATGCCTTACCCCTGTGCTCTGTGTTTGCAGCATTGCCAGCACCCAGGACTGCTCTCGGGCTGGTGACCTTGAAGCGGCAAGCTCTGTTATCTCCTCACCAGCCTCCCCGCCCGCCAGCTTGCCTTTGCCTTCCCAGCGCATCCTCCCCCTCCACGGGCGCGCTTGGAGCTTGTTGTAGCATCTGCTGCCCTCTCATTTGGAGTCTCAGTGAACGCTGCTGCCCTCAGCTAACTGTCAGTATTTATCATGACATCCCATTAGCACAATCCACACTAATGACTGTGAAAGACGCATCCATTTCCATTTTCTGAAGGGCTTCCACTGGCTGGAATCCAGCTGCAGGGTGAGGCTGGGGAGGGTAGCAGGGGGACAGATCTTCGTGTTGACAGAGCAAAGCATACATATCATTACCAAGTGCTCTTCCCTCCAGCGGCTCAGCAGCTGTCAGGGGCAAGCGAGGGATTCCTCTCTTGGCAGCTCAGCACTCGGTCGGGGCACTGCAAGGTGTGAGCCGGCCAGGGGAGAGGGAGGAATCTCCTTCCTTTTGCCATTTGCGTGGAGAGAACAGCTTTCCAGTTAAACAGACTGCAATTGTGCAAAGCTGCCATTTCTCTCTGAAGTGTGTGTTGAGAGTTAACTCTGCAGTCACACGCTCGGTGTGGAAGAGCTGGCAGACAGGATGCAAAAAGTTGGTGGGCAGTGTGTATGTGATGGGGAGAGGGGGCAGGATTGGGGAATCATGATGCATCCTCTTCCTACCATACCCAGCACTCAGTTCACCTGGTGTGCAAGTCTCAGCTCCTGGGGCCTATGTCTAGAAGGTCTCTGATTTTTCCTCCCCAAATTGCCCCAATGAGGAAGAATTAACTTCTCCCATATATCCAGCACTCTTACCCACTCGTTTCCAACACCACCTTAGTCCAAATCCTGTTTGTGTCCCTTTTGTCTGACTGAATTGGACTTAACTGCAAAGGAACTGAGCGACTTCACCATCAATCTTGTGTAGAGGGAAGAAATGGGTCCATGGGAGATGCTTGTAGCTCTTCCTATGTCATTCTAGGTGGAGATAAGTCAGTTCTGTTGCAGTGAGACCAAAAAATAAGGGTTACAAGAAATGAGGTTTGTATTCTGAGCCCAACTCCGATTTCTTGCAGCAGTCCCTGGTGGGTGTTTTGGTTCAGGTGAAGGCGGAAGAGCATATGGCAGGCAGAGACCCAGCGCAATCAAACATAGCAGTGCCATTCCCTTCTTAGGACATGACACCATTTTCTCCTTGTCCCTCTCACATCCTGACTCCAAAACCTCCCACCCACAGCTGGCACAGATCACTCTGTGCTACCCAGCAGGGAGGCCTCTATACAAGTGAAACAAAGTAGAGAGAGCTTCCATCTCTGCCATCAGGAAACTTTTCCACAACTCAGTACAACTTTGGCCATAAAACTTACCTGATACTGATATCCTCTTTTGCTCCTACTTATTCCAGCTTGTCTCCTGCCTCCCTAGAAACCTTGCCCTTTAGCTATTGATGAATAGCTGTGTTTGCTTTTGGTCATCTATTATCCCACAAATATAGATTTAACTTCTGTAATACTTGCTGTAAATTTGACCTTCTAGCCCTCTGACTGGTCTCATCATTTTTCTCTGATCTCCAGTTCCAGAAATGGCCAAAGAACTACAAGTAAACAGCTGATGTAAACTCTTGCCAGTCAGATTTTCCCCCATCTTTCTTAGGTGCCCAAAGCAACAAGGACCATTTTCAGCACATTTTTATATTAAAACCTTCTGTTTAGTGGGTGCTACTTCTCCCTAGGATCTTTGCTGTTACCAGAAACATTTCACATACCTTCTATTTGCTGAGTATGTGCTAGCAATATTTTAGCCTTGACTTTTTAAAATTAATCCCATCTGGACATTTCTTGCTGAGGTTTCCAATCTCTCTTGCTCTGTTCCTTGTTTGCTTTGGTCTTCATTATTTCATCCCCAAGGATCCACAAAAAAGTTTCTTTAGTCCTCCTTTGATGTCTATCCTTGTCTCACTGCCTGTATACTCTCCTTTTGCATTTTAATTCATTGAGAAGTTCCTTGCTTATCCAAATGGGCCCTATGCTGAAATACCCAGTCTTCCTGCCGAACAAGACTGTTTGTTCCTAAGCTCTCAATAATTTTGTTTTAAGAATCAGTCAGCCTCCCTCAGTATCTTAGCCCCTCACAGCTGCTTCTTTCACTTATGATTCTGCCTAGAAAGTCCCTAAAAAAATATCAAAATTTGAGCTGGGAAAATCCGGAGTATTAACTGCTGTTTACCTTCCCAAACATTCTCTAGATCTGAAACTCAATGACTGTATGGTCACTGTGGTCCAAACTACCTTCTGTGACATCATTCACCGCTATCACCTCCTGTTTGTGAGCATGAAGAACATTGCTTTATCCCTGTAGTGTTTTGAGGACATACCTGGATTTCCTGTTGCCCTCCCAGCAGCTGTCTGGATGGTTGATATTCCCTGTGAGGATCAAGGCCTGCACTAAGGAGATTTCTGTTAGCTGTTTTTGAAAAGCCTCCTTTACTTCCTCCCCTTTGTCAAGGGGTTTGTGGTGGAACCCCAATGCAACCTCCTTGTGTTTCTTTCTTTGCCCCTACCTGTCCTTCCTAAAGAACATCCTTGACCTCCAGCTATGAGTAACGTCCTACCATGTCTCTGTGATCCCACATGATCCTGCCTTGCTCACTGCAGTCCGGAAGATGGAGAGGAAGCTGGATGCAGGTACACACAGTCCCTTCATGGGACTTCCCTTTGAGTAAGAAACCTCTTGCACCATATTGGTTCCCAGCCATGTTCCCTTACCTTGTGATCATCAGTACTTGTGGCACACCCGTTCCTTCCCTTGCTGCAGGCTGGAAAACTCTACTGCCTCTTGTTACTGAGCAGAAGGAAGTGTTTTCTGAGGCACGACAGCCAAACAAAACTGAAACAAATCTAAAACAAACACAGAAAGATAGATACTGAAATGTTTAGATTCAGAATGAGGATAAAAATAATAAATAGGCCTTAACAATAAAACATTTTACAGCTATAACCTGTTTTTCACTGCTGCCCTCTAAAGAAGATGAGTACTGTACATCATATGCTGTGACAGGGTGGTCTCGCTAAAAGCAAAATGGTGTGTGATGTGAGTGAGAGATTCATGGCACACTGGAGACTGTCTTGTCTTGCTTGTCTGGCTGAGCTTTGTTGAAATTGATACGCTCTGATTATCTCTGATAATATGACCTGATGGCCAGAGGGAGCTCCACTACACAGCACTACAGCAGAAAGGGCTGTGCAAGTCTTGGTTAAACATTTCTGAGTAGGCTGAGAAACTCTGATGGAACAGAGGACTACTTCCAGTCTTTCCTCCCTCCAAGAAAAGCCATTCAAAGGTCTTTTGATCATCACTGGATGGAAAAATTAGTCAAGAGGATGAATCAGGCCCTAAGAAGAAATGTATGTAGGTGAATGCAGCTCAGGTAATTTTTGTCCTACATTTTACGTGCCCAGTGGGAGGTTGCACATGATTCAGCAGGACCTTCTCCATTTGATGTATTGAATGGCAGACAGCCTAAAGCCTTCTGGACTTCAGTCCAAAGCTAAACCCCAAACACTTCCATCACAGTTTAGAGATAAGAGAGAGAAGCATAAGGAAAAATCCCAGACAAAAAAAAAACGCAAGGCAGGCTGGCTGATAAAACTAATCAGGCTGGCAATGAGGAAGAGCTTTATTGTTACTACCTGCAACTGAAGATAAACTACAGGGAAAATGGCAAGAGCTGTTTGGGCTGAGCAGGCAAGGAGGAGGTGAAGATTATGGGATGGAGCAGTCTGAGGAGAATCTTTGAAGTTGATTTGCTATGTCTCTGGCCTGAATGAAATCCCAGGAAGCTCTGAACTGCACTTCAGGTGTGGAGAAAAAAAAAACTTTTCTTTTTTTGAAATTTTTTTTGTAGGTAGAAGCACACAGTTGTGGAGGGAACGGGGGATATACAGCCAAGAGGACAGCTAGCAGGAAGAGCTCACAGCTTTGGCAAGTTTGTCAACACATTTGTACATAGGCAAAGGCAGCAGTGCACGGTACCAAAAGGACATGCTTCTTCCCACAAACAGTCCTCCAAGCCTTGGGTGAAGGAAGAAAGCAGCACAGCTCTTGGTGTCCGCAGGAAACAGAATCACTGCCTTTGCTGTCTCTTCATGGCACTTGGTGCTTCCCTAGAGCTTCTGCTGAAGCACCAGCTACCCTCTGCTTCCCTGGGGTGGTCTGCTACATGTGCAAAACAGAAGCAGGTACCTGGCCATACTAGACCTTGCCAGCGTGTGTGGCTGATGGCCCTGGAGTCAGGATGCAAATACAAATGTGCTTTGCCACCTCTGCAAGATTACACTGATGTCTGGACTCTCAGGGCCACAGGTGGCCTTCCAGCATCTCACGGATTTATTTCTACAGCTCCAAGTGGAGGATATGGCAGCCTAAAGGACATGATCTCTTATGGAAGTGACTGCAGCAATGTTCGACTTCAGTGAAAGTAGTCCAAAATTAAATAGTCAAAGTGGGGATAACTATCAGCAGCTTTCTTCTTTACCTTCCCTGCTAATCATACACTGACTGGTTCAGAGAGTCGATATTTAAAGTATCTTAAGGACACTGGGAAAATCAAAACCAAGTAGTTTCTAAAGTTGGAGTTGTAGGGGAAGTGCTGAATTACTAGCTTCAAAAAGCAAGACAATTTTAGGGGTAGAAGATTATTATCAAATATCTATTTTTGAATTTTTGCTTATTACCATGTTCCCTGACCAATTTGCTTAAAAAAAAAAAAAAAAAGAAGCCAAAAATAAGGGAAGTAAATTAGATGGAAGAATGTCAATGTACCTTTGATGCAATAAAAGAAGCCCTGAGACCAGAGCCAATGTTGATAAGCTCTGACTTAAGGAGACCATTTATAGCACAAATGTATATGACCAAAATAGGACTGGTCGCAGTAGCCAAAAGAAGGACATGAAGAAATGTGTATTTTATATAAGGAAGAAAATTTGCCCTTGGGAGCCGCGGTACAGTACTGTAGAGAGGCTGCCTGGCACTAACACAGTTCTGCAGAGCTTCCAGGTCTGTGCTTGTTGCAGTGAGAGGCCAGCATCCTCGGGCTTGCTTGAATACCTAGAGGGACAAGGATACCCACAGAGCAAAGTGCCACTTGATTTCACAGTCCTGAGGTGAGAAAAAGCCCTACAAAGCCAGAGAAAACATGGTTAATCCTGGGGAGGATGTAATCCATACATATGGGGAGCAACTGTGTGTGTGCACTGCACAGAGCAGGGGAGGCAGGACTGTCTGTCCGTAGGGGCAGTGGGCTTTTGCTCTCCCAAAAGTGTAGTGGTTCTGCTGAGGAGCTGATGGGTTAATCGTGCTGGCAGGCAGCCTGATAAAAGAAATCTAATTGCTCATGGGCTCCTGTGTAGCCAGCAGTGAGCGAGAGAGAGGATGAAGTGCTAGCTCTGGGGTGGGAAAATGTTTGTATTGTTTTCATGAGGAAATTGAAAAAAATGAAAGGCTATTCTGATTTGTTTTTGAGATAAAGCTGATCACTATTCCTCAGGAAAAAAAAATCCTCTGATTGCATGATCTAACACCAAAATCTGCCAAACACTACACACAAACACACACCTCATTGCTCAACACCAACAATGATTTTTCGCTCACAGTAGTGAGTTTAAAACCCGCCCTCCCCCCATCTTGCCCCGAGCTATGTCCCCACCATCAGCCCTAAGTCGCACAGGAAAACACGCTCAGCAAAGGAAGGGGTTTGCCTGGGGGTCAGGCAGCGAGTCAGCCTCAGAGTTTAACCAAAGAATGTGTGACTTTCCAGATGCCTGCCCAAACCTCTGGCTGTACTTCCTCCCCAAACCTGCCCCTAGGCCCTGGGTGGGATTTCTCTGCTCAGTGAGGCAATGCAATGTGCATTAGTGGAGAGGAGCTGCAGAGGGTCAGTCATTTTGCTGACAAGACACTGCTTCACCTGACGGATGCCAGCATTTCCCTTTTCCTGCATTGATCTTCTCCTAAATGACTTGGGGAAAAAATGGCCATGGAGGAAATGTTGACTACCAGGCTGGCAGCCTTGATGCAAATGTCCAAAGCGGCCAGGTCTGGGTGACATTAATCCTTTCGGTGAAACATTGTGGCAATAAATCTGTGTAAGAGGTGGTGAGGCCTGATGCATGAAGACAGTTTAAAACAACTAGAGATATGTACTGTAGCTTGTCTGAACGATTCACACCTGCCAAGTGACACCCACACATTTTATTGTGCCTGTCAGTCCGCCCAAGCCCAGAAGGGAGGAAAAAAGCTGTTTTTTTTTTTCTCCTCCCTACTCCTGTTACTGCCTTTCTGGGTGTTTTCGAGGTAGGTAACCTCCCTTCTCCCACTGACCCATTTTCTGAGGGGTCTCGTGCTGAGATACTGCATCCCGGAAAAAAGGAAGCCAGTCAGGTACAGCTCTTTGAAAAGGGCCTCTGTGAAGGCTCGTGAGGAGCCTCATGCATGTGCCTCATGCAGTGAGGAGCCATTGTGCCAAGGCTTCCCCGGGGCAGAGTAGAAGAAAATGTTATCTTCAAGAAGAGGTATACAAAGATCACAGCTTTTTATAGCTCTGACCTCTTCAGACCAAAACTCCAGGCCAGAGAAATAATTTTTTTCCAAGCCTCATGATTTGTGTGTGACTACAGGGTGTGCAGCATTGATGCCTGTCTGAACACAAGCCATGCCTGTGGCATGAAGGACTGATCTCCCCCAGTCTCGCCTTCCTCCTGGGCCAGAAAAGGCAGTGAGGGCTTAAAAGAGGCATATTCTTCCTCTGCCCCTCTTTTCTTACTTCCTTGCATCCCATCATCTTCTCTCAGGGAGAAGGTGAGAGACAAGTAGAGAATGCATCTACTTTTCCTCCCGCCCCCCTCCAAGCACAGAAAAATGCAATGAGAGCAGATTGAGCCCTGAATTATGTTTACCAAGCCCTTTTAGGCTTGGGAGGGGAAGTAGGCTATTCCTAATGCCACCTTGAGATGCAGAGTTTCAGAGAGGAGAGAGAAGAGCTCAGCCAGGAGCTGCAGGAGTAGATCTGGAAGAATGAGGTTGCTCTGGATATGAGGGTCTCCAAAACATCTGCAGAAAAGACAAGGGTGCATACACATGTTTTGGGGGTAACATGAAGGAAGGTACAAGCATTAATTGACTGAAGCTTAAAGGGGAAAGCTGGGAAATCTTCATCTTCAACAGGGTCCAGATCACTTTGGCTTTATGTGTCTTGAGACAATGAGTGTAAGGCCTGTTTTAATTCCCTCTGCCACATATATGTGGATGCAGAGCGTGGGGGAATGTCTCCCTGCATATACGTGTGTGTGTGTGTGTTTGTGTGTGAGAAACAGGGTAAAAAAATGCACAGTCATCTTCTTTGCGTGGCCTGAGGTATGTGGGAAGGGATCTGACTCGGCATTTGGGGTTAGGCACTCCACCAGAGAGAGAAGTAACTCAAGAGAAAAGCTGGGAGATGACACAGTTGCAGGGAATCAACGTGAGCTGTACAGGGGTTTCATAAATACTCTGTTTCTCCGACTGACAGCAGGTTGTGCTCCCTCTAAAACCAGGGCAGCTCACAGAGGTCTGGCAGGAAGACAAGAGGGGGTGGGTCCATCAGCTTAGCACTATATCATTTAAACAGAACTCTGCCTTCAATTCTTCCTGGGAGATTTCATGCATCTGATTTAACATCCTAAATAAGATATCTAATATTAATACAAAATATTACCTCTACCTCAGGGACTCAAAAGCTGTTCTTGCCATAAACTCAAGGCTTTCATTAAATAGGCTGGGGCTGGAGCTGTACTGTTCTTATAGAAACAGATCACTTTTCCTGTGTCAGAGCACTGCTGTGGTAGGGCTGTGAGAGAGGGAACACGAGAGAAAACAGTTTGGAGTAAAAGAGATGATGGAAGAAAAGATACAGGGAACAGAAACCAAATGTAGCAGCTGGAGAAAGAAGGATCAAAGAAAGGAATGAAGGTGTATTGATGATGGGAAGGAGAAAAGAGGCAAAAGAATGGAAAAAAATATGTGGTAATTATGTGGCAAAGGAAAAAGAAAGAGAAAAGCTTGCTTCTGATTCATAAGGCTATGGTGTGTCCTGAGGGAACCAAGGAACTACTCGGGAAATTCTGGAAAACCGCATATGATTAATAATTAGCTGCAAGATGGAGTTGAATTTTTTTCCTTTTGGCTTTTTTCCATTCTTTTCCTTTTGCTCACACTGCAAGGAGAAGTTCACCAGACTGACCTTCAGGAGCCAGCCCCTGGGCTGGCAGCAGAGAAACAATATTTGCACCTCAAACAGGAGGTGAGGTGCACTGGTGGCCTCTGGCAAGTAGGCAGTAGCACATGGTTTATCAGAGGTGGAGGTACCTCGTAAATCTAGGCAATTCCTAACCTCATATGGTCTGGGCTACACAGCCAGTCTGATGCAATGACTAAAACAGCCCCCAGCTGCTTTGGGAGTATAATCAGTGCTGTTTTGTCCTGTGAATCAAAGCTCGCTCCTGGCTCTGCGGCCGCCTTCAGTTGGTCCTGCTTTGTACAAATTCTTTCCCTGCTACACTTCAGCACAACCCGATACTAGCAAGTAATGCCAGAGGGTTTTAGCTTAAGACAGACTTCCAAATGAAAGAAATGAGTTCAATGCTCTCCACGGTGCTATGCCACAGGTGATCTTATGCTTATGTTCTGCTGATTTTTAGGGATTGCTACCCAAACCTATAAAGGCAATAATAAAGAAGACAGATGAAGGAGCAGCACAGTGTTAGGTTTGATTCTTCAAGGTCCCCATCTGCTTCCACAGTGGATGGTCAGTAGAGAGGAATAACACATTTGCAGGTGGCAGAAAACGACCTGCTTTTAATTTTTTTTGAAGATTAGATTTTTGCAGTGTGTCTCATTTGACCAATTGAACGCAAATGCTATTCCTGGGTCTGCCGCATTTCAGGGTAAAAGGAATCACAGTTTGATCAAGCAGTATGACCTTCTGTGCTCTGCAGGTCTTTCCTATTCTTATTCCATTGCCACTGTAATGGCAGGAAGAACTTGTGTTTCATGAAAGCATCTTTCTTTCAGATAAGCATTTAGTTTTGATTCAAGGAGGGCAGGGGATGTGACGTCCACATCTTACATCAGTGCTGTTTCCTGGCTGACCATCCTCTCTGTTGATGTTCCTGCTTTGCCTCAAGCTCAGATTTGTTCAGCTTCCAGTTCCAGCAGTGACTCCTGCATTATTTCTTTTCTGCTAGCTTACAGAGGCCCCTTTAGTAGCTGGCATTTTCTCCCCATGAAGGTACTGGTAAGTGGCAATCAAATCACTTCTCTGTCCTGGTTTTGATAAACTAAACAAACTCAACACTGACATTCTCACAGAAAGACATTTTTTCCAGCTCTCTAAAGATTTTAGTTGCTATTTGTTTTTCTCGTTGATTTTTAAGCATCCTTTAAAGGATGGACACCAGAGCTGAACATAAGTATTCTCGACTTAGTCTGATTAATGAGGAGAGACCTCATTGCAGAATACAGCTTCCTTGTGAGGGGAAGTGGAAGGACAGGCACTGATCTCTTCTCTCTGACAACCAGGACCTGAGGCAATGGCCTGAAGTTGTGTCAAGGGAGGTTTAGTTTGGGTACTAGAAAAAGGTTTTTCACCCAGAGGGTGGTTAGGCACTGGAACAGGCTCCCCAGGGAAGTGGCCACAGCACCAAGCTTGACAGAGTTCAAGAAGCTTTTGGACAATGCTCTCAGGGACATGGTGTGACTCTTGGGGATGCTCCTGTGCAGGGCAGGAGTTGGACTCCATGATCCTTGTGGGTCCCTTCCAACTCAGCATATCTGTGATTCCGTAATACTCTCACACAAACTTAAAATAACCTCTCTGCCATAGAGAAGTAAGAAACATTTTTTCTTCTGCATCAAAGGCTCTTATTATCTCTTTTTGTCAAACAGTGGTACAAGATGCTCATTGCCTGTCTGACTTTTCCACTAGATCCTCTTCAGAGTCAATATGTCACAGGACACTTGTGGTAGGAGTAGTTTGTTCTCTTTCTTAGTTTTTCATTGAACCATGTCAAAATGTATATTTTCGGTAAGCATCCACTTGCTATTGAATGCAATTCAGGGTCCATTACTGCTTTTTTTTTTTGTATTTACTACTCTGCCAAACTTTATTTCTCTATAAACTTTACTGGCTGTGATTTTTTTATTTACTTCCAGATCATTAGGCATCAGGCCCATTTCTGATTGTGGAGCTGTGTGAGACACCCATCCCCATTTGAAGAGTTGTTCTTCCTGACAACTCTTTTTAAAGGCCTTACAGCTGTTTATCCTTAACCCATTTATGTTGTGCTTTATGGATGTTGTAAAATCATCACAGGTCTGGTTTTTAATTAGAATATCATACACTACTAAGTGAAATCTGTGTGGTTATCTTCTTCAGCTAAACTTGTGAGTCCAAGAAAATCACAACAGGTTTGACATGTTGATTTGCATTAATTAGATTTCTGCTCATTACTTTGTCAGCAGTGGACATCTGGCCATCTGACCTAACATTACTTGGAACAAGCTGCTTGCATTTTTTTGCTACATTAACACAGCATTAGAGTTCTCTTGGTCTTCTGAGATTTTGCCTCCATGCCAAGATTTGTTTACTGTAGATTACTGACTCTAATCAATAGGTGACACAGTGAACTCCTTTGGACTCTTGGGTAAAAGTCATTCAGATCTGGAAACATTAAAATATCTAACCTTAGCAGGTGATGTTTAATGGCTTAAGACACTAATGGACTGGAAAGCACTTCATCACCTTACAGTGTCACTGTGGTTTTTTTAATACGGACCAGAAGAAGTACTTAATTCAGTCTCCTTTTTTCCAATATATAATGAAATATTATCTCCATTAGTCATGAACCTTGATAGAATTTATTTTTGTTCCTTAGACACTTAAACTTCTTAACTTTACCACATGTTTTCAACTATGTTTAGTTTCCTTTATGAATTTTCTATATTCATGACTTCTAATTTATATTGACTGTCATCTGTTTTCTGGTACAGTATAACTCATTTGTTGTACATGTCTTCTCAGCTTCTGATTGCTGCTTTGACTTTGCAGCTGAATAAGGATGATGAACTCTCAAGACAAAGCATCGCTTTTGTTGGTTGAAAAGATGTACTTTTTCCCTAGCACACTTTCCTGTAAGACCTGCCGATTTTCATTCATCTTTCATGCCTAATTTTTCCCCATCAATTTCACTTGTATTTTTCTTCTGCTGTTGAGAAATTAGCTCTTTGCAACTGCCCTCTGTTTGCCCACATTTAATGTAATCATCTCACAGTCATTACCATCTGTAATTTTAGAAACTTTAAACTCTGTCAGCCCCAGTATATATCCTTATAATCAAAGCTCATTAAAACAGTGCTTTCATTTTTTTCCCTTCTGCATTAGATATGAAGAAGAGACAGGTGCTTAAAGAATAACTCACCTTATTTTCAGCTTTGATTTAACACTCTGGATCATCCCTGTACCTGCATGCCTCCTGAGTTTTATTAGGTAACACATTAATCTATACGCATTCAACATCCATTGGTTCTGGAGTATCAATAACTCTAAATCAAGTAATGACATTTTTAATGCAGACTGCCACCTCCACTTCTTTTTTCTGCTCACTTATTCCTAAACCGATTAAGCCCATGGATTTTAACATTCCAGTCATGTGAATTGTCCCACCAGGTTTTAGCAATAGCAATTATATCAATGAGAATTCCTAATTCTTTTTCTTGTTACAGAGTCTCTTTGCACTGCCGCATGAGCAGCTGAAACATTTCATTCCCTATATGCTGCCATGTCAGGGCAGTTTGTCTGCGATGAGCTGAGTTCAGTGTCAGTTTTTCACTCCTGCACTCGTGGCTTGTCTCACAGGGTGTGGAGTGTGTGATCTGGTGTCAGGATTGTATCAACATCCGTGTTTTATAACAGTGCTAGAGGCTAGCTTTTGAGACGGCTTGCTCTTTTGCCTACAAGAACCATAAAAATTACTGCATTGGAACTTGGCACCTGTCAAGTCTGTCTGTCTTCAGTAAGCTCACGATAAGATATTTAATGCCAAGACATACTAAATAAAGGAAGGAAAAGATGTCTTTGTTTTTCATATCTACAGCTGCAGAGTTTTGTGGGAGTTAGTGGAAAAAGTGCCTCTTGTGCTTTGGTCCAAAGATGATGAGACAGAGTCCAGGACACAACTGGATCTGTGCAGCTGCTTTGGAAGGATGGAGTCCCTGAGATAGTAGCAAGATAAGGCAAGACATAATATTTCTCTCTATGATTTTCAGCTATGTCTTTCTTGTCTGAGTTCCTTTCCCTGTAGCTAATTATCACAGGGTTCGTTGAAATGGGGCCAGTGGTGCAGGCCTTGTCACATGCTCAGCTGTTTGGCAGTAGACTGGGAATCAGTGGCATCTCTCCATCTTCCCAAGGGTTTTCAGAGGGCAGTGTTTTAAGTTGTGCAGGCAGGAGCTTCTGAGGCAAATGAGCAACTGTCCATCTTGACAGGATGCCTTGTCTGCAGCCTCCCTGGCTTACAGGTCCTGTTTGCTGAGGACAGGTGGTGAGATAGGAGAAAAATCTTTGCAGCAAAGGACATGTGTGAGATCTGGAAACACTGATAGTCGTACACATATAGATAGAGTGATAATATAGATCAAAATTTCACTATAATCCCTTGAAGATTTTTTTTTTAAATAAATGGCCAATTCCACAGGTGTTGTGATCTCAGTCATTAGTTTCAAATTCCTGGGATCACCAGAAAAGAGGAGTTGGCCCAGCCGACAAGTGGTTTCCCAGCCCACAGCAGGCTTTTTGGGATCTCCAGGAGCAGGGCAAAGGGAGAGAGCCAGAGACCCAGCATTGGTTCTTCCTGGAGCAAGACAAGCATCTACTCAGCCAGCATCCTCACATCCTCTGTAAGGGAAAGGCTCTTCGGTTACACTCCAACAATGCCCAATAGGGAACAAACACAAGCAAGGAAAAGCAACTCTCCCTAGCAAAACACATACCTTTATCAGAAATTTGTTTGTGGTCCATGCTTATCATTAAACTCTCAGCCACAATGTTTTACCACTAAGTGCAACACCAGCCAGAGATGTTATTTGTTCATACGCCTCAGCTTGCTCTTGTTCAGCATAAACAAACAGTCAACACCCAGGAGGGCAGTGAGTGGTTTATCTGGGAAATGCAGTATGTAAAATGGCAATTACTCTAAAATCTGCTTCCAGTGTATGTTCACAACACAGGTTCTGTGCAAAAACAGGTGGGATATTGTCCAGCTTGCTGCAAGCCATAGTTCCCATTGCCAGTGGACATGGGTCAGGATGGGTACCATTTACCTCAGATTGCAAACACTTTGCCTGCCCCTGATCCATCTCTTCCCCAGCCACATTCAATACATTGTGAGTGTCAAGGCACCAAGTGTCAGCACTTGTGTCGCTCTGGGCTAAGGAAAAGCCCAGGTGCCTGCTGCAATGCAAATCATTCAGTAGATGCTTGGTCACCTCTCTGCTGAGTCAAGTGTTTAAAAGAGAATACATCACAGGAAGGGGAAAATCAGTTATTTCCTCAGCCTTTCATCTGTGTCTGAATGATAAAATGGAAGAGGAGCTCAGCTCCATCTGAACAGTATTAATTGTGGTGGGATTGTCAGTGGTGCTGAGAAGGTTTAGCAGTAGCATGGGTGAAGAGAAGCATGTTTGTTACAACAGCTCAGGGCTCGTCAGTGCTGGCAGGGGGTTCAGGATTGAAACCCTGGGATGATGAGGATATGTTGTCAGGTGGCTGTTACCTTTCCTGGCACCCTGACATTCCAGTGAAGACTACAGACAAAAAACATCATAGCTCTGCATTGCAACATACCTTGGTGGTGTTTAAAGAGCGCTCTTGGAAGGAGCCACCTTAAGACATGGGCACCACAATTCCTATTGCCTAAGCTCTGAGCAAAGCATGATTTACACCCCAAGCCTTCCTGTGCAAAGGTGCTGCATGTCTTCAGGTCTGAAGTGTCAGGATTTATTCCACCAGACTCTGAGATAATATGACAAATTTGCATCTTCAGCTAGATTTCACAAATTCCACCAATTCCCCCAGCATGTAGCTCTTCTTTGTTCCATCACTAGCAGCTCTCTTTCTTTCAGCAGGACAGCTGAGGGAATAACCTATTCATGGTAAAGAAAACAAATAGCAGATAACACTTATGTGTGTAAACTGCTCTATGGGTCTTATATTCAGCCTGCAGTGGGAAGAACCAGGAGTATGGCCTGAAGTTAAGCTTGCAATGGAGAAAAATCCTGCAGGCTTTCATAATGCACACACCTCTATCCTGCTGCTAGAATGTGCAGTGATGTAGGAACACACGAATGCAAGAGTTCTCCAAGGTGATACAGTCCAGTCCCTGCTAACAAAAGCAACTGTACCACAATGCTTCTTACAAACTGATCAAGCCCCCAGCAGTCCCATGTGGCTTGCCCCCTCCACCCTTGGACCCCACATAAGACCAAGGGCTATGAAAGGCTTTGAAACATATAAACAAAGAGAAGCAATACTTTCTATAGTGGCAGAGAACATTCAGCTGCTGAACACTGACACACTCAAGGGAATAATCTCACTGAGCCCGAAATGTTACAGAACCCAAATTAGCTGTCCCTAACAATCAGGTTATTGAAAACTTGTGCTTCATTCCAATGTTAGTCCAGACCAAATGGACAGAGGAAAAGGAAGAAGAGTAGAGCCTTCCCATATGTGTTGGTACAAATCTTAATTGAAACTTACCTTTGTAACTGTAGAATTTTCATTCTGTGGTATCTTGTGCTGACCAAGGGTGGTTACAGCTGTTCCACAGGATGGTGAGGCTGAATGCTGAGTGGGTGCTTTGTGTCTTTAAGTCTGACTATAAAGCTCACAGTTTTAAAAGATGCTGTATTAAACACTAGTTATTATAATAATATACACATGTAAAAATGATCCAGGCCCAGAATATTCACAGTGTTTGTCTTAATGGGAAGAGTCCCAAGAAATGCTAACCCTACTTTTGGTCTTCCATTTGCTGTTATATATTTCCCTAACCTTACTCTTCTTATGTGTATCTTCTTTAAACTAAGAGATCACATCCTTCTCAATCTTTCTTTAACAGGAGCCTCCCAAGCAGATAATCATTCATGTCACCCATCTCTGAGCTACTTCCATTTCTGTGCTACCGCTTGATGGCTGGTGACTAGGAATGAACACAATATTCCACGTGAAAGCACACTATTGATTTATTGAATGGCTTTATAGTTTCAGTAACCTCTTTCACGCACACTTTCTTGCTACTGATGCTAGAGGAGTAAATGGAAAAAAAATGTCTCTCAAATGCAGTAAAATGGAAAATCTCAAGTATAATCTCTTCCTCCCTCTGGAAAAGTAACACATCTGATACCCTCTGTGCTGCAGAAAGTGCGTATCCATCTTGGCTTTTCAGAGAGGTGAACTTTTGACTTCCAGTCTGACTTTCTAGTAATTTTGTATTTATTGTGTTACTGTCCATTTGCAGAGTACCTGAGAACTGGGATTCGGTTAGCTGAAAATGTGAATAGCTTTCGTTTGGCTGAGATATGTTAAAGAAGGGAATGCTAAAGGACTTTTCTTTGCCAGTAACCATTTCTGTAAGTGGATTTTAGCAGTTGGCATCTGTAGCTGTTTTAACAAAGTATTTCTTTTTCATATATAATATATGGGTCATCCATAATAGTTATAAATATAAGAGCATAAAAATATATAGCTAAACTGAATTCCTGAAATCCAGAATATGTACAGATGCTCTCAGACTAGGTAATAAAAACCTCTTTTTCTTTAGGGCCTTTGTTCTGAAATTTCCCCTATGAATATACCATCCCCTGGAATGCAACACATTAGCAAATGTTGTCATGCCTAAAAAATGATTGAGAGGAGACCCTCTTTTACACCATATACTCTGGAAAATAAAAATCAAGAACTTTTAGAAAGTCAAAAGTCACTGATTCCTCCTGGCCACCTCTGGCATGCTCTTCTCAGCCTTCTCATGGATCCCTAATAGGTGCAGTCAGACTTTAAGGGCAGGAGGAGCATTTTCCTTGTGTCCCTAAAGCAGCAATGTGGACACACTCAGAGGCAGCTGTGGACTGAATGCTGGCAGCCTTCCTGCTGACTCCGAGGTTTTTCTGCTCCTGTAAGGACTTAAGGATGAAGATTGTAGACATACAGGCACTTCGACTCTATCTGTCTTGGCATATGCCAGTGTGGATAAAAGAGGGTATGGCTACGTGCTGAGGCTGTCTGCTAGAGCCAATTGACAAAGAATAGATGAAAAGCATAACAGTTGCCATTATCATTGAGTGTCTTCTAGACACCCTCCCTGACCAGGAGCCGTGTCTCACAGAATGCGTAATGAAACGGGCAGGAAGATGACTTTGCATCCCCCTTTCTGTCCATTGTCCTCTCCAGAGTCCAGTACTGAAGGTTCTCAGAGCACAAGCACACTCCATGGTCCACTAAATGGTTCAGGAGTTAGTCCTTATAAAAACAGGCAGCTGTGTGAGTAATGACGAGTAATTTACTCTATTTTTGGCATTGAAAGTCAGCTGAAGTTATCATTATTGGTGTAGAACGAATCCAGTCCTGGAGAGAAACCTCAGTTTCCACTATAGCCATGACCACAGCAATGAACAGGAGAAATTTGCAGAATTTTGTTACTTACTCACAACACCACTTTTGTTAGCAGGTCTCCTATACATAAAGATCTTTCCTGGGTGCTTATAATAGGCACTGAGCCATTAGTATGGACTTGCAAGTACCAAGTAGGAATCTTTAACTCTGAGTGTATCTTGGGGATTAAGAACAGTTGTGCCTCTGAATTTTAGCCAACATGTGTTTGATGTCAGCCTACCTATCAGCAGGCAGCACAGGTGCTTAACAGACAGAGATGTAAAAAATAATGTCTAAGGAAGTTAGGGCACCATATAAATACCTTTAGATTAAGAGTTTGCCAGACATGATGCTTTTTAAAGTGACATGGAGAGCTTCTTAGTCTGTTATTTGATCTTGCTCATGTTTATCACCAGAGAATCTGAATATTTAACCACGAATACACATGAATCCTAGAGTGAGGCAGCAGGGAAGTGATGGTCAGCCAGCAGGGATAGAGACAGCTCCTCTGTAAAAAGCTCTTTTAGCGTCACACTCTACTATTATGACCAGAGATACTGCTGTGGTGGGAATATGAGGAGATAAACAGACGCATAAAATAGATTAAATGGTTCAGGATGGTAAGGTTCAGGTCACTAACCATTAGTTTGATGGGTCAAGTGCAGTCCTTATCCTTGTTTGTTTCCAAGATCAGAATAGACAAAGCCCTGAGCAACTCAGTCTGATCTCATAGCTGGCCCTGCTTAGAGCAGGAGATTGGACCAGATGATATCCTGAAGTCCTCCCTTCAATCTGAATTAAATTACTCTGTGGTCCTGTTGCCAGGGTCCCAAATCAGTGCTCTGATGCCAGAGCTTCTTCAGTCTGTCATACTTTCTTATCCGACTCCAATCTTGCTATTAGTTTCACTCCTTGCAATGAACACTTTGAAAACATTCTGCATTCAATGAAGCCAAAGGTCTAGTAAAAGAATATCATCAGGGAATCTGTGGCTGTGAAATTCACAGTCAGAGCTCTGACCAAAATTGATGAACAGTAACTATAAACTCCCATAAACTTTCCCCAAACACATTTACATTTCATTAGGAATAGAAAAATATGGTGCCTGTTTTCCACTCATGACATCACCTCACAAATATATAGCTTTCAATTTTTTTTCAAAGTTTCCCCCACCTCCAACTTTGTTTTGTTTAGATATGATCACTGAATCATAATTTCTGTTTCATTTCATCTGGACCATCTTTCATCAGTCATATTAAGCAATTTCATCCAATTTAATTTCTAATACAAAAATGTTTGTTTGTTTTAATACCCCTTCCTCAGCCTAAATAAACAAAAAATTGGATAAGAATCAAGTGCTTCTTTTATTTTGAACAATTAAAATCTCTAAGGGAACATGCATTTCTCATGAGCATTTGTTCCTTTGAAATCTCAGTTTTTGTTCAGGAAAAAAGACACCAAGAAAAGCAAGCCTTTGATGAACATATTATCAGTTCATTCTATCCAGGATAATAAATGAAATGCTCTCAAAGCAGAAAGAACCAAATAGCCTCTTAAAACAGATAACTGCCTGTGATAGCTTTTCATGGACTGATGAACTTGGCACAGCATGCTCCTACCTTACTTCCTCAAGACACTTTCCCACTTTCAGCTTCAGGCTACTGTGCTATAGAAATCCCTACACCATGGTAGGAATCTCTCTGTGAATGTCTGCAATGCATATGGGGGCTATATATAGGCTGAAATCAGGTTAATTGTCTAAAATAGTGCCCTTCACTCTCTTTGTCGAGTTTATCGTTGCTGAAAGATGTCACCCTGACAACTGCCGAGACTGAAATCCCCCCTCTTCCACAGGAGAGTGGAATATACTCCAAATATACGACAGACTCCAGCAAGTTTTCATCTCTTCTGATGAGACTGGGTATAAGGGGGACAACTGTGGTGATAGCTTTGACCTCAACCATTCCTCGAGAGCAGCAGGACAGGATTGTCCAAAAGAGGCGGCCATTGGTAGCCAATGGTGGCCACTTTTGGCTGCTTTTGAGTGGAAGAGAATCGAGGTAGTCATATTATTTCAAAGTCAGAAGTTTCACACATTTTTATGCGTACGCATTTTGATGTATTACACATCTTTGACACTCTGTGACTCCTGGTACAACACTGTGAATAAACGACAACTCCTTGGAGTATGATGTTCGTGGCGTAAAGCAGCCAGGAGGAATTATTGTCACAGAGGTGATCACAGCCCAGGTGGTGCCCTCATTGACCAGGCACAGTCCCACAGCACCAGGCAGGATGCTGATTGAGACAGAGTCCACTGACAGCCCCAAGCAAGGCAAAGTGGTGAGTAAAGTCCAATCTCCCACCAGGGAACAAGACAAGACCTTCTACAAAATGGACCCAGTATACGTCCAGAAAAAGAATTAATTAAGCCAGAACAGCACTGAGCACAGGTACATGGGCAACATAACCCAGGAGATTTATTGAAGCTCAGGTCTAGGCTAATGGGCAGAGGTAAACCAGCCAGGGCAGTTTAGGTCTGTTAGGGCCCTCAAGGCACAGCAGATAAAAGTCGTAAATAAAGGGGAGCACCATTAAACAGAAAACGTGAACACTGAACCGCAGGGAGCTGGCTCATAGCATCTTGTGAACAACTGCCTTAGGGCTAAGTGTGAACTGATTATTCCAAGTTTTTCTTCTTCTTCTTTTTTTTTTGTTTTTTTTGTAAAGGGTAGAAAGTGTTTTCTTTTTGCATTGGGATACAGGCAGTAATACACAGGCACAAAGGATGCACATCACTCAGCAGAACAGCTGCGGATTCAACACAGTACAGCAAGGGATATGAGGGAGAAATCAAGGGAGGGGGAAAGGAATAGTTTAGCCTGTGCAAAAAACCAGAATTTACCCAACAACCCAGTAGGTGAAAACAATTGTCATGTGTCAAGGTCCAAGTGGATCACCGTCAGGAAAGCATTTCTTTCCAAAAGATACACGAAAACATGAGGTGTGCCATCAGCTATTTTACTACATCTTAGAACACATCTGTCTGATCATTTTTTAGGAGAGTGTACTGTGATAGATGATGAACAGAGCTGCTCTAGCATGAAAACGTGTGCTATTCCTCTCACTCCTTTCGATATGCCAAGCTGCATGCCCCCAGGAGATGGGCTGTGGGAGCCTGAAGCACAAGGTGTGAAGATAAGGCAGCATGGGGATTATAATAACCAGAAGGATCTTTATTTCTGTCTGGAGGCATGGTTGGGACTTGTTAACTTCTTTGGGCCAGTCCCTAGAAAAATGTGGCATTACCACTGTCTCTGAGCTCTCCCTGCACACACTTCATGTGTTATTTGCACATGAGGAGGAGACTTAGACAGCAGATGCTGCAGAAAAGGGAATCAGTGAATATTTATTCAGATTCTACACAGCTGCTCATCTCCACTCCTCCCCTACTGTCTTTTGTTTCTTATTCATGAGGACGGGTCTGAGTGGGGTTCTGTCTGACATGTACGTTTGGGACACAGCTGTGGCAGGGGGAGTTCTGCATTAGGAAGGAGAAATCTTGTAATTAAAAGCATTCTGACATGTAGTTCAAGAGCTGTAAAGCACAGCACATCAGCGAGGGAGCCACTTACACGGCCTGAATGGGAGAAGGGAGCAAATTGCAGACACCCCCCACAGAATGAAGTTTATTTGCATGAACCACTCATGAAATAATTACCAAGAGCAACAAAAAGCAAAGTCTGTTTGCTAATGATTCATGAGCTGGATAAAGGCTTGAATTAGCTGGATAATTTATTTGTAAAAATAATCTAGCCAGCTGTAATTAGAAGGCTGGATAGAGTGATCTAGAAAGAGAAGGAAATCATTCCCAAAGCACATGACCTTCAGGAGGGTATTGCTGTTTTTGAACAGAAGCATTTCTAAGAGCCTGTGAGCTTGCCTGGGTGCAGGGTGGATCTGGTGGAGACCTAAGAACCAGGATACTCTTTTTTTTTTAAAAGGGTAGGGATCCTTTCCTTTCTCAGCTTTGGCCTATTTGAGCAGTTGGTACTATTCCCAGTGGCTTTTGGGTGTAGATCAAAGCATTGCTGAAATCACTTTCAAGTCAAGCAGAGAGCATTTGGAATTAGATCAGCAACTAGCTTCATTTAAAAAGAGTTAGAGATTTTTTGTCGAGAAAAAAAGTGAGGTTTTTTTAAACATAGTAGGGCATTAACTTTCCTACAAGTTTCTCTGCATAGTCCAGGTGTTCCCCCCAATTCCAGCTCTTACAGAGGCTCAGATAGTGATGCTGCTTGTGAGAAGCACCATCCTCGGGGGACAGCACCTCTAATCCATGATGAGTATCCAGGGGCCTGTGTGTGATCGATCCCAGCACTGCTCGTTTCACTTGCCAAAGCCTTGAGCTCAAATGGTTCCTTGTCTGTCAGCTGGCCTGACCCTGATACCAGTGGCAGAGGCTGACAATTCTGCCTTGTCCTTGGCTTTGCTGCAGGGCAGTTCCCATCTCCACTGGGCAGGGAGCATGGAGGTCAGAGAACTTGGCTGGGCAGCAGGAGGAGGGGAAATGGGCCACAGGCAGGTAGGAAGCCCTTGGTGGTGTCATGACACTGTGAGGAATAACCCACCTATTGCTTTGTGCAGAGCACTGTCCCATCATCCTCACAGAGGAACAAGCCAGCTCTTGCTATGGACCTGCCCCTCAGCACCCATGTCCAGCCACATATGCATGCTAACAGCATGAAAATGGTGGAGCAGCCTCTTTGGGAGTTATCTGCCTCCCCCGGGCCAGTGAGGAGCTCCTCTCTGAGCTCCGTCTCCATGTTTCAGCCTAGCAAGCTGTGTGACTGGACTCTCCTCTGCTCAAAAGGAAAATCCTCTGGACAGAAAACAGGGACTGGATGACCCAAACATTGGCTGTTGTATCAAACTCACCTCAGACTACAGGTCTGTAGTTTTATCATCCCTGTCTTTGTTGAACCTGCTCTGAAGCCCTTGCAACAACACTTAAAGGGGCCTTTCCTTGAAATTCCCTAGCAGTGAAATGTCAAAGGGACTGTTGCAGCTCTCCATTACATGAGGAAGCCACAAAAGATAATGGGCTCACCATCCCCTAGGTTTTCTAACAAAGGGCTCTCCTAAGTGTCCTACCTCTAAAGTGTAAGAGTGTTCCCTTACAGCAGGGGAGGTGACAAACCCCCTTTCCTATTCATGGGGTGCTGCAGTTCAACCCAAGCCCTTCTGGCCTTCCCATTGCTGGAGTGAGCTCCATCCTGCTGCCAGGAATGGCAAGGGCTCAGCTGGTGCCAACCAAAATAGGCTGAAATCTTCATGTAGGGGTTAAAAAGGACCTCACATGGGGAGAAGCCTAATTTTAATTAGCTTTGCAAATTGGTGTGATAATTTTAAGGATTTGGAGATTGGTCCTATAAGGTATATCTGGGAGCTACAGCAGAATTTTCATCTTTCCCAGGGGAAAATCAGCAACATTCAAAGAGAAGCAAGTCCTTTAGATACTGAAAAGCAACTGTTTGTTGCTATCTATGTAACAGTCCTGTACAGAGGGGTTTGAGAAAAGAGTGGGTGGGAAGGGTTTCCACCAGATCAAAATAAAACTGTGAATCATCAATGTCACACTGTTGTGAAAACGTGTAAGACCATACTCAGATGTATGGGTAGACTCCTGTGAAGAGCCTGGGTAGAAATCCTTCAGCACTAGTGATTGGTATGATCTCATTTTGACTACTGGCATCACACTTCAAAATGTTTGTGGATCAGCTGGGCAGAGTCTGGGAGGAGGGTGCCAACAAAGGTCAGTGGTCGAGAAAACAAGATGTGTGAGAAAAGACAGAGAGTATTGCCTAAACTAGAGAAGATGGCAGTGGTTGAGGAGGAGGATGTGATGCACAGTCTTCAACACATAAAAGGCCACTGCAAAAAGTATGGGATTTTTTTTTTTTTCCCATATCTGTGCTGGGGAAAAGAAATGTAATGAACTGCAGCAAGAGGAATTTAAGGCTACAGATGCACTGAAGTAGATTGTCTTGGATGGGTGAGTTTCCATCACGGTAACATCAGATAAATATCTGCCAGGAATGGCCCAGATATAGGTAATTCCCTTTCAGGCAGAAGATGGGTAAAATTAATGTTTGAGGTCCCTTTTAACCAATATTTTTTTACTAGTCTACATTCAATATGATAAAGACTCCCACTAGTCACACGCAGGGGGATAGAATTCTGGCAGTGGAATGCAGGGATAAGGAATGGACATTTGTTTCAAAGGTTGCTGAGCCTTGAGAAGGGATTCAGAGATTTTCCAAGTCAGAATACGGCATGAAAAAGGATTAATTTCATGCATTGGAATGCCAAGCAGGATGCTGTCCACACATCATTAGGAGTCAAGGCTTTTAAGATCTGCTCTCCACTGGCACAGAAAACAAAATTTGCCCCAGCAGCCCGTGTAAAAGCCATAACAATAAAATTCTCCCTCATGCCCATTTTTAATGCACTGGCTACCAAACAAGATTTGTTTGAGAAAGGTGCACAGAATACTTTGGGATGGAAGTTTCTCCCCACAGAGCCATATGGCCAAAAGCAGATAACGCTGTGAGCAGCATTCATTAACAATTTCCAAATCTGCAGCAGCTGGAGCGTGGGATCATTTAAAACATGACTGATTTACTTCCTGCAGCCTTGAAAAGGAGGGATCGGTTGGAACCCAAATGCACAACACATTTCTCTGAACTTATCAAACGAAGCCACATGCATCTCATTAGCATCACACACACACTCACAGAAGTTACCTCTTGGGGAAGGTACTGGAGAAGCTCACAGGACAGCTGCTTGAGGGAGCACTGGCAGGAGATCAGGTATCCCAGTTGCTGGGGTGGCTCCAGAAATTGAGCAGAATGGAGAAAGAGGGAAGAATATTTATAATAATCCTGATGAAAACAAAGTGTTGGGCTACTACTTTATTTGAACTGCAGCAAGAACAATATTAAAAGCTGTAAGGACCATTCTTTAGGCAAAACTGTTCTGTGAAGGCTTGTAATGAGCTGCACTCACCTAAAAATAGAGTTCAAGGTAACATGGTGTACCTTAATTTGTGCGGGAGTGATCCATCTCTGTGCCCACCAGATGTTACTTCATTAATTATTGACAAACAACATGGCATTTCTATAGCACTTCATAGTGTTAAGAGAGTTTTATAAATAGACAGATAAAAAATTAATCAATCAATTTTGTTAGACAATTAACTAGCATCCACCATTTTAGTCTGAGATGTTGCCAAGATTTTTCTTTTTTATAAAGCGTGCAAGAAGAGAAAGACTGAACTTGCCAGAAAAAAGAGAGAAATGCTTTCAGCCTAAAAAATGCAGAATAATTTCTGAATGTTAAGCAATGGGGTTAAATATTTAGAGCTTCCAAAAATTTTGGGCACTGGGATGGAATTCATCTCCCTCCCTTGATTGAATGCAGACGTTTGCATCTAGGCTTATCATTGTGGACCTCCTTTATAGTCAGCAAAAAGAAATGAACCATGACCTTCAAACGCCTGTACATTGCGGCTGATCATAAAAAGAGATATTGTAGATGTCAAGGTCTGACGTAGGCATTGCACAGCTGGGGGAGAAGAATCCTCCCCTGACATCTCCTTTGAAAATCTGTCAGGAAAAATATTTTGAGCTCCAGCCCTGGAGCTGCTGCAGTTTAGTTCTTTAAAGAGGATGCAGGGTGGTACCCCAGGGGAAGGATGGCCAGGCACGTGGCAGGCACAGGTCCCAGCTGGCACAAGGAGGGCACTTGCTCTGCAAAGGCATTGCCTAAGGAGGGCACCTGCCAGAGGGCAGGGAAAGCTCTGCTCCTCCGGTTCCTCTGCGTGGGCTCTGCCTCTGAGCTGCACTGCTGCAAAGAGTAAGTGTCTGAGAGCCATGTTGGGAAGGAAACTGTTGCCTGGGAATACACTGGCAGGTCTATCCTGGCTGTTAGGTTTGTGTTTAAGTTGTGGTGATGCTGGGGCTCCTGCTGGTTGCTGTAACCATGGTGGCTAGTGGTCACCGGCTGCTGTGTGCCCTGCCACCCTGGCTCTGTGCCTTGGACGGCCTCAGTGGGCTCCAAGGGACTGAGGCAGTAACAGGAAGCTTTAAGCTGAAGAGTCTTTCCTGATAAACAGGGACAGTACCCAGAAACAAGCTGCAGTAATCCCTGCTCTGCTGTACCTGCAAAAGGGCATCAGCTGATACACTGAGGTATGTGTTTTCTTTCAGCCATTTCTCCATAGCAAATGAACTGGTGTGTGTATTAATGTGCAGGGACGGGAGCACAGAGAGCAAGGGGCTGGGGAGCAAGAGAACAGAGAGCTGACATTGTGCAGGGAATACAGCAAGACCTTAAGGCAGAGAGGTTTGTGGTGTAAAACACCAGGACCAGGATCCCCTCTCTGTACAGCAGAAGCCAGTACTCACCTGAGTAGTTAGGATTTCACCTTCCCAGATGAAAGGACTGCAGAACCATTAGAGGAGATGTGATGGGAGGAGAAAGGGGAAGGAAGAACTCCCATAAAGAGGAATAAAAATCCTATTTCTTCATCCTCCCATTTTGAAGACCAAGACCAGAACAGTTCTTACCAGCATCTATCCCCACCAGTATTTTATAAATTTCACTAAAGACTTTCCCTGTCATTTTGTTTTAACACAATGTGCAGTCACAGCAAAATGTAAATGATGTTTAAGGGAACAATACCATACAAAGCAAGAACAGCACTGGTTATCATTATCATTATCAAGATCATACTAACAAGATAAGAAGATTTAGTTGTTATGTGTTGGGAGACCAAAGACATGGCCATTATTTTTTCAGCTCTCTCCTACACAGGCTTTTCTGTGTTCATCTGAGTTGCCACTCTCCAAAATATTCATGTGTTATTAAAAAAAAAAAAATTAATGGAAACTTGTTAAGAGTACTCATAATGAGTTAACATAGATTTATACACTTTCTAAATAATGCCTAAAAATTTTTGTGTTTTTCTGTGTTTATGCTCCTGTGCAGTAGTCCTCAATGGGGATTTCACTGGCTGTTCCCAGGCTTGGAGGTGGACATGCAGCCACACAGGCTGATGGCAAAGATGGGATATGGAGGAGAAGGCTACAAGGTCTTTTATGAAGTAATGGCCATTTTTTCCCTGTTCTTCACCCCCCTCCCTTAAAAAGAATGCTATATACTTTCATGTTGAGAATAATGTCTTGATTATGAATAATTGTTCACTGTTCTGGTTTGATCGTCTTCCTTAAAACACATTACACATGCATAAGCATATCAGCCATGAAATTTTCTTTCAAGATCACCACCACTAGAAAACACTAGAGATGCCACTGGCCAAGCTTCTGTTATGGCTAGAGTTTCTCCTCTTTCTGTAGTTGTACTCGGTTTCTAGAAGAAACACTGCCCTGTTTGTCAACAGGTAGAGACAATTCCTGCCCCAAGGAGCACTTGACTGCAGCTACGAGAAGAGACGAGAAGAGAAAGGAAAATGCTTCAGAACTCTTAATATATTTTCTAATTAACATTTATTCTTTTTGTTTCAGCAGCTGTACACAGCAGGCCAAATTAATCCCTGGTAAATTGTTACTAATCCCTGTATACATATTAATCTAATGTTTCCAGGCAGATAGAGAAACTGCCTGGCCACTTTCTACCTGCACAGGTTGCTTTCAGTGGGAAGAAGCAGACCTTGCAAGTTCAAAGGAGCTACTCAGCCTTGCAGTTCAAGCTAAGAAACTGGCAAAACTTTCGACAGCATGCAATTTCGTTGTAAGATTTTGAGTATAGGGTTGAGCTAAAATCGTGTTTGTGAAGGAATAATGATAATTTCCCATTCTGATTGTAGGAAATGGGGAGAAGTAAAAAAATAAAGAACATTTTAATGTTTTTTAACCTTCCAGAAGAGTTACTTCGGGCTGCTGCTCAAATCACCCAAAACATTTTGCTCTTCCTTACATTTTCTTCTTATAAAGACAGTTCTATCAGTGATTATTCAATTCCTAGCAGCAGAGCAGCTTCACAAGGCTCTCCTGGTTGCAATCATTAATGGCACCAATCAAACCTGAAGCTGAAATACTCCAAATTTATTTAATCTCAGCCTCCTGCCAGACTTCAGAATTAACAATTTGCACATCCTCTGTTGCTTTACTTGTGTTGAGACCCTCCTGCTACTTCATAATGAACTAAGGGATCATAAGCAAGGAGATCAAAACATAAATCTTAAAAGATGTTTTTTTTTTCTGGATGAAATGTGACCTGGGTGTACCTCTTAGCTGTTTTTCTGCCTTAGTCAAAAGCCAGTGCAGGATAAGAAGACACATAACACTGCTGTGTGACTGTGCAGGCAGCACACAAGCATATACTGGGATGGAGAGAGGATGCTCCCTCATCATGCCTGATGCAGGATTGCCACCCTGGCACTCCCTGTACGAGCTCTGGGATTATACCACACGTTACCACTAGATGTCAAACTGTGTCCCCAGTCCCACAAATGCCTCTCGTGTCAAGTGACGGAGGGCTCGACATGCTACGCTGCTCCTGCTGCAGCAAACGCGTCAGAGCAGATTTTAATTTTATTTCAGAGGAAAACCGTTCACAAATGATTGAATTAAGGGGCTTTAGTTACTGCAGACACGGGGATTTCTAAAGGGGTATTTCACCCAGAGAGGCAAGATCAGGTGTTACTAACAGCTACTAACTGTGATTTTGTTCAAAAATTAAATCTACCTGCTCGCACCATTAATGAAAGAAAAAATTAATATAGGTCTATAGGGGAAGAAGTGAAATTACCAGCAAGTGAGGCTATATTATTCCTTTGTTGCCTCTTGGCAAGTTTTAGTTGCTTTAAAACCAAAATCAGTAAGAAAAACAGGAGTCCTTACTTTAGGACTGCAGCTCTAGCAGCATTTGTACAGGAAGCACAAAAATCATGATCAGCATTTGGATCAAGGATTCCCCTGCATGCAACAAAACCCACAAGAGTAGCTTATTCCTTCAAGTAGCTTAATTTGGAAGTGATGGAGGTGCTCCCTCGCAGATGAACTGAAACCCCTAATGAAGGGTGTTAACTACAAGTCCTGTGTTTCCTTCCTCAGGAAAGGCCTATGGCACTGTTACTCCGGACAGGTTTAAACTCCTACCTACCACAAGTTTGATTTCTCAGATGTGTGCTTCTTGTTGTTACCTTCAGTTTTAAATGACAGCTCTTTTACCACCCAGATAGGGTTGTTTCTCAGCAGGAGGTGAAGAAATTCCCATCTAACTGAATGCTTTCTCCTTGAAAGCTGTTACGTAAAGGATGAGATCTTGCCTTTACCATGTGTTGGAAAATAGAGTTTGTTAGGTGTAGGCTTCTGAAAGGACATGGCTTGGGCTCTTTTTAGCCTCACCAGCATCCTTCCTGTTTCTACCAAAAATAAACACAGTGAAGCTTTTCATCTTTAGCACTTTTAAACTTTCTTGGCTTTGTCACAAGTTGTGTCACAGGATGTCCCACATCACCACAACACACCGCATCACCACAGCATGACATGAGCTGAGATCAGCCGTGTGTGGGGAAGTGTCTGGGCCTCTCCTGTTTCCAGTTCCTCGTCATCATCTCCCACTGGATCAAGACTGATCAAGTATACTGGGGCCAGAGCCTCCCTCCACAGCCTAATCAGGAGGATTTCAACATCTGGTTTTGACCTTCTCATTTAGCAGTGGTGTCTCACACCTCTCAAAGGCATAAGGTACCCAAGTTCTCTCCCTGAATACAGCCACAGCCAGGGCTCTTTCCCTGTCCCTTCTCCACATACACTCAGAGAACATAGTTGAGTCATGGCTCATGTCCCTAATTGGTTGCTCCTCAACTCCCTCCTTCTGTGGTCCTCTTTTGTGGCTGGCAAGATGGTAAGAGGCCCTGAAGCACAGCTCTGTAAGGACAGAGGGTCTGTCCAACATGGCATGGTGGCTGTCAACCTCCCACACCGGGAATGGAGGCTGTAGGACAGCTAAAGAGCTGTGTGGGATGGAAAGGCTGTCTTGGCCTGAAGTCCTCATCTGCAGACATTGTGTCAGGACCCACAGCAGGTCCTCATTGCCAGTCCTGCTTTAGCACACGGAGCAGCAGGTCTGAGAGGAGGGTCTCCTTAACAAAACAGGCTGCAGAACAAGCATGGTTAGGAAAGCTGCTGGGTCTGGTTAGTCGTCCCCAAAGCTGTCTCTCCAGCCAGAAAATTTCATCTTGACACATGAGGAGGGCCTCCTCAGCAAGCGTGCTCTATCCAAACCAGTAAAGAAAGGGCCTTATGCCAACAAAACCAGGCCAAAACTATGCAATCAGACCTCCAGCATGTTTAAAAATATCTCTGGGTCCCTGTACATCCCACTTCTCCTGGCTCCCTTTCCGTTTCTCAATGCGAGGAAGGAATCTCTAGCTAGCCAAGGTTTGGGATGTGGTTGAGACGTTTCTGTGGTAAAAGGGTGGAGCTCCCTTGTTTTCTTCTTTTTCCACAAAGTGCTCTGGACGGTGACTGTTCAAAGAAACCACGCTGCTATTCCTCTCCACCCCCTGCCTCTCCTTTCCTCGCCGGGAAGGTAAATGAAGGAGCTCAGGGATGACAGGAGTGTGCAGCAAGCCTGCTCTTTGCACCAAAGCCCTCATTAGGGGAAGGTGCAGCCAGCACAGCACAGCTCAGCAGAGGCCAGCCAAGACAAGCATTTCCCTTCAAAGGGCCCTCCTTCCCACTACACCAACACTGGGACACCCTTTTGTGGGATTTCCTTACTACAGCAACCCACACCCACACGGTATTTAAAAGAAGGATCATTTTGGGTTTATCCCTGTGTCACTACCTGCTCCACGTGCCTTAAGAGTTGCCTCCAGCAACCAACCAACAAATTATCAGGGGCAGGGATGGGGACATGGAGAACACAGGGGTGCCCCAGGATAGCAATGAAATGAAGTTGCTTTTGGCAGCTTGACAATATAATTTCTCAGTTGTAATTTCTCTCTCTGAATTTTATATCTGAGGCTAGATCCTGTTCTGAATATAATGAAAAAGTTATTCCTCTTCAATGGCACGCAGTCTTAAATTTTTGCCCTTCAGCATGCTCCATAAGTGAAAGATACAGGTGTAAAATCAACAGCACCTGAAAGTAATAATGATGATATTTTTGCAATCAAACATTAGCATGTGACTGTGCTCTTGATTTTTCTCAGGCCATGCAGTCTCACTCGTCACAGCTGGCCCAAATGCCTGAAACCACAGCTAGTCAAAGTTAAGTCAATCCATGGACAGGAGGAAGGAACTGCAGAAAACCTGCCAGATAGCACAAGATAATAAAGAAACTGAGGAAATTTCAATCTTCTCTGGGATACTCTAAAAGTAGGAAAAGAAATGAGATTTGCTGAATAAACAATTCATTGCAAAATTATTCACTGAGATTAGGAGCCAAATAAAAGGAGGGAGAAGGATCCAGAATGGTTTATGGTAATAGAAGGTATGATGGTATCAGCATAGGAGGAATGTACTTCCTAGGAGAGATGACAAAGAAGATCTGCCACCTTATTGCCATTTTTCAGAAGCACAACAAGAGGTAAGAGCCTAGAAGAAAAATAGAAGCCGTTTTTATCCACAACCTATAGATCCTGGGGCCCCAGAGCTGAGCTGTCACATCTTATTTTTATATCCTACTCCCAGTGTGTGAGTGTTTTACCAACATGTTTTCTTTTCTCTAATTTCATATTTTCAGCAATTGCTATTGTTTTGCAGTCTCCAAACGAGTTCTGGGAACCCAAGGACGGCATGAAAAGCTGAAGTACGGGAAACATTGTACCCGGAAAGGGCAGAGCAGGAGGACTGATAGGGGTGACAGAGACTCCAAGGTCTCCTGGAAATGCGGCGCCTAACTATCCCAGATGCAAGAGCTGTACTCAGGTGCACTGGCATTTCACAGGGAGCTCAAAAAGCATTTATAACCCTCAGGTATTGTGTGGCTGTGGTTTCACATGCTGGTAATAAGCAGGAGCTAGTGTCAGCCTAGAGTGAACAGAAAAAGGGAGGTTTTGTAACATTTGTTTCTTTTGTTTGGAGGCTGCCAAGCACATACTGAGTGTTGGGGATCTCTGCTGCTATCTACTTCTCTGGCCATAAAGAATGAGCAAAACTAGCAAACACGTGAGAAATTGGGTTACTTATTGCAAAGGTTAACCTGAAAAGAGATGATCTAGCTCAAACTCATTTGTGGGGAGCCTCCTAGATAGTTTAAAATGGAGACAACTGTGAGTTGGCACAAACTGGGGTATCTTAGAAAAGCATTTGTAGTTTCCACATGACTAATATATGATTATGTCTGTTTGAGATGGTGTGCTTTAAAAATATCAGATAGTAAAAAAAGGATGATTGGTGTAATCTATTTTAATTATGCTTCATATTTGCAGTTATTTCTAAAACTCCACAAAAATTACCAGAAAACAAAACTAAACTGAACTAAAAAGGTTGCTTCCTGTTAGCTGATAATTAAAACATCCTGATTTGAAACTAAATATAGCCCTTCCTCTAAATTTGGTAATTTTTTGCTAGATTGGGCTCTCTGCACATGTAAATAGAACAATCTAATCGCTCACATTTATTCAAATCCATAATTTGCATTTACTTATGTTAGAAAATAGCGAATGGCTTTGCTTATTTATATGATAATTATTTTGTTTTACTTTGATTTGTGTCAAGCTATTTTTGGATAAGAATTGGAGTTGAATTAAGATGCAGAAAGACAGCATTTTAATTCTACTTTTTATTTGATAACGGAGCTACCCAGTAGTTGTGCTGGGCATAGAAACTGGTAAAACTGATTTAGCAAGGAAAGGGCATAACATCTGTAGGTATGAATTGAATTGTTTCTTTTTGGCTCGTATGTTTTACAAAGTTTTAGAGCTAACGGATCTCAGGCTTTCCAGCCTCACTTATTGTGAGACTAAAGAAGAAAATCTAGTCTTCCTCGGTTTTCCAACTTGCTATGAACTTTGTAGTACTAATAAGAGCAGTAGTTGTTGAATCAAAATAATAATAATAAATAAATTTAAGAAAACCTCACAGAACTTCCAGAAAAGGCTGCAAATTGTAGGGAAAGGAGATCTCAGACTTTTTCTAGTCTTTTCACTGGTGACGTACCTCACTTTGCTGGTGTGAGATTAGGCCTTTAATACACTGTGTCAAAATTTCCTGTTGATTTCTCAGCTTCATTTTCCAAAAGGAAGGTCCATTTAATTTAAAAGCTAAAAACACAATTAATAAACCTCAAACCAGCTATGATTGCACCCCTAGCAGTCCTCCCATTGCTCCTACTCATTTCACATTCAAACATAAGTTTGAGCAAGAGGCTCCTCCCAGAACAGGACCCATTCTGCGATCACCAAACGCAGGTTTCTGTTGGACGTTCCCCAAACAATTAGCACCACCTCAGCAGCCATTTCACTGCCATCCTTGAGCTTCTCAGGATGTCATTAATCCACCTTCTTCTCCTGATTCTCCCTGCTGGCAACCTTTCTTGGTTCATGTTCGGCTGGAGCTCAGGACTTCCTCCACCTGACTGTGCTGCCACAACAGGTCACAAAAGGACCCCAAGGGTAAAATCTCCTTGGCCATTCAAGCAGTTGCCCAGTAGCTTTCTCATAGTGCTGCAGCACTATCTTGGAGAGTCAGAAAGGAGGTGGCTGCAGACCAATCCCTCTCATGTCTCCTAAGCAACCACTGAAATAGATGAACCGTCTTTTCAAAATGGCATCATGATAAAGTGATTTGGCAAAATGTGACTATAATTTCCTGTTGACTGTTAAGGCTCCATAAATGATCTTTAGTCACTGAGCACAGTGGATCTGTGTTCTGCAATAAACAGCAAGTATGAAATAACCTCCTTCTCTATTGCAACACAAACCAAGATCACAGATTTCTTGTCCATCCTGTGTGCACTAATCAGGAGCTGCCATAGAGACGGGCCTTTGTTTCTCAGCTTGACATCCAAAATTTTCTAAACTTTTAGGGTTTACATCTTTAAAATGTCTCTGTATACTAATGATGGCTGTAGCTTTTTCAGTAGTGGTTTATACTGAAATCTGAGAGTCTTACAAGAAACACCCTGACACCAGGAACTGGGACTTTAAGACAGTTGCTTATTGTCACACACAATGTGTGACAATTATATTATAACCCAGAAAACCCAACACATATTGGGTTTTCTAATAACTCCCTTATCTCCTATGACAAAGGCCATTCCAAATTGCCTCAATTTTATTAGGGACCTTTGAGTTACTCAAATTGTCTTCTGTGATATGTTGAAGTGCAACAGTGTAGGGTCTTGCTTGCTGTATCTTATGGACCCTGTCTGCTAGGGATCAGTCTGAAATACAGCCTCTCCTTGCTGCATTAAATTCTCCCTTTTACTGATTTACGTGTAAAATTTGAATTGTAGCACTTGAGCTGTTCCCTGTACCCTCCATTCATCTACACTTTCTCCCTGAGACTGCTGTCCTACAGAGCCCATGAATCAGTGTTGTATGCCCATGGTGTCAAAATATTATCTACTTATTCTTACCCCAGGTGCATTTTTCCTGACAGCATGCATTCTCCTAAGCTGTTTTAAAAAGTTGGTTCCATTTTCAAGTTGAAAATACTTAGTATTGTTGCAAAAAGATGCTATACAACTATAACTCCAACCACAGGTTTTGTCCCAGCACCTCTTAAATTTGCCAGAGAGCTGTGTATGCGGTGATCAGTGGAGTGAGAGCATGACACTGGCACTGGGGTCACAGGCACTCCTGCCCTCCTCCTCACAAGAGCTTTATACCCCTCTTCTCAGGCAGGACTAGCAGATGTCTGTGTGGTTTAGGCAGATACTTTTCTAGCTGATCTTTCTCTTGCCCTAAATTTTGCTATCATTCTGGTACTCATCACCATTCTTACCCAGCTGTAAGAAATGTTGGCATAGATTTTTTTTTTCCCGTTCAAAAAACCTAGTGCTTATGGGGTCTGAAGGAAAACCCCAGCCTGATCCAACGGAAGGATGTTCCTAGAATCTCCCTCAGGGACACACATGTCCTTTTCTGGCAAGAGATATTTTGGCTCAGAGGGCCAAAAGAAGCAGCAAAGTTGGAACTTAAGGTAATGGAACAAATCCATTTTGGATGCAAATCTGTGATTTCCAGGCTCTCATCATTTAGGCCGCTGTGGATCAGGCAGATCTCTCAGTCTTAAAAGAAACCTCTTTTCATTCTCTCTTCTCCCTGTATGGCTTCTTTGTTTGTTTGTTTGTTTTCTCCCCCTCTTTGTTTTTTAATTTGGCTCCATTTGTTTAAAACAAGCCAAACTAATCTTAATGTGGTTCTTGCTCTGCACACCAGTAGGGCTGGGGCTGCTTTTTTTCTCCCCTTTCACTGCTGCCATTGAAGAGAATGGTGGCCAAACACCATAAGAGCATAGAAAAGAACAGTGGGGTGAGGGAGAAGGGCATCTGGCCACACCTGTAACCCTATATGTACATGAACAGCTTCTACTACAATCAGGGCAGAGATAGCAAAAGCTTTCCAGGAACAACCTGCTGCTAAAATGTGCTCTGGCAGGAATACGGGATTAGGGGTGAGGGAGAACACAGAGCAGATCTTACATTGCTCCTTGCCATCCTGATTTGTTGCCTCTTGGCATTCCCCCCTGTGTTTTCTGACACCTCCTCAAAGACAGTCCCTGGGGCAGGGCCACACCACAGAGCTCTTAGCATGGGGAAAAAGCCCATGGTGGAGGTTGAAGAGGCACAATCGCTTCCCATTTCCCAGTACAGTATGTTACAAGGCGCCCTTGCAAAGCTTGGCCGCCTGACAGTTTCGTTTGCAAGAGCATTGGCTTCTTTCCAAGCAATTCTTTCAGGTCTCATTGTTTGGGAGGAAACAAACAAGGGGAACAGCACTGGGTGGGCACACCAGAAGAGGGTCTAAATATAGCAGGGCAGCATTAGGGAGCCAGGCTTCTTAGCCAAAGCTTACTCTAAAGGCGACAAACTCGCTCTGCTAGTCTACAGCAAAGACACCAGTTCTGCTGTAAGCACCCCAGTTACACAGGAGAGGGCTCTCTAGATGTCCCAGTCCTGTTGGCCAGTTACAACGATGCTACACTAGCCATAAAAGTGGAAAGCAGCCTGTTAAGCTGAGTAAGTAATTGCACAGCACTGAGAGAATGTAACTGGTTCCAGCCTGAAGTCTTCTGAGTATTTTCTGCTATAATTTACACACAGAATAACTTCAGCATGAGTCAGGAAATAATCTGAACTAGAGATTTAGACAATGAGGTGTCAGAATGAAGGCAAGCCAAGCCCTTCTGACCTATGATGGAAAGAAGATAACTTTGTGCCACCTTTGCCTGGAGGTGTTGAGACTCAGTAGGATTCAAACTAAATAATTTTGCTGACAGCACTGCAGAGCTGGTGACATTTCTGAAAGCAGAGAAAAAGAGAAAACAAGTGTGCTAAAGAAGTTTAAAAACATCCTCCGTAACCTGGCGTATCCCCATATTAAACACATCCCCTTGGAACAGCCAGAGCACAGGTAAGGAAATGTTAAAGGAGAAACGTGGCTTTTCCTGAGGAAGTGTACTAAGAGCTTTAATTTTACACGTCCTGAGTGAAGGTACACTCAAATCTCAGGCAGAAGGAATCTCCCCAAAGAGCTGATTTTCCTGCTGAGTACCTTCAGCATTTGAGAGTACAGTAGAAATGCAAGTTGTTTTTCCACTTAACCCAGGGGCATGCCTGACCATGAAGTGAGATGTGGTGTAAGACAGGAAGAAAAAGTCTAGAAGGAAGAGGGGATGTGATCAGCCTTTCAGAGAAGACAATAGGAGATCATTTGTGCAGACCCACCAGTGCATTTCCTACAGGGATTTAGCTCAGTGAGCAGAAATAAGAAACAACAAATGTGCCAGAGCCTGCCACTTGCATGAACACCTGGCCTTGCCTGACACAGCTGCCAGCCCTCCTGTTAGAGGTGTTTGCAAAGAGGACATGTGGCTTTTGCAAACATGTATTTCCTCTCTTCTCCCTTCCTGCCACCAAATCAGGCTTTGCCCTGTTAGAGACAGAGGTGTGAAGCAACACACTGTTCTAGCTGAAGACCACCATCACAGGTGGTGATTCCTCATAGGAACTCATTCTTGTGCTGGATGTTCAGGCACAATAAAAGGAATCTTAGTTGAAAGCTTGTGCTAAAACAAGATATAAGTCTCTCATACAAAAGACGATTTGTGCAAGTGATCAAGAGAAGACCTTAGAATAAAAGAAGTCAGGCTTTAAGTGACTTTTAAAAATAGCATGTAACAGGCTAGCTTTTATCCTTAATATAGTAAGCTCCCCCTGAGCTACTTGTTAGGGTTTTTATTTCCAACAAAAACCAGATTATTATGAAACAGCCCTTATCTTAGAAAGTGACCAAAATGGATGATTGCTGGAGTGAACCCCTAAACCCATTTCTTTTTTTCCTTCCAGCTTAGTCCTTATAATAGAGATTAATCCTCAGCCCTTAGCCTTGAATCACCATTAAAATAATGCAATGCTGCTGTTTTTATGCAGTTAGGTTAACCCACAACTTCCTTCTCCCATGGCAACATGATTAGCGGAATGGATGATTAGAGAGGCACATCTGAAAGTGGAAATACAGGCAGCTAAGTGGGTGTTGGTGTCAGTGTCCTCTGAGCAGCGGTGAGCTGGGCTAATCAGAAATTATGCATGTGGGGTCTTTTGCTGCTGTTTGCAGAACTGAGAACACGAGAGACTAAGTAGTTTCTTTTTTTTTTGTATTATAGGCCTCTGGCTCAACAGATTTTTCATTATCCTTAGAATGGTGTTTATAGGCTAAAGGGCAGTGGAAACTGCAACAAAACCAGTGGGTTGCAAATGTGGAGGAAGAGATTGATACTTGAAACTCTATCTCTTAGGCTGTGGTAGTAAAGCTGCCACAAAGCAAGGGGTGTCTGAGGAGATAGATAGATAGACAAATGGTTAGATCAATCTCCTCAGGATTTTCTTCCCCAACTGAGTTTTCTTAGCTCCTAGAGAACCTGTCCTTGCTTGAGAATTCTGATTATCACTTGTATACACAGGCTGGTAAGACATGAGAAGAAATGGGCTTATGGATAAGACATTCCCCATGTTCACAGGTGTAGTTGTTTGGGCTTTTTGCCCTGCTATAGAGTCACAATGTAGTTTTAAGCAAGTTGTTTAATTTCTGTGGGCCTCTTTGGTTTGATCGGGCGGAAAAAAGCAGTCAAAAACATTTCCTGGTTTGGTGGTAATCCTTACTGTTGTTATTTACAGTGAGGCAATGTGTTGAAGAAACCACCTCTGTGACACACTACCTTGGTTGTGCTCAGCATAAAGTTGCCAGCTGTCTCTTCGAAGTTATCCAGAAAATTGCTGGCAGGATGCTCTCAAAAAGGCCTATGTGACTTTGGAATGCCTCCATCGTGGACGGTTTGTGGTCTTCCTGCCTCACCAAATGGGTTATCCTGCTGGTAAGATGCTAGGAGGAGGTTCAGACCATGCCTCTGAGATGAAGGAACATTTTGCTAGCTGTGTGATTTATGGGATGGATTTCTTTTTCTCAGAATGTTTGTTTTACAATACTATCATATATTACTGAGCTATCAATAGAGTTTTACACAGAGAGACATAAAGCCTTTCTATAATGGTCTTTATGCTGTTTAAATAATGCACAATTGGAGGCCTCAGTCAAGAATTAGAGATCCTCTGTGCTAGATGCTGGACAAACACAGAATTAGGCAAATGTCATGGTTCAAACAACTTTGTGCTCTGAGTAAGGGAACGGAGATATGTTCCTCTTCCTGTTTTCTGTATGCAAGATATCTCTGAAAGGACTGTGAACAATGAGAGAAGGCAATCTGGGTAAAAATGTAGTTCCATGTTTTGCAGTTGTGCTCTGTATGGTCAGTACAGAATATCATGTTATATTAGGCTACTTAGAATAATTTAGGTTGGAAAAGATCTTTAAGATCATTGAGTTCAACTGTTAACCCAGCACCGCCAAATCCACCACTAAACCTTGTCCCTGAGTGCCATGTCTTATGTACCTCAGACCTCACTGCACCTGGGACAATAACCAAGCAGGTAGAATAGGCAAGTCTGCTTGGAACTGGGAGAACAATCTGCTCCCAATATGTCAGTGACTACATCTAGTCCTCTGGCCCTGTGCCCTAAGCAGCAAAGTGGGAGAAGGGTACTTTTTCTGGTAGAAGGGGTGTTCCATCTGCTCTCTCCGGGCTGCCTTCGACAACATGGGTGATATCACATCGTCGTGCAGGCTCATAACTGGAAGCTCCTGGGTGAAGGGCTGTCGTACCCCTGGTTACACTGTCATGTCATGGGCTGGCAACCAGCAGCAAGGAGACTCGATAGCACATGTGGGGTGCCCCCTTCGTTTGTACCCGAGGTGCTGGGATCTGCAAAGGAGCTGACACAACAGCTGCACGGGGCAGAGAGACACACAGAACCAGGTATGTCAGGATGTAGGTCAAGAAGGTGCTATGGAAGGGAAAAAGGGAGGCGAGAGCTGAGGAGACAGGGCTCGTGTAGCTGGGAATGGGTGAAATTAGGAACCAGGAGTGGTAGGTGCTGTGTGACAAGGATCAAGTCTGTGGTCCAAAATGTACTCAGAGAAACAAAAGACTCCACGCCAGCCTTTGGCTTCACAATACACTCCAGCTTTGGCCACAGAGATGGGAGTAGACAGGAAACTGTGCCGGAGAGGGGCAGGAGAGGAAAGAGAGTATGCTGAGGGGTGGGGAGGGAGGGTGAACTGGCGTGTCAGAGTCTAACAATGAACCGTCTGTGTCAGGAAAACAGACATACTCGGCAGGGCTATTTTTAGGGGTTCAGATCTCCCCCTCTCTGAGTCTGCCTCCCCCCCTCCTCTGTGCTGAGTGGCGCCTGGCAGATTGGTGGAGATTTAAAGGCCACAGATAGGAAAGAGCTCAAGCACAATGAAGGAAACGCAGCAGGGAGGGGAGAGATGGGTGCCCAGAAATAGCCTGCGTGATGCCTCAGCCACGGCCCCCAGCTCCTAGTGGAAGGGGAAGAAATACTAAGACCTAATGACCAAAGTTTGTTCCCCAGGCTCTCTGAGTGCTTCTGATACCTTTTCTGTGAGAACGGAGAGAGCTGTAAAGAACTATAACACCATTATCCGTGCTGTGTTCATTCACACACAAGGCTGGCTCACCACATCCGTTCTCAAGCCGAAGGGCGGGCGAGGCATTGCCGATCAGCAGTGAAGCGGGGTGGGAAGGTGCCCCACCTTCCTGCGTGAACCTGTGGCCCTTGCTGACAGGGAGGCCTTTGTAACTAACTTAAAATCCTGACCTATATTTACAGGTTCAAAGGGAAGGAATTAAAGTAATTGTCGTGGGTCATGGCTTCCACACTTGGGCTCTGGCACTGTGGGGCCACTGGCCATCACTCTCTGCATGTGGCAGCAGAGACCAGGAAGAAATCTCTGTGGAGAGATGGCTGCTATGAGAACTCTGGTTTGGCTCGGTGTTGCTCTTATTCTGCAGACTCACGTTTTTCTTTTCCTACATTTTTTTTAGGAGGGAGAGAAATTCCCTTTCTTTTCCAGCTGTTTCAACTTTGAATTCCGTTTTGCTTTCCATACTTCTTGCCTGAGAACTTTTCCTCTCCAGGTTTGCCTGATCTTGTCTGTGATAGCTTTTCCTTAGCCCTGCTCACTCAAACTAGTACAGAGACCTGCCCTGCCTCCTGGGTTGTGCAAATCCAGACTATGTATGTTTTCCTCTCTGGAGAACATCGCCCCTTTCCCTCAGAAAAATCCCTTGGCTCAGCACTGATTTCAGGCTCCGATATGAAGTGCCTTATTTGTAAAGCCTCCCTTGTTCAGCTCCCACTCACCTTGCCTGACCTTTTCCTCCTCCTCCTGGCCACAGGCTCCCTGGGCAATCCTGTAGCGACATCCCTTCTGCCCTCTTGCTGAACCTTATTCTGGCATGGGAAGAGCCACCTCTGTAGCCCAGCCTGCCTGGCAAGTGCTCTCCTGGAGCTCCTCATGTCTTCTTTCTCTTGCTGCAGCACATGCCTCTTTCACTCTATTTGCCATGCCATTTCCTTTCTCCAGCTCTCTCTTCCCTCCATGGGAACGAGAAGCTGGGCAGCAGCACAAGGCAGCAGGGCAGCAAACCTACAGCATCTGAAAGAGCCTCTGTGAATAAAGTGTGAATATTCCCTGTTTTGTTCCCAGCTTCTCTTCCCTGTACTTGTGTTTCAAATATTGTTTTTTCTTGTCGTGGGGGTGGCAGTCTCACTGCTTTCCCCACTGTGGTACCATGGCAGTGACAGCTGCTGGTGGGTCCTGCAGCCTGGCTCTGGACACTCAGGGTCCAGGGTCCTGGCTGGGATCAGGGCAGCAGAGCACAGACCACAAATAATCAAAATGAGATGGCAGCACTCAATTTCTGCAGTGTTCATCAGCCAGCAGGACCCACCCCCATGGCTTCAAAGATGGCACCTCCCTCAGTGGCTGCAGGCAGCTCCAAGAAATGGTGCTTCCAGCTGAAAATGCCTCCTGGCCTGTAAACCACACCACAGGGTGAGGGTGACATGCTGACCCAGAAGTGCTGCTGAGTGCCCACGCTCCTGTGGGCCTTGGAGCAGGGATGTGCACAGGGTTCTCCCCTGCCCCTGGGGCCTGAAGTCCCTCTCTGGTGATATGAGGAAGCTTTACTCATGCAGAGGGTGATCTTATTTATTGAAGTCATTCATTTATTTATTTTAAAATGAAGCCATCCTCTTTTGAAGATGTTCTGTTTGGATGAATTTAAACCATATCTAAGATGAGGGAGGGCAATGGAGATGGGGCAGGAGTGGGATGTAGTGGGTCACCAGGAGAAGGCACAGGTGGACACAGACCCTGTTAGTGATGTGCCTCAACCCGATGCAGAGCAATGGAGGAGACTGGCACAGTGAGATTAAACATCTTGTTTGTCTCAGGGAGGGAAGAAGGGGTCTGTAGCAGGGACTTCAGGACTTCAAAGAAGATGGTGTGGTTACTTGCTATGGTGAGCCCATTCTCTCACCGCTGGCCCAGTGTGGGAACTCAGTCATGCGGGAAAGGGCTGGTGAGTGCAGCAGGACATGCCTCCTCCCTGAGGGGGCTAGGACAGGGCTTTATCTTCCTACAGAAGGCAGCCAGCCACCCAGACAGTGGGAGGATGGCCTGGCAAGGCATCCAGGTCGGAGCGTCCTGCTGTCTGTGTGAGCTGTCTGAAGTGTGGCCCTTGGCAGGCAGGCAGGATGCGCTGTGGCACGCGATGGCTTTGGCGGCATGCCGGTACAGGGAGGGATCCTGTGAGCTGACTCGACACCAAGGTGCTGTGAGAAGCCCAGAATAAATTCAAAGAAGTTTTAAGTGTTTCATGAGGACTGAATGTTCCTGAGAACAACCACTGGTCGGGTGGTGAGAGCTCAGTTTTCCTCCTTAGCCTGCTAGTGGGAGCAGAAGGCAGGGAGGTGACAGGCCAGATATCTCTACGACACCTTCTGCAAATCATTTTCCCCTCAACCCAGCAGACATCAGGCTGTAAAATGGGGATAATTATGATAATTTCAGTGATAAACTGCACAAATGGAGTTATAACTGTGCGAGGTCCTTCACTATGGCTCTCGGTGTTTTTTCTTATGTGTGAAGGGGTAACATCCAACGCTTCTAAAGAAAAAAGTCATCATACCAACAGACGGAACCTGAACTAATTTTGGCAGTGGTCAGATCACAGAGAAAGGCTTAATTTCTCTGAAAAATTACTCTCAAGTGAGGGAGGTGGTGAGTTGGCAGAGGGGTTCCTCTGCCCCATGAGAGTGCAGAGCCAAGGGTTGTGGAGGGAGGTAGGTTAACAGAGTCCTTTGCCCCATTTCCTGGCCAGTTTTCCTCCAAACCAAAACTACTTTCCTTGTCTTTAGTCTGATTTTTGGTGAAAAGTTGCAATTTCCTGTTTTTCATTTGTTTGTTCAACCATTTGTTTCACCCAGACCCATATAGCTACATTTGGCATGGAGTAAGAGGGGTCAGTGAAGCCTTAGGAGAGTTAATTTTGCCTCCCTGGGTATGCTGGTGGGCATCCCAGCCCTGTAAAGAAGAATGAATTTCTGGGATAAAAAAATGTGAAGTAAGTGCAAGGAACTGCTCTTATGGGCCGACATGTGTGTGCCGAAAACTGGACTAGAAAAGTGTTTGTGGGGTGAAGGGGGCGATGACACAGACAAGGCTCAGGGTCTGAAGGCAGACCTGTCCCATTTCCCTGCTTGCTGTACTGAGTCATTCCAGCTCCTTATCTAAACCCCTTTGTTGGTCAGGGGGAGCCTTTTTTGGGAGCTGACTCAAAAGTATGTGAACTTAGGTGCCCGGACAGCATCTGTTTCTGCTTGCCGGAGAGGAGGGAGCTGAAGGTTTCCCTCCTTCCCCCTCTCTGGAGCTTCCCAACTCTCTGCCCCCTTCTTGCTCTTCAGCAGCTCCAGCCTGCACCTCTCTACAGGAAGGCAGATCCTGAAGTGACAGAGTCGTGTCTGAGGGCAGGAAGGCGCCTTGCAGCGAAGGGCTCGGCGAGCAGAGATTTATCGGAGGCTCCGGGTCTCTGTGCTGCTCGCCCCTGGGGCCTTTGCCGAGCTGCGGGCTGGCAGCGCAGGAAGCGCCTGCCGCGCCTCGGGCTGCGTCGCCTCGCAGTGATTTCCTCCCGGGCAGCCCGTTATCTGTCCAGTCCCAGGGCAAATTTTCCCTCTTCCTCCCCCTATCCCCATCCCTGTTCCCCAGCTCCTCTCCCCGCCTTTCCTCAGCTTCTCGCTCGCACACATACGCACACACACACAGACATACACGCACGCACTTTACTGCCAAAAACCGTCCTCCGCCCCCCTCCTCAGCTAACTTCCTTTCAGCGTTTTTTTGAGCTGGATAATCCTAGGATTTGTAAAACGGGGTAAAAGAGAGAGCGAGTGAGCGGGAGTCAGGACAGGAAGCTGGTTTCTCATTCCTCCCCAACTGTCCAAAGGCAGGAGGAGGGGAAGGGGGGGGAGCCAAAGAGGAGCCTTGTGCAGACTCTTCCCCAGTCCCTTTTCATTAGTCCGTTTGAACTTCCAGTCTCCTCCGAAAGCCAAGAGGAGCACGACCAGACTGGGACGCTTTCTGCTGGAAGTGGCGACAGCGCGACTGACGAAGCCCAGAAGGTGGCTGTGGAGGGTCCCGGGATTGCGCTGAGGGAAAAGACGTCCCCCTCACCATCTCCTGCCCCCAACTTGCCAGCTCTGATGCGAGCACCCATCCACCACCCACTTGCCTCTGATGAGAACCCTTCTGGGCTCAGGCTATGATCGCTGCTGCTGCGGAGCCTCCTCTCGCCCTGACCTTCTTCTGCCACAGGAGCAGCCCAACATCTGGTGGGGATTAATGTTTACTTCTCTGGCTGGACGCTGTACGGGACCCCCGATGTTGCTCCCTGGGAGCGGGACACGGGCGGTGGTCTGAGGAGAAGAGCAAGATTTTTGTCGCCCAGCGTGAGGCCGGGGGGAGGGGGGCCAGGCAGGAGGGGGGTGAACCTCTTTTGGGACTAACCTCATGAAGAACAAGGGAGCCAAACAGAAACTCAAGAGGAAGGGAGCCGCGAGCGCGTTCGGCTGCGACCTGACGGAGTATCTGGAGAGCTCTGGGCAGGATGGTAAATGCTTCTTTATTCTCACTCTGGTTGCAGAGAAGCCAAGCGCGTGCCCCCCTGTTCCTACTGGCAGGACTGCAAACCAGACCTTTCCAAAAGCTAAGGGTTAGACAACCTGGAGCTGATTTATCCCTGGGAAGTGGAGTCACTGCCCTATTACTCACAATGAATGAGCGACTGGAAGATTGCTTTGGTGATGCATCTGCATGACCCTTGCATGAGTAGTGCTGTGCGTGTGCAAAGGACTGGGCTGGGGTTCTCGGGCTGCCGAAGTGTGTACAAAGACAGCCTGACATCGGTTGTGGCTCCCTCTCCCATCTGCCTGGCTGCGAAGGGTGTAACAGGCTTTTCGGCAGGCAGGTTTGGAAATCCGAACCGTGCTCAGTGTTGCCTCCTCCAGGGTTTCAAAATCCACCTTAAGTCCATGAGACTAGCATTTTGGTGGACTGTAGGGAGGAACTGGACTCCAGTACAGTTTCCATGTTGTCATTGGACTACTGGATGGAGACAGGACAGAGACTGGGTCGTGGGGTGGAGTAGGGTGTGTGGTGTAGCAGGCATATAAGTTAACATGTTCACCACCCTGCCTGTTGTCTTTCACTCCTCCTCCCCTTGGCCTTCATGTGCCCAGGTGTTGAATGAGAGCACAGTAGCAGAGTCAAGAGGTATCTCCTGTAAAATCAGAGGGTCCTGAGTTTGAAATTGTCAGTCCTTGATGAGGGAAGGAGCAGAATAATTTTTCTTAAAGAGGGCTGGATGACAAGAGAAGCAGCTGTGAGTTTGGCCAGCAGATATGCAAGTACTTAACCATGGGCTTAAGACCTACCTTTTTTCTCAGATACTGGGGCCTTTGCAGTTTAAATACATGCCTGTTACCATCCCCAATGTTAGCATTAGGATCCAGGTTTAGCATTATGTTCCAATTTGAATTAACCAATTTTACCAATGTCAGGTTATTTCAAGCAAAAAAAGAAAGATTTCTAGCAGCAATGTCAGCTTTGTACAGGGAGAGCTGTACAATCAGGTCTTTCATTTGCTGATGAGCATGGCTGATGAAGTGCAGTGTGGAACTGCACTGGCAGAGGGATGGACTGCATAACAGGAGTACTTTCCATTGCACAGTGAAGAGGGCAGTAAATGTATCACTGAAATAAAATGTTATATATATGCATTTACTTAGGTATGGGGGAAAACCAGCCATTCAATTGCATTGTGGGTTGTCTGCAACAGGTCCCGTATCTTTTAACTTGTGTAGCTCTTAACAGCAACTGAATTCAAATGGAAAAAAAAAAATAACAGGCTTAATGAGCTGATGTTCCATTGCCAGTGTGAGGTGCAGACAGAAAAATTCCATCCAGTGCTACCATGGATCTCTGTGGTGGAGGAACTATTTACAGCTGTTTACAGGAGCACTGGAAAATAACACAGGGAAGGCAGGCACAGGGAGTATACTCACTTGAAGCAGCAAGGGGAATTTTAAAGGCAAAATCATAGTTACTGCAGTTGAAATTAGGCCAGAAGAGCAAAATCAATTACCTAAAATCCCATACTTTCTTTTTTTTTTTTTAATAGTTTTTTGAGAACAAGAAAGAAGGACATTTTCTCAAGTCTCATTTGTGGCATGGTTCACAGTTCTTAACCTGCTTATCTCTCCATGCTGAGGAGCAGTGGGGGAGAATAGGAAGTTCCTTTCCTTTATGCACTACTGCTGTTTGCTCAGTAGCACAGCCCATTGCCCAGAGCTGTGGGATTCAGAAATGAAAGACTCAGTTGTTATAGGTTTATTGGTAAGTGTGCAAGGTAGACGGGTACAATTTGTTTCATCAGAATGGGGGGAAGAGAAATTAAAGTATTAGAGATATTATTTTTGTTGGTAGTAGGACTCTCAGGATGAATAGGAATGACCAAGAATGCTGAAGTGTTGTCTTGGGAAAAAATGAAGGTTCAGATATCACCAGGACACCACAAACTTGCAATCTGTAACTATACCAAATTAGAAGGGCATTAGGGCATGAGAGATGGTTGATTTGGGGGGAGTTGAATTGTCCTGCTAAGAATTATTTCCAGTGGCAATTCAGTGCTCCTGTAAGCAGCAAATTTGGTAGGGACAAAGAGCTGTAGCTTTCTCTCTGCTTTAGCTAGTACTGTATGTTGAACTGCTGGGATGCAGGCTCAGGTCGCTCCCTGCTAAGAAACAATGAAGTTCCAAGACTGTTCGTGGTGGGTATCTGGGAGTGATGATGAGCAGGAGAGCACTTTGGCTGCTGTCCAGCAAACATTTTGTTGTGGACCTTTCTGAAAGCAGGTTTTAAAATGCACCCAGAAGGGTTAACTGGAAAAGAAGATGCTGTGGGCCCAGCAGGACATGAGTCATACTGGTTGTGCTTTCCATGCTCAGGTTTGCTGTACACCATCCTGGAGTGCTGTTGTGTGTGACTGGTCTTGCACCGGCAAGGAGAGGCAGAGACCTGCTTTGCTGGTGCTGGCCAGGGGAGCACAGGGGATGGCCAAGGCTGGTGCAGGCAATTCAGTTTGGTGTTTTCCCTCTGGGTTAGTACATGACCTTCACAGTTAGGGGGTGCTGCACTACTTGTGCGATGCTTTGTGGAGCAGAGGCACAACTTGAGTCCCTGCATGCTTGCGGTTGTTGACGAGCAGCTTGTGCTTTCTGTAAGGACCTTAGTCCCTGTGTTGTTGCCAAATTCCAGTGGAGAGAATTATATTCTGCTAAAGGTATCAGCATTTCCTCTCCTCTCAGTTAACTCTTTAATAACTTGCTATGGTTTGCTTCAGAGACAGCCGAAGGTCTCGCTGTCTCCCTTACCAGATACACATACCTAAGCCTCTGTTAGAAAGAACTTTATGATAATACAATAAAAGCTGCAGCAGAACTAAAAAGTATTTAAAAACTATTAAAGAGGAAGACTTCAGCAGGTACAGTGAAGTAGCTCAGGAACCAAAATTGTGATATAAAGGCTTTAGCCCTAAGATGATTCTTCAGATCTGACACAGGTCAGTGGTGATGGACAGATGTGGCTGTCTGGTGGCTGGTTAGAAACTCAGATGTGTTGAATTTACTGTGTTTCAAGTCAGTTCCTGTCAGTACCGCATTTGACCCTACTTGGCCTTTTCCTGCTGGCAGTGTCTACACAGACACTGGTCACACTCCTTATGGGGACAGACTGCTGTCAGTGCACACAAGCATCTAAAATCATGACTCAGGCCACAATACCACGACACAAAATCAGTGCTTTGGATTCTTTGTCTGCTTTCTGTTTTCTGAAACTTCCGTGTGCATCTGAGTTATGGTTTCAAGTCTCTCTTTGGTAAGAGGGCTAGAAACTTGGGGAAAAAGAAACTTCTCTTCCTGCTCACTAAAATTACCAAACGATGGCGGCGTGTATGAGGACAAGTTCACGTCAGACATAAAAGAATGATAGCTGGCAATATCAATGAGTTAAAGTTGTCTAATTTTATGTGGTCCTGCCTGTGTTGCTGCCAGCACTGAATCCACACTTGAAGGCAAGTGATCTTTTGGAATATAAAAGCTTCACTAGAAAGCAGTGTCCGTGCCCAGACTTTGGACATGGATAGGCATCCATGCAGAAGGAAGTGAGTACTAATGCCCTCTACTAAAACATTTTACTGCTCCAAACTTTATTGAAACGTACAAGTGCAATGGGGCTAACAGATAATGGTCCTGAAGGATTAACATTAGAGTCATATTTTGGCCTCTTGATAACCAGCTTGGTTTCCAGAGGAGAAAAATGCATTGTGCCTCTGCTGAAGTGATGGGAGCTGCACATCAGGCTCTCAGTTCCTGCAATAACAACAGTATAATTTTCTGGTGACGGATGGGCCAGCAGAGAAGACAAGACACCATCTTTAGCTGGGGCAGGGCACTCTGAACTGCTTAAGAAAAGTGACAAAGCACAGTCTTGCTTCTGGTTATATCACAGAAATCTTGTAAGAGGAGGCTGTTGTAAGAGTCAAAGCTGTACAGTGAGAGGAACTAAATCAAAATGGAGTTTAATATTCCCAGTGCTTCTAATGGTGGGAGATTCAAGCTGGGATTTCAGGTATACAGCCAGGTACAACTTCCACATTTTAACATGGAAATGCACACAGCATCTACAAAAATTGGATTGTGATGGTAAAAGATATTCCAGTCTTTTGCATAGGAACCGCTACTGATCCACACCTACCACCTTTGCTTCACATGCTTAGAGCCAGGTAGGATTTGGAAAAAGGCTGAATTGTTTCCTTTGTTTTTTTGGCACGCTGGTGTCTAGATGTTGGGCTAGGAGGTGCTACCAGGGCTATATAAGCCAAGTCTCAGACTTGATGCCTTGTTCTTATGGTGCAGGACAGCTCTGTGTGTCTGAGATTCCCCTGTTTGCAGGAGAATTAATTCTGCTGTTGCTGTACCCCTCTGTGGTTTCTTCCACATCTGTTTCCTGCCTGATGTTGTCTGGTTGGGATGCAATGAGCTCAGCTTTTCCCCTCAGCCCCCTCCCACACTCCCCACAGCTCCCTCAAATGCTGTCATCCTGAGCCTGTAGCACCCAAACCACTTTCTATCTCTTCATCTAATGCTGCTTATTGGCTTTGTTCGTTACTTGCGTTAGAAAAAGGGTGCTTCATTTGAGAAATTTTGAAGCCTCCAATTCTGTTGTTCTCCCCACTTGAGGCTCCTTCTTGCCATGGCAGAGAGAGCAAGGCCAGCCAGCAGCACTCCCTGAGCCTGGGGAGGGAAGAGGAGCTGTCATCTTCAAATGTAGCACAGGGAGATAAGCAAGAAAACCCTTACAAGTCCCTTGAGTGTAGTATGGGAAAGGAGGCAACAATATGGCTAGCCCATATGACACTCTTCTATGCTGTGTGGCTGTGCAGTGGCTGCTTCTGCCTTGTCCCAACTGCATTTGAGTGAAAGAATAAGGAAAGTTTTCATTTTGCATTAGTGGTCTCAAAAACGTGGTAGCTCTGGCCAGCCACAAGCAGGTTCTTAAATGCTTCTCAGAGCTTCAGTAGACAAAGACTTTGCTGTAGCATAGGCAAGTAATTCTGAGGGAAGGCAGTGACAATAATTCAGCAGTAATGTGCTGTGTACAAAGGAAAGGTGGACTTGGATACTGCTTGGCTGTTTTGGTACAGTGTTTCAGCACACTGTCTTCTGCCTGATTTTGTCATCATGTGTTTCACTGTGAAGCTGCCTTGTCCATACGTGAATGGATAAGGAGGCCTGTCACTCAGGAAAAAAGTATCTTGCTTCAAGAATGGACTCCCTTTGGAGCCCATCATTAAAACTGTTACACAGATGTGAAGCAGCTTTTCTGGGCCCTGTGGCTTTCCTTCCTCACCCTTGGATGTGTTTTGGGATAGGAGCATGCCGGGATGAGCATGAGGGTGCATGGAAGTCCATAGCACAAGTAAGTGTGTGCCACACAAGGCTGCATTTGTGTTCACTTAGGACATTTTTTCAAGCTGCCGTTCCTGAAGTGATGTTTCAAAATGAAGGCATGGCCATACTTTAGGCTAGGTGCTTTTGGTTAGTGATGCATGCAGGAAGTCCTGGGAAAACTGCGGAAAGATCATTAAAGGCAAAGTGGAGGAAAAAGATGAGGCTTTTTTTTTGTTTCTTAAAGTCCCCTTGGAGAAATAAAAATGCCACACAGTCATTTAATCTGCTGCAGAAGAATGAAGAGCTGCATTCATCCCGCTCTCAAAATTAGAAACTGTGGCACTGGGGATTTCTGTCTCAAGAACTGGTCAAGCTGAAAAGAAACCTTTTTATGGAGCCAAATTGCTTTCAATCTAGATCTCTTTCCTGACCTACCTTACTCTGTGGCTATGCAAGCTCTTGTCTCCATTCAAGGAAGGAAGCGGCAGGGGGTGGGAGGAGAACAGGACAAGAACAGCCTCTTGGGCTGGCTCAGAAATGCTTTAGTCCCCTTTTTTTGTGTGTGATGGGCTGCTGGGGTCTGATCTACCTTTTCACACTGCTGATATGCTGGAAAGCCACATGGCCTGCACTCTGTGGGGTCTGTTCCTGGCTCTAGTCATGCAGGCTGTGTGGATATTTAAGGCTACATCCCCTCATCCTTGTGACAGGCACAAAAGGGACAGTTGATTTGTCCTGGCATTTTGGGGGAAAAGAAGTGGGATTGTATTATGGTACAGTGAAGGAGAGCTGTGGCAGCAGAGCACTGAGAGCTGAGTACATTTGTTGGCAGGTGGAGGAGCTAGGCTGGGCTTTGAGGGGAAGACAGCTCCTTGGCCTTTCAGTGTCTGCCAAAGCATGTCCAGTGGACAAGAGACGAGAAACTTTGCTGCCAAAATGTGGAGGAAATTATTAATAATGTAAATTCTTGGATTTTCTCCACCCTCTCTCAGAAGTGGAACATCACATTTTGAGTCCCAGATACCAGCCTCTATGGCAACAAGTGAGAGCAAAAAGACACTAGGAACAACGGGAACAGAAGCCATCTGTTTGCTTCTGTTACTTTGCTGTTCCTTCTTGTTTTGGATGATGTTTGTGTTACTTCCTCAATCTGTTTCTGGTTCCTGGGACCTGGATTTTTGTGTTTCTGTGGCACAGTGTTACTGTTGTTTAACATTCATGTTGCAAGCTCAGCTCCTTGTTCTGTAGTGACTTTCCATTGCTAGCACTGCGTGATTAGCAGAGAACTCTTGCATGTTGCCTCCTGCTTTACATTTCCCTTACTGAGCACTGCAGGAGACAGACGTGTGGTTTGCACGCACTGAGCCCCACTTTGATCCTGCCTTCTCCCCCACCCCCTGCAAACAGCATGAATCACATCTTGCCTGCAGATTCTAGATTAGGACACATATTTTGATTTAGCAAATGTTTTCTCTTTGTTGGTAGCAGCTGATTTCATCTGAACTCAGAAACCAAGAAGTAGGGACTTGACTGCTTGTGGTATCACAGCTCTGAAAGGTTCAGGGAAACAGATGCAGTGGATGAGACACTGGCAGTGCACAGGGTGGATGTACAACACAGGCTGATCTAGATGTGATGAACAAGACTGGGAGACCCCCGTTGATCTGGGATGCTTGGGTCCCAAGCTCTGGTGTAGGCCTGGTTCTAGTTTGGAGAGCTCAGAGAGTTTGCATCTGTAACTTGGGCTTTGCATGCATGACGCAGTTCTACAGCAGCAACATTTGCTGGCAGTCAGGGTTGTGCCAAAAATTTATGTTCCAGTGTTTCTCCTTTAACGGTAATAAGGGAAATGAGAACAGCCTGTCAGAAATGGTATAACCAGCCCTGCTCTGAAGGGCCAGGGTTGGGGAGGCTGTCAGATTGACTGCCCACGTCATGGCTTGGACGGGATCTCTATCTGGATAGTGATTAAAGGATGGAGAGCTACCAGCATCTGCCTCCAGTCCTGCACCACCAACAGGGTGCCAGATACACTTGGAGCTCTGACATGGAAACCTACAGACACCTTATTGCAATGCAAAAGCTGCTAAATGGCTGCACTGCTGGTTGTTTCAAGGGCAACTAGTGTTCCTAGCTGCCTACTAGTGCTCCTTTTCATGCATTCCCAGAGCCTCAAGCCCCTGCTGTCCTTTGTTTGTATGCCAGAGCCTTCAGCTTCTCTGCTGATAACTTCAGTTAATGTGTTTTGCATAGTCAACAAAAAAACCAAACACAAAACCCCACCCCAACAACAACAAAAATATCTTCAGTATGTTTACGATGGACACAGACAGAGAACAGTGTAACATAAATTGAATTTAGTGTTAAATGAAATTACGTTGTGCAACTGTGCTGACTGTATTATTAACTTTCATACTTAATTCAATAATGTAGATTCTCTTTTCTACATTTATCTGAAACCACAAGCGGATTTTCTGATCTTCTGCACCTGTGTGATTGCATATATGAAAGTACTTAACCATGGGCTTAAGACCTACCTTTTTGTCAGATATTGGGACCTTTGCATATAACAAAGTGATAGACACCAGTACTAACCTTCACCCTGACTCAAGTGCCAGATTACTGCTACCCCTTCAGTCTCTAACTCTTTTGGCACGTAAGTGGACAGGGAAGTCCTCTTGTTTCACCCCCTGCCTTGAACACGTTTCTGCAGCTGGATTAGATTCGCCGTTTTCACCATGGAGAGGCCCTTTTGATTTTAACAGTGCACCAAAAGGGGCAGAACAAAACTCATGCTTTTTTTGCACTTGTCTTCAGTTCCTCCACCTCAATTGCAGCATTCCCATTTGGGAGCAGCTGCCTGGCCTAGGCTCAAACCAGCCTTCCTCCATCCTGGTGTCAGGAGCTACGATGTGTGTGATGGACTCAGTTCCAGGCAATGCCAGGTTGGCTGGATGGCTGCTTCAACATAGGTGAGTTAATGTCCACACAGGAAGAGTTACCTTAACAGCAGTAGAAAATGTTACAGAATCCCACAATTATTGAGATGAGCAGGGACGTCTTGAGATTAATGAGACCAAACCCTCTGCTCAAGCAGGGTCAGTTTGAGCACTGCAGTTGCCCAGGACTGTGTCCAGCTGAATTTTGAATATCTCCACAGATGAAGAGTGTACAATCTCTGTGAGCAAACTGATCCATCCTCAGATTACCATCAAAGTAAAAAAGTATTGTGTTTAGATGGAGTCTCATGGTTTTTAATTTATGTATCTTGTACTGTCAGTAGGCACAACTGAGAATAAACTGGCTCCCTTTTCTTCATTCCCGCCCAGCAGGTCTTCATTCACAATGACAGTTCCTTTCTGATCCTTCTCTTATACAGGCTGAACAATCCCAGCCTCTCCTCGTTGGAGAGATGCTCCAGTCCCTTAACCATCTCTGTGGTCCTGAGCTGAGCTTGCTCCACAAGTCCTTTTTGTACTGTGGGGCCCAGAGCTGGACACAGGTGTGAGCCCACACAGCTGTGGGCTCAGCAGTGCTGAGCAGAGGGGAAGGATCACCTCCCTCAACCTGCTGGCAAGTTACCTCCTAACTCTTCTGATGTTCTTAGTAATCTATACAGTTACTATCAGAGGTTTTCCTTGGTATTCCAGTTTTGGCTGGCAATTCAATCAATAACTAACATGCAATCAGGCCATTGCAAAGGATCATTTCTGCCTTCATTAATGCTCTTTCTGCCCCGGTTAATGCTCAAAATGAATTGTCTTTTCATAAAGAGCCACAGTTCTTTAATGGTTTCTGAAGTTTTGCTGCCAGTCAGCTCAAATAAATTAATTTATATAATACACTGCTATGCTGCATCTTCTGAAAGCCGTGCAGAGTCTTGGCTTAATAGAAAGTCTACAGAAAATGCTTGGAAGCAGCACACCTTCCTCAGGTGGTGTTTTTAAGAGCTCCTCCTCTCCTCTCCTCCCCAAAAGCCATGGTGCACAGAACCAGGGCATTGTGGCCAAGCTCCTTTCTACCAAAGTATGTCCAGCAGACTGGAGAGTGAGAACTTTGCTGCCAAAACGGAGACCATGAGGGAAATTATTAATAATGCAAATATTGCTTTTTCTCCACCCACTCTCACCAGCGGAGCATCACATTTTGAGTCCCAGCCTCTATGACAACAAGCAGAAAGGCAGAGCAGAAGGACACTGGGAACAAGGGGAGCAGGAGCTGTGTTACATGTGTTTCTCCAGCACAGGGATTGAGCAAGGGGAGGGGAAACGTGCATCTCTTTGCAGGATTCTCAGCTGTGTCTGCTGCTCTCAGAAATATGCCCTGAGCAGCTGACTTGGGTTCATAGCAATTTATCTCCAGCTCCTCACTGCCCTCTTCCACACTCAGGGCTCAGTGAACTAAATACTTTTGGAAATGCTATTATCTCCTGTGCTCTCTGGGGCCAGGAGCAGCGTGCAGATTTATCATCTGGAACAGAAGGCTTTGTTTAGTTCTATAAAGCACAGAAGAGTTAAAGAAAGAACAAAAAATAAACCCTAAACCAAATACAAAACTCTCTTTAAATCTCATGCCCTTTCTTTGCTCTCTTCAATCTGGGAATGTGCATGTATTTTGTTTTGTAATGTCATTAAATACTGTCACATGAGGAAATGGTTAGAGGAGATATACCTCTATCTCTAAAATTGGGATTGAACATCCAAATGGCCAGGAGACATTCCTGATGTAACTAAGTTGTGTAACTTATTTCCTGAAGAGCATTAGACGCGAGACCAGGTCGGATTCTCCAATACAAACTTAATTTAAAGGAAACCATTGCTGATTTTCACCAAACACACTAATATTGGTACTGCCTTTTTACCTGAAAGATGCTGAACTTGCTCACGAACTTTCTATACACGTCACTGCAAAGCTGAGAATCCAGGGTGCATCTGTGCCTGAACTCACCATCTATATTCACTGGCTCATCAAAAAATGCTGATTTAGCAGACAGAACCCTGGGAGAGAGGGGGTGTGTGTGTATGTGTGTGTGTTTATCTGCAGCTGAATATTTCAGTTGGGATATTTTTGATACCATTGGCATTCTGCATGTACCATCTCAGCAGTGAATGTGACTGTCAGTCCTGTTGCAGACAGCCAGCTTGGCAGCACAACAGGGCCATCCGGCATGTGGAAAACCCTTTGCTCCACGTGCAACTAGTGCTGGTTTTTCTATTCCTCTCTCACTGTGGTGCCACTGCTAGTGGTGGCAGTCACACCTCGGGAGGTTCAGAGGTGTGATCAGGCAGGGTGAGCCTCCTTCTGGAGCCCTTGTATCTGTGCTGCAATTTGTGTGAAATAAATAAGCTGTCAGTGGGACTGAATTGTTTTCTTTCCTTGTGCAAAATCAGAGAGGGAAACAGCTTCACCATTTTGCCCTTTCTCTTTTTATCTTCTCAGTGTGCTCCACTTAGTAGTGCATTTTCCCTACCCTTGATCTGGTCAGGTAATTTCAGATACACAAGAGGCTAAATGAGAACAAACTCTCTTGTGAGATTTATTGCATCTTCTGCTTCTAATCAAGCCAGAAAAATAGAGCAACAGACTTCCTTCTATAATCCTGTTCTCTCCATTCCAGTCCTGACTGGAAACCAGAAGTACAACGAGGAGGAATGCAGAGAAAAAAAAAGTTAAAACAAATGTCGTGGCATCTCTGAGAAGAGTGTGAGGTTTGGCCTGAGGTGATGGCTCAGGGGTACAGAGGGGGCGTGGAGAATTCTCCCTTCTCTCCAGTGTTTTCAGTTCCCCCTACTTGTTTCTTTTTTTCACCTCTCTCTGTCCTCCCCTCCCCATCTCCCTCCAGTCCGATAACTTTGTTGCCAAGATGGCAGTATGCACATGTTGCCAATGTCAATACATCAAGCTCCGTGCCTAAGGCAGGCTTAGGAGCAGTAAATGAGAAGAGCTGGTCTTGATCCATTGAGTCCATCATTCTTTCCTCCTGGCTCGATAGTGGTTTACATACTGCTGCCTAAGGTTCGCTGTGTAAAGCCACAAACGGGGGCCAAGTCAGGAAACTCAGTTCCATATCCCAGTAATTTCAGTTTGGGCTCTCCCTCCAGGCTTGCCAGGACCTAGATGAGGAAGGGAATTCCCTGCAGCCTCGTCTGTAGACCGGCACAGGTGACCCGGGGCTTGCTGTCCTCCTCGGGGTGGCAGGCAGAACACAGAGCCAGCCCTCCATCACTGCTCACAAACCTGCTTGAGGCGGGGAGGAACTGATGTGACAAACACAAAGGAGGGCTAGGAGTCCTAATTAGTCCTCATTTCTAGCCTGCTAAAACACCCATCTGTCACTCTGCTGCAATAATGAGATTTGAGAAGATTAACTGGATAATACTTAGGCCTCTCAGCATGGCAGCTCAGTAAGTGTGCTGCTGTTCGGCTTTAAGCCACACTTGCAGCAATTACACCCTAAGAAGGTTTATGTTTGGTTAGCTTGCATGGGAGTGGCCCAAAAAAATCTGCTACAGGAATGGGGTGGGTGATTCATAAGATGGCAAGTGTACTACCAGCTCTGTCAAGTTGCTGTCTTGGCATCATTTGGGGAAATATTGCCTTTTGGGTGCATAGTAAAACAAGGACCCCGATACTGAAAAAAAATCCCTAGTTTATCTTATCCTTTCCTAGGGGATAGGGTCTCTTCTAAACACGCACATGGTGTGCTGTGTCTTTTCCTTCGCAGAAGCAATTTCTGCTGGAGCTAGGATTTGTTTTTTTATCCAGTGTCCTGAACTGTCATGTAGTGCTGCTCTGCCTGGCTCAACAGTTGCCACCTCCCAGCCTAGAGGTGGGTGGAGTGAGTCTTGTTTTTGCAGTTTGTGAAATATTTCAGGATGTAAGGCGCTCATTAAATTATTGATGTTAGCTCTTGGGTATTAAACAGACGTGAACTGCAGCTCTGGATCTTAAGGGCTTTGGAGAGTTATCCCTGCCCTAATGATGGTCCCCTACCTGGCATTTTTCATGCATCTCTTACTACAGATTTGAACTCACGGCAGCATGGTGGAAGGATTTAGCAGGTGGACAAAGGGTGACAGCAAAGCTTTTCTTTGCAACATTATATACCTATGAAGCAAATCTAATTGAGCTTTGGTAGAAAAGGGGAAAGACACATTCATGTTTTCTTTAGGAGAATGGGAAAAATTAGAAAAATGTGTTGCTGCCTCTTGACAGAACATGTTTGCAGGGTATGAAAAGATTTTGAACAGTTGTGATTCAAGGAACAGTGCAGGTGCACCTGACATCAATTCTTGTGCTTAAGGAAAGATATTTTTGCTTGTAATGTGCCTTATTTCCATCCCTTTTCCAAATCCTGCCTCCTTGAAAAGCGGTTGGCAGCAATAGTGCTGCTGCCTTTACCTCCCAGTGATGGCAGGGTGGAGGTTGGGACTTTCAATGCAGCTCTGTCTCTGCAGTACTTTCAGCTCTTTGGCTGGGCTGCGGTGGTGAAAAACAGGACCTTGGCTGATGTGGGACAAGGAGGGGGTAGCAGCAAGGGTGGCACCATGAGATCTGTGGGCAGCTTTGCAGGCTGCTTGCTGGCTCCCAGGGAACTGACTGCAAACAAAATCCCGTGTATGGCAGGAAAATCCGCTCTCGGGTTCGACATGGAGTCCCATGTTTGTGTTTGAATGGGAAGCGTTCAAGAGGCTTCTCCCTTCACCTCCCTTTGCCCACCCATTCTCCCCTCTCTGCTTCGGGGCGTTGTGGTGGCACAAAACCCTCCTGTTTGTTATGGGGCAGAAGAAGGGGTGAGGGCCATCCCTGACCCCCTCCTCCCCTCGGCATTTGCATGGTAATTAGCTCGTCCCTACGAGACAAGCCCACAGCCCAACAGAGCCGCGATTCAGAGGCTGAACAATGTCCAATTATCCCAGCCCTGGGAGCAAGAGGCCACTCCCTGACACGTGGGCTCCATGTCCCTGGCCAGATGGCTTCTCAAACTGCCTTGGCTGGGCCAGTAACGCTGCTTGGGGAATTTGACACATGTCGGCAGTTTTGGCTGAGTGCTTTCGTGAGCTATCAGCAGCACAGTTGCCTGAAACACTGAGAAGAGCTGCGGGAGCGCCGCGGGCAGTGCCGCCTGCTGTGTGCCCCGCGCTGAGGCGGTGCTGGTGGCTGCCGGGGATCGTGGATGTTCGTGTGTGCGCTGGCATCTGGCAGGCTCGGTTTGGCTACCTGCATCCCTCATCTGGTTTGGTGACCGAGATGGAGATGTAAGCAGCTTAAAAGCACACCTTTTGTTTTTCTCTTTGCATCCCAGGGTTTGTGCGCCACTGAAGGCTGAATTGCTCAGACTGGAGTTTGAATTGCTTGAAGGAGGTGGCAGAGGTCACATCCACGGCATGCCATGGGCATCTGCTTCTGCCACTGCGTGGCTCAGTGAGAGACCTTAGGGCACTCCTTCTTTTTCCACATCCTACCTCCCTCAGTGATTAAATGATGCTGAACTTTTCTGTGCAAAGTTTTCCTTATTGTTGTTATTAAATGGGAAGGGTCCTAGCTGTTTTCATCACCCAGGACTGAAAAGTGGGCTCTTGCAGCTCTGGGGAATGACACGTTGGGTGAAAGGATGGGGCTCACCCAGCTTGCCTGTCCCAGCAGGTTCCACACCAAGAGCCTCCGAGAGAGGTGTGAGGAACACCAGGGTGGCATTACATACCCAGAGTGCTTCGTTCTGACTGGGTGAGGCTTCTGCCCCATACATGACAATTTAGCTTTGAAGAGAACATGACAGCCACTTACCACCTAACCTCTGGGGTTAGGAAATGGAAAAAACAATGCAGCATGTATCTGAAATAGCAGAAGGGATTACCCTAGACTGGAACTTGGCCAGGATGCTTCTGCTAATCTTGCAAAAAAAAAAAAAAAAAAAAAAAAAAAGAAAACAAGCCAAAAAAAAAAAAAAAAAAAAAAAAAGGAAACCAAGCAGAAAAATAAAAAAATGCTGTAAAGAAGTTCTGCAAGACTGCACTCTTCATTTTATAGTCTCTGATTTAGAAGGGAGAATATGCAATAACCCAGCTTTCCTTTGCACACTATGGGACGTGGTTCATTACTGGCTTGTGGATAGGACTGCCCCTTCCAAGTTGCCTGCAGCAACTTCAATTGATTCTGGTTTTGGGACCAGGCCCAGCCTTAATTTATGGATAGAAGTTAATGATAATGCATCCAAAGAAACAGCTGGGAGGAAAGAAGTGTGGCTGAGAAATGGAAAAGGACACCGGAGGAAATGGATGGGAAAAGGAAATAAGGGCAAAACTGGAATGGAGAAAAGCATGTGAGGAAATTCCAATGTGCTTGAACAGGAGAACGCGAAGGTTGGAAAAACTAGTCTGAGGGCAAAACTGACTGTATTGCAACAAATGGAGACTGCTAATGAATGGTGGAAGAGAGAGGGGTGTAAGTGGGAACAAAATTCACAGCTTTGGCAGCTTTGTTAGTAGGGGTAGTACAGAGGAGAGATACTGTTCTGGGTACAGACAGCTGAAGGATAGACAGGACTAAAGGAACATGCTCACAGTGTCGACAGCTCTTGTTGTCCAAAACTCCTCTTCCAGACTTTTACCCAAAACTGAGACAGGGCAAGAGGGAAAACAATCATTTCTGACTCCTTTCAGCCCTTGAAACAAGCTTGGTTTTATAAAGTGCAAGGAGATGCCAATAAGTTACTACATTGCAAGTGATGCATTTTTTTCGTCAGCTAAATAAATTTTTTCATTCCCCTTCTGGCTCCTCACTGATGTTAAAATGAGCTTCAGTCTCTGATTAGTGCCAAAGTCTATGGATGTGAGCAAGAGCAGCTTTGCCTCGCTTGGATAAGCTTTCAATACTTTATGTTTGAATGTGCTCATCTTCATCACCTGCTGAAGGCTGCAGTGCTTCAGCTTCCTTCGCTTTGGAATCCTGTGCTATGGGTCCAAACTCATCTGATTGTACAGTCTCCAGCAAGGTCCTGCTTTTAGATTATGCAATTCATCCCCCTTCGAGACACACCTGTGCAAGAACATGAACTTAGCCTGGAGTTTTCTTCCCTCTGAAACACATCAGCCATGTACTAATATCAGGATACAGGTCATGGCCTGAAATGTGTGGCTCAGCTGTGTTGGCTGTGAAGAACTAGAAAGGCTAAGAGATGATTGACTTGTACAGCAGTACTGTAGCTATCAAAATGTAAGGAAGTTTGATTAAGTATGATCTCAACGCCCTTTTCCTGCAACACCCCCTCTTGTGTTTGCAGAGTGTTTGTTAGTGTCTCAAAGCCCTTAGTACAGCAAGATCCAGGAGTCAGAAAGACAAAAGAAACACAGTCCAGAAACCCAATTTCTGGACACATGCCTTTGAGAAATGTAGTGCATTAAAGGATTTTTTTCTTTGGTTGCTTCCTCTTTCCTTGCTTCTTCCAGTCTTTGTTATTCCCAGCAACGACTTTATTTACTTATTTGCTTCTTCTCAAACCACTGGACAGACGGGGGCTTCATCAGGGAGCAGTTTAGCTGGAGTGGGCAAAACAATGGGGCTTTAATCAGGGTGCCTCCAGCAGCCACTGCTGGCCAGAGGTTTCTCTGAATTCCCAACATGGAACAGTTGCCTCTTTCATGAAGTGCCTGTGGGATGAGCGCAGGATTGCTACACCCAAAGCATTTTCGTGCAGCCACAGCTCTCTGAAAGGAAACGCTGCTGAGGACACCGCCTTCAACGCCCCAAGCTACTGGGGTGACCAGTATGAGAGAGTCTTTCTTCCAGGCCTGGGCTGTGTTTGCCTTCCACATGCAATCTGTGAATAGCTCAAGTCTGGAAAGTGTTTGGGAAAGCATCTAACTTTTCTCTTAAAGGAGAAATTAAAAAAGAAAAGGAGGGAAAAAGAAAAAGAAAATGTCAGGGATAAAGAAATAGTTTCCAGTGACTTGATGCAGTGTGGCCAAACCATTTGTAATAATTTCCTTTAAATTCCTTTCATATAGCAAGAATTAAATAAGAAATCATGAATCAGGAAGCAGTCATCCTGCCAGCCAGTGACATGTACAGAGAGATCAGAGCAAAGTGAGAAAGACGCAGAACAGCAGGAGACGTGCAAAAACCTTTTTTAGCTCTCTTTTTTTCTTCCTCTTTTTGTTTAGTGTACACATTCATGTAGAACTAACATTTCTGACCCAAAAGAAGCTACAGGAATCTCCTGCTGTTCCTTGTCTGTCCAATGGAAGCCCTAAACCTTCCTGTCTTGATGTGTCTCATCTGTCTGTGTTTCCTGATGGATGTTGCAGTCCCCAGATGTTTGGATACCTGATTAATCTCAAAGAAGACTGTGAAACATTAGGTATTTTTAAATATACAGCTTTATAATTGCTTTGTTTAACTTTGCAACATTCTGAACTCATATAAGGCAATAATAAAAATCACTGCTGTTTTCCTTCAAAGTTTTTTGCCATTGCTGCTTCTAAATTTGTGTGCACACAATGGCTTTTGCCTTTGCACTAGCAAGATTTTAACATTCCTATTTCCTGAATTCATATTTTTCCAAAGTTTTTTTTCAAACCCTCTGTAAAGGTTCCTATCAGGAGTGCCCAGGCTTTTGTGTAAAAGAGGACTGAGGTTACCCAAGTGCTACGACGTTGAAGTTAAGAAATTTTCCCAGCAAAACCTGAAGTCAGAAGAAATAGACCTTGTGCCTCTTGTCTACAAAGGTCCACAGGCCCACAAAGCTGACTTGGGTTGCACTTGGGTTTTGCATCTCTCAGAAGCCTGCTAGGATTACACACTGGAGCTCTCACTGGAGCCTTCTCTGTGTCTTGGCCAAAGCTGGAGATGAAGATGCCTGTCTGAGTCCTGTTCATTCTGAACTTATTCTTCTCAGATTGCTCTGATCAGGGCTGAATTTGAAGTACAGACGCCTGACTTCAATTTCCCTGAAATACAGGGTGTTCAGCTGCAGGATTTTTATCTGTCTCTAGCTTGGCTCCAAGGGAAAGGAGAAAAAATACTACAGGCCAGGAGACTACAGATGCAAAAAATTATAGGCTTTAAAATGTCACTAGCTGAGCACATAATAGATATTCTTCACATTTTATGATTAGCTGTTGTGTTCTGTTGGCCAATGCTGCCTTCCTGATGCAATTTATAAAGAAATCTCAGGTCAGGGTGAGGCAAGCCAGATTCAAAACTGGATTTCCTGAGAGCACCACTGTCTTTTGCAACTTTTCCTTAGTTTTCCCTGAGCAGGACAAGCTTGCCTGTGTACACTTGACTGTGACTCTCACCCAGTTTGCCATCTCCCCTTTCATTCCTAGTCCAACAAGATGTCATCCACCCAAATATCCACTTGCATACTGCAAAACCAACTGGTTTGTGAACCAGGCTGTGCATTTGAACCATGCCATCATGCCCAGCATTTCAGAACAAGGGAAGTGCATTATGTGTTGGGTTCATACAACTATCTCCCATCTGTGGCCAGAGCCATCTTAGAAATTGGGATGACCTGAATGCTGCATGTGAAACCAGTCTCTACCGGGGACCATCTGTGCCCTGGGGACCAGGACACAGCTCTTTAGACCTTGGCAGCTGTATCTGCACTTCATGCATTTGTATTGTGTCTCCTTGCAACTCCTTCCGTGTGCTGCTCAGGTGGGCCAGAGGCAGAGCTGGCCTCACGGAATGTGCCTGGCACCCTCTGCTGTATGAAGCTGTGGAGTAGAAGGGGATGTGCAGAGCAGTGTGGCAAAGTTGGATGGAACAGGGCTGTACAAGCCAAGGGATCCAGTTAAGAACATACCCCTTGTCTGTAGGTTGTGCCACAAGCCTTCCCTAGCACCGGGCTCTTGTCACTCCAGGTGTCCTTTTGAACACTCCATAACAGAGTCTCGTGGTGGGACACAAGCAGTTTAAGGGATTTGCATGCTGTCAGAAAAAGAGTGTCTTCATTTCATTACTGTGGCTCTGAAAGCCGTTGCAGCCCTCTGACTCCTTGCCTCCATTTCAGCATACTGCCTTTTACCACTGATCTCCTCCAGAAACACAGCCTGCATGGCATCAGGCCAGCCTCTGACCTCAGTGATAGTAGTATAAATCTGGGATACTGCAGCCAGCTGGTATGGAAGCACTTCAGCTCTGAATACACAGAAAGTATTCCCAACCATAAAGGGGCTTAGGATTTGGGTTAGTGAAACAGCAGATCAAAAGCAACTTCTGTGTGATGGGGATACTTGCAAATCTCTCTGGTGACAAAGTGTTTCTGCAACATGCACACTTTCCCTGTTACTACCAGAGTGAGCCATGAATTAATTCCAGGGAAGTCCAAGGAATACATCAGAACTCAACTGCTGCCAAGAATGAAGAAAAGAACCAAATTTTAGGTGGATTAGTCAACAGTAGGTAGACTGTTGTAATTTGCTGTAGTTGACATTGAAGACAGTGGTGCCATCAGCTCCACTAAGCTACCAAGAGAAGTAGGTTGTGTTGGCCTAGAACACTTCTCAGATTGCTGAGAAACTCTTGGCTGTGCTGGGTATGGAGCAGAGGAGTACTCAAGTTGAAAGCCTCGATGACAGTGTCTGGATAGGAGGTTTTGGAGACCTGGAGACAAGGCATTGTCTCTTTTGTGAGCACTTGACACAGAATGATCTTCCTTAAATGAAACCAAGCTGCAGATAAATGTGATCTTTTGTGAGACTTGCAGCAAAATTCCTCTTTGGCCAGGGTCCCTTTTTGCTGTAATTGAAGAAAATTAATTGATAGTGGAAAAAAGCATTGTGATAGGAAAAAACTGAATCTGAGATGTAGAGCAGAATGCAGGAAGAGCCTTAGCTCATTCCTAAATTGGATCACATCCTTACCATAATAGTTCCCAGGAAAGTGCGGTAGAGCAGCATTGCTCAGGCTTTTCAGGCTGAAGCAAAACACGTAATTCCAGATCAACTGAGAGGCCATGACCAAAATTTTGCAGCATATTGGTAGGCAAAGCAGAGAGAGAACAGGACAAATGCCCTGGAAACCCTCAAGATCCCCCTTGGTACAAACAGTTCAGGTGGGCTGAGAAGCAATTCTAGGACAACCCTTACTGGGCAGTGCAGGCTAAAACTGTTTCCTGTGATGGGACAGAAAAATATGGCCTGTGGTTGGTAGTTGACTCAGCTGATTTTCCCCATTCTTCCCAAGAACTCTGCACAGGGATGCTGTGACAGCAGGCAGACACATCTTATGGGTAGTTCCCAGGGGTCAGGCAGAGCCTGCTGGCTTGGCACAGGCTCTCCTGCAACCTTACGGGGAGCAGCATGGGTCAGGAGGGTCCCAGGTCATCTCAGAGCACTCCTGGGGGCATCTGAGGAGGTCTCTGGGGCAGGATATGCTGGTCCACCCCATCCTTACCCTGGCAAACATACACTTGGATTTGAGAGAAACCATTTCCACATGGGAGTCAGCAGAGCTAGAACAGTCGAGAGATCTGAGCTCTGAGAGCCCTGCAGTCTGTTGGCTCAGGAGGCAGCAGTAATGCATACATTCCGAGCCTTCCTCCAGACAAAGCAGGGAATGTGGCTGATGGGGTGGATATCCATCCCAATATCCAAGGAGAGTGCTGAATAAACCCAGCATGGTTTTCCTGTCTGCCTGGCAGCATCAGCAGCTGCTGGTTTGGAATAGCCTGCGTGTCCTTGTGCGAGCCAGGGCAGCTGGAGGTGGATTTGTTTTCTGTTGATTTCATGGCAATGTTGCTGCTTCAGGCCACTGCCTTGGTGTGAGGAACAACATCATCCTAGAGGAGACACCCAGTGAACTGCTGACTGCTCCACGGCTGCCCAATCCGCATGCCCAGCGTGGGAAGCGGTCAGACCACCCTGACGGCATCAACAAAGCCATCATGTTTGCTGACATTTCAAGGGAACAGAGTAGGGAACAAAAGCTGGGAACAAACGCTAGGAACAAAAGTCTTTGATGCAGTTTAGAGCTGCAGTTGGAAGATATGGGCCTGAATTGTAAATGCCACATCCAAGTGCCTTTTTTCTGGGGAGGGATTTTAAATCTCCATCCGTGTCCCAAAGGTGGGGCTTGAGTTTGAATTCCAGGGGAAGAAAATTACGCTGAAAACTGAGTGCACTGTGAAATCGAAATGAAAGGTAAAAAAAAGGAAAACAATGGGTAGCTGAGGAGATGGAGGAAGTCAGTCCTGCTGAAATGCAATAAGTTTGGTATAACTGATATGTAAACAGTGAGGGCCTCTTTTCCAGGGAATTCAGGCCTATCCTCACCTCCCCCCGGCCCACAACCTCCCTTCCCTGAAATGATCAGAAATATTGCAGTTCTCCCTGGATGACCTCTTGGTAGCGTCTTGCTATTATTGTGGTATTCAGTTATGAGACAACATTTCAAGAGGAAAAAAAAAGAAAAGAATTATAGAAGTGACACCAAGCCACAAAGTACAGAACCAGCTCCAAACATTCCCAGGCACAGGGCTACTGAAGTCTGGTCTTTTGGCACAGACGGATTTCTAGGACAAACAACCCAAAAGTTTCGCTGACCAGTGATCTCTGATTCAACTCTCCTGAGGTTTTAGCCTGCATGTTCAGGTTTAGGGTAGAAGTTTGGATAGGGAGACTCTTTCTGGTTTGGTGGAAGCTTGGGAGAAATTGATCCTCTTCCAGGAAAAGACATTTGTGTGAGATTTTCAACTCAGCTTTCTGGGTCAGTGATTCTGACAAACCAGTTGCAATCTCTGCATTCATCTTTACCAGCTTCTGAATTTTTGAAGTTTTAAGTTTCTATTGGCCAGGAGTTGAGATACAAGAAAATTGGCTCTTAACCATAGGTCTTCCACTATCTTGGTGCATGACTCAGGCTGCCAAATCACTTCTGTTTCTCCTCTTTGCACCTATGGGATGAGAACGATCCTTATTCTCTGTTGATTCATGACTCCTTGCCGAGGGCTTAGATTTTTGCTGACAGAAGCAAAGCACATTTTGTGAGACCGTGCTGGGGTTTTATCCTCACAATGGGGGACGTGACATACTAGCAAGATTTCAAATGAGGGTTTTTTGTGTCCTGAGGGTTGAAAAGCAAACCATAGGACACTCACCTCCTTTTTTCTCATTCATTGACAAGAAACACATGCAAAATTCTGGGTGTCGGCTTGCAAGGAATAGTGCTGCCATCCTCAGAAGTGTACAGAGAGGAACAAGCACTAGTCAGGCAGTGATGATATCCCTCCATGTCCATTAGAGCTGGTTCCTGTTTAGCACGGTACTGTACTCCATCTTCCCCTACCACAAGACTTCCTTTCATCGAGAATTGGAATAAAAAAAGGAGAAACTCCCTCTAAATAAAAGTTGTCCAAAAGGTTTTATTACATTAAAAATAATGATAAAGGAGTGAACATATTTCACATTCTAGAAACAGTATATTTGAGTCTTTGGTCAAAAAATTGAACAGAATCCCTTCATTCTGGTAAAACATTTTGAATTTGTGAAATGCACACTTTCCCACTGGAAAATCTTTTAGCTGGATGATTTTCAAGTGGCCTTTCTTCCCGCATGCTTTAGTATCCAATTTGAACTCCAGCTGCTGGTTGTGGTTGTCCCTTGCTGTAGCGAGTGCTGGCACTTATGCTTTCCTTTAACACAGCAAACTCTTCCAGGGAATCTTTCTGTGGCTTAAAAGGCATCACCCGATAATGACATGGGAAGGCTGGTCAGATGGTTTTGTCTTTGCCTCAGTGGCTGGTGCAGAACCATTCCACTCAGAGTAATCTCCTGGACGGATTTTAAATATCCTGGAAGCCTGCCTTCCGTCCTCTCCCTGGGAAGGCAATTCTACATGATACTATGCCTCAGAATTAGTAGGTTTTCCCTACTCTTTAATATCCTCTCACAAGTGTCATTCACTCCTAGCTACATACACCACCTTGATCACGCAGAAGAAGCTGTTTCCCTCGTGGTATTCCCACCCTGTGCAGAGCCTGTGTGCCTTCGTTTCTCTCCTGGTCACTGGGGCCAGCTGTGCCTATTTACCACCAGCACTTTGTTCTTCCTTGCTAGTTAATCCCTGTAGGTCACTAGAGTTTCTGCTCCTTTTCTCTTCCTCCTCCACATATGCCGCGTGGTATCCTGTTTTCCTTGTAACTGTAGCCACACTGCAGGGCTGAAAGGCTCAAGGATTTTTCCATTAATAATCCCCACACCCTTTTCCTGGTCAGTACACTGCTTGAGAGGGATTGAGGTGATTCATTCACGAATAGCAGGCTGTACTTAAAGGGGAGGAGAGAGCAGCAGGAAGATGGGGGCTCAGTGGGGTCTGTTTCTCTTGTTCCACCCTTCATCAAAGTGTGGTTTTGCTCCTGGAGCAGCTCGTGGTGCCCCACACACTGTTGTGTGTGAGCATGGGCACAGCTCCAGCTGTGGGGCACACCTTCTGTGTACAGGAATGCCTATTTCAGTGTCAGCGCTGCAAATTTCAGCAGCCCTGGCCAACTCCTGCTGTGAGAATGTAGGTGGGATTTTTTCCTTCGCGTCTTACGCTCTCACCAGCCTTTAAGATTTTGCAATTGCACCTTGAGTAAGAATTTATTCTTGTGAGGAAAACTATGTCCCAGTTCACTCTGTTGCAGCTCTGCTGGCTCTGCCAGACTTGGGGCCACATCTGCTGTTGACTACAGTTGCATACAGCTGGAATAATTTTGTTGGCCTCTGTGGCAGTTTATGGACATAAATTGGAAGTGTAGTCCTTTGCTCAGTTACTACAGTGTCACAGGAAGGTGACTAGACCACAGATAGGAAAAGAAGGAGAAAATCACATGGTAACAATATATTTTATTGAAATTTACCTGTGGCTCATCCCAGAGGACCATTAGGAGCAGTAGTTCTAGACAGGTCTGCTAAGGGACAGGTCCTATTTTGGTTATTGCTGTGCACGTTGTAGTAAACACCCTCCCCACCCCACCTGTTCGGCTGTAGTGGTATGGATGTGGTATTGGGGGACTATCTTCCTCATCATGGGGAACACTTCCTTACTGGGGCACATGTCCTGAGGGGACCCAACTCCTTGCTCTGTGCAGGAGGCCATGGGACCCTCGTGGCTGAAATCCTGTGGAGGGCAGGCAGAGCTGTTGCCCTGACTGGCCGTGCTCCTCACCCTCTGCCCTGCTGTGTGTCCCTGTAGCCACAGGCTCCGTGAGTGTTCCTTACACTGTGCAGACCTCCTGGTGGGAGATGGGACAAGCCCATTGGCTTCTCTAACGGGACAAATGCAAACCTTGAATACCATGGGCTGGGGGAGGCCCGAAATGATGTCTGGTTAGGTTTCCCCTTCTCTGCTGTGGCAGTGGTACACACAATGGCAGTCTGTGGAGCTGAAGGGATTCAGCTTGGTGTGAGCTGTGTTCTGCAATCGTCGCCCATTTTCTCCACTGTTGATGAAACAGTGCTGGCAGTGGTAGTGATTCCTCCATTTGAGAGAATAAAAAAGAAGGCAATAGTCTGGTGTAAAGGTCTTGGCATTTCCCACAGCTTATGACAGCGCTGCTGGAACGCAGGGGCTGTGGCTGTAGCTATTCTTTTGTGAGCTTACATTCCTTAGCAGTGGGAAATCGGCAGCTGTAATTAGTCTCTGATGTTCTCTGCTAATAAGTGATTTTCTGGTACTTGCAAATACCAGCATCCCTAAGACATAACTGTATTGTTTTGACCTCTTATCTCTTCTCTCTCCTCCTCATTGAGAGGGACCCCAGATGTTCTCCAAGACTGCTTGGAAAAAAAACCATCCAGCCCTGCTCCTCCCTATTACATCCCTTTCTCCAGTACCATTATTTTTTTTTTTCTTTCCCGGCCACTGTGTAGGAAAATGGTTCCTGCTAGTCCTCATGGAAAAGGACACAGATGCCATCAGGAAACCCATTTGCTTTAGGAGGAAGAGAGGCCTGACATCAACAGGAAGAGCTGTGCAGCAGAGCTGCTCCTGCCTCTGAAAGAGGGGAGCCTTGAAAACAATGTCAGCTCGCAGTTTAGGACTGGCCAGCAGGAAACGCATGCACCCTGGTGTTTGCTGTGCAGAGGAAATGATAAGCACTACCTGGCCTGACTTGGAGCAGAGATAGCATGGGGAAAAAAAAGTGGGGGGAAGGGGAATGGGAAAGTTGTTTTTCTTCATACTGGTTCAGAGCCCATCCTTTGCAAAATGGAAAACAAAATAGTGAAATATGGAATATATCAGGAATCCATTGGGGGACTTGGAAACCAAGGAGCACAATTGTCAAGTGATTAGATGTACTACTTTAGTAACCATTTGATATTGGTTTTTTTCCATTGTTAGCTCTGAGAATGACCCTCAGTTTGATAACCCCTGGCATGCATATTTATTGAGAGGTGAAGGAAGTGAGAGGCTTGTATCCCCTGTGAAACTGGGAGGATTTTTTGTGGAGGAAAGATATGGGGGCAATGCTACCACTGGGAGCAGAAGGCCTTTGGGAGTACAAATAGAAGTGTTGTATAGATGGATATCTTTCCCGACTTGTCCTTACCAGGTGAGGGGATAGAAGCCTTCTTGAGAATAAGGAGATACCATCTTGCTGAGCATTTTATTCAGCTTTGTTTCTTTTCCTCTTTTACTAGGGTCTTTAAAAGGAAAATTTTGCCTCCTTTCATCACTGACCATCAGACAGAACTACTTCCTATTTCTGATGCCCTTACACCTCTGGCAGGCAGTTCCAGAGGTACAATCCCTGCAGCTTAGCCTTGGAGAAACCATTCCATGTGCCCTGGGTGCATCTCAGTAGTTGTGTGCTGACATCCTGAGGTGGAGGTAGACAGATGCCAACAGCATGGCAGGAAGTATTCTAAACAATCCCAGCCCAGCATCAGCCTCTAGAAGGCTGGGGGGCATTGTGACACCATCTGCAAATGTTGTTCTGCCTCCTCTGCTGCCCTTGATGATTCTCTCAGGCTCTGCAGAGCGAGCAAACTGCCCTCTTGCAACATATGTGAGCACTGATGTGCCACAAGGCTGGCAGATGGAGCAGTGCTGTGCTCCCTGCTGTTTCTGAAAGAAGCCCTGAAGGAGCAGCACCACATCCAGATGTTTGAGCCAGGCTGCTCAGCAGCTTCTTTTAGAGCTCTTTGCCCTCCCTGGTGTATGGAAAGGAAAACAAGATTTGTGATCACGGCTGTAAGAGTACACTTTAGAGTACTGCAGCCTCTGAAGATGGAAGGGTGTAGCCAATATGACCCATATCCCTTCTTCAATAAACTACTGAGTAATCCACTGAGACTGGTTCTGGACTTGCTGGTGTAGATATCTATGCCTGAGGAACAGCTTTCCCCCAGACCAACAGCTTTACTTGGCTGTAAGTGCTTCACTCAGCAAAACCTTAAACACAGCAGCAACAAGCAGGGCAAAGCTTCAAAAAACAAGAGCACCAGTGTGTAATGACATATCCCCCAGACCTATGACATTGGCCTAGCATGTCTTTTGCATCTTTTGGCTTTGTAAGGCTTTGATTGACACCTCATTAAAACCCACCTGTTTCTATAAGAAGAATTTCCTGGTAATGCACATGAAACCTCTCATAAACAAATAGAGTTGTAAATGTAAAAATACATTGGTATATGTGTATGTATATGTATATGTCTATGTATGCATACACACTTACATGCTGATATATACATTTATTGATGTGTAGAGATATGTGTGTCTGACCAGGTGCTGCTTTTGGCAGAATTTTCTCCATGTTTTTTGGACACAGAAACTGAGCCCACAGGCTGTGGCCATCGTATACCCTGGGCACTACTTGGGATGGGTAGAACAGTGCCTTGTTTCACTGGGAAAACATCAGCAATCCGAGTCACCCACAGCTTAATCCTCTTCAAATAAAGACTGACCTGTTTTCAGCTTCCTCTGAGCAGGGCTGGGAGGAGCATTTCTAGGTGACCTTGCATTGCCAGCAGAAGCCTTAATTCTTCACTCTGTTGAAACTCACACCATCATTTTGTGCTCCTGTAAAGATGGTGAAAATGCGTCTATCGTTCGTATACCTCCTTTGCTAGTATTTGCATGTCACAGTAAAAGGTAAAAGGGTGTAGAACAAATTGATTTTATTTTCTTTTGTGGAAAATACTGATCAGTCCAATGGGATTTTTTGTATGAGTGTGTTTCTTTGGGTCAGGCCCAGGCAACCTGGCAATGAAAACACTCAGTCTAAATATATGCTCAGAAACTGAGCAAAGATGGAATGGATTTGGTGCTGCTTGGCTACAAATTATAATGACTGATTATTGCTAGTGCCTTTGCATGTTTGTTTTCAATCAGATTGACATCACAAAGCCTTATTTACTTTTTCTCAAAAGTCTGTTTTCATTTGCCTTTCACTTCTCATTTGCAGCCGTTATGGGTTTGCATTTAGGCTCCTCATCTGTCTGCCTGTGATATGTAATGATCCTCAGTGATTTTTCCTGCTCTTTGCCCTAAATTGTTGACTGTCAGTAAAACAGCCCATTTGGAATAACCTCTGGAAATCGCTGTACCGCTCTTCACTAGGAGAGCCCTAGAGGTAAGATCAGTGAGAGGCCTGAGTGAAAGAACATTGCTGCATAGCCTAGTGTCAGTCTTCATCAGTCCATCAGTGTGACAGAGGGCAAAAGAAAAAGAAGGGAGAAGATATAAATAAGTGCTGTGAGATTTAGCCATGCCATTTTTCTTCCACTTGAGTGCTTGGTCCAGGACCAGCTTCTCTGCTTCTTTGTACCTTGCTACCAAATGATAACCTGGACTCTCTATGCAGTGATGGGCCCCTGTTCTCCCTTTCACACATCTGAGCTTGTTGGCACTGCCTTCCTGAGTTAGCTGGTACAGCTAGATGTGTGCTTTAAAGCCTGGGAGTGGCTGTCATGTATGCTTGTGAATGACTTGCTGTGTGGCAAGCACGGAAGGACAACCATGAGTGCTGACAGACCCCATCCCATCTTTGCACATTTGAAGGGACAACAGAAATTTCCTGGGAAAGTGCAGCAGGGAGAACTGCAGAGCAGCCCACTTTGCTGCAGCACGAGTGTTCACTAGATAACAACTCAGTTCCTTGCTTCATCCTGTCTCTTCCCCAGCCTTCCAATAGCATTTATTTGAGAATTAGTTGCTTTGTCACCACCATGCCATCACTACAAAAGTGGAGTAATGATCTGTCAAACAGTGAGATATCATGACAGAGCAGCACAGAAACTGCAGGCAAATTCTGTGTCCTCTAGAGATTGCTACAGATTTTGGTGTATGGAGATGGTGCTTGTGAAAGGCACAGTACAAAAGACTTAAAAACTGTTTAATTAGTACTTGGTATTTTTCAGGTGCACATCAAGATGTAAGCACTCAGAATCTCTTTCTAACAGCCCCAAATATCTGCCTTATAAGGATAAACCTGGAATCCCTATTCCCTGGCACACTGGAGTCCAAGTTGAAAAGGACTAAGGGACAAACTAACACTGAGAGTCAGCTAGGGAGCAATGATCTCCTTGCATTGCTGTTCTCCAGATTCTGGGATCCTAAGAATCCCATTTAGGAATCATAAAGTGTCAAGGGAGATGTTGGTTTCTAGGCCTGTATAACAGTCAATAAGTGTGTGTTAAATCTTGCAAGTTGCCTCCAGTGTAATTTTGGGACTGTAAGAAACTGAGCAGGTCTGCATCAGCTGGCAGGCGCAGGTAAAAAATGAAGACTCTGCTTGCTTTTTAACTTTCTTCTGAAGCTCTTGTAAATGAAAACGTGGATCAAAATCTGGTGAGAGGAGGAAAAAACTTATGGAGTCCATATATTTTTGTTGCTTTGTTGTCAGCAGTTAAGTGGGTTAGCATGGCTTACATTGGTTTCTAGGCTTAAGAGGAGAGCAGAAGAAGGAAGGAAAGTGTGATACAGAAAACATGATATAATCTTGTTTATCGATCTGCATGAAGGACAGCAGGCTCTCAAGAAACTTCAGATGAAGCATACATAACTGGCTTTCCATCCCGGCACCCAACACTTACCTGGACTCTTCCCTGGCAGGCTGCTTCTTCCAGCTCCCTTGAGCTGCAGCATTGGCATTGCCCCACTCCTGCATTCCATCAGCTGGTGCAGCCTTTGGATTTGTTAGTGTTTTTAGTACATGTCACCAGAATCGAGGTTAAGGGCTGAATTCCTGTCTTACAGAAATTAACATCACAGTATCTAGGCATTTACCAAGACAGAAGTCAGTTCATTACATGCAGCTTCAAAAATATTCTGGTATTTTCTATGCTTACACCTGAGTCCACTTCCACACACAGCATTAAACTGTTCAGTTACTCCTATCTCCAGAATTATTTATCCCAATTGCTTGTGCTGTGGTAGACAAAATGCTGTACAATATCCACCCTAATCTGCTGTGGTGTTAGGATTGTTAGGTTGGGTTGTTAGGATTCAAATGGTTAGCTGAGGACTTGCCCAGCTCATTGACCTGCCATGCCGAACCTGAGCTGCTGTTTTCCGAGGTGGTTGTACCACAGAGTCATAAAAGTTAGGAGTGGAGATATCCTGTTCTGTTATCTGGTCTTTTTTTTGCAGGAAATTCTCAGCAGGATGTTTTCCCAACAAAACTATTCTAGCATTTAGTACAACCTCTTTCAAAAGTGCCTGCGTGACAGAATTTGCCAGCTATGTCAAGGTAAAGTCACATTTCAGAGGGGCACAGTGACCGCCGGGGCTGAGAGTCAGCATTCAGTGTCTGCTTTGGCAGTGCTTTCTCTTAGGCTTTCTTTGATGTGTGTCGTCTATGAGCTGGCCAGGTCTGCCACGGGCTTTTTCATTCCTGCTTCAAACATCACAGTTGTCAGATCTGCTCTGGAAAATCAGGTGTTCCTACATGTCTTATTTAGATATGTTAGATGAAAGCTGGGTATAATATCAATGGGGGAAAAAAAAAAAATCCTTGATGGTGGTGCCGTTGACTTCATTCAAACTCACAGCTGAGCCTGCAGGTTGTGTTGAGATGCATGTGTTTGAAATCAGAATGCCACATCCCAAACAGCACTCAGTGTTTCCACTTCCCACGCAGGTCATGGAGGGTGATGGCTCGCAGCATCTGACAGATTTGAGATCTGTTTTTCCTACATTTTTGCCCACCAAATCATAACCATGCACAGGACGGTGCTTTCATTGCAGGGAATGGCACTGTTGTGATAACCTTTGTGACATTGCAGGGGCATTTCCCACAGAAGTAGAGGGGAAGAAATACATGAAGCGTGTGACTTATACAGTGAATCAATTATGCTGCCCATGTGGATGGGGTCACCTTGGTGCCAGCCATTCATCCTTTTAAACTGTGTTTATGGCAGCTAAGGGAGAAAAGACAAGGTGGATTGTAAGAAGTTGATTTGTTTTTAAGCCTATTTGATGATGTTTAGCTGCCTCATGCTGTTTAAATACAGGTGTGTGTGTGTATGGAGGGGTTGTGGCTGCTTAGCTACAGCTAACAGTCAAATTCAACACTGAAATTTGAGAGTGAGACAGGTTTTGGTAATTTTTTTTTGATTCTGTAAAATGTATTTAGTGCTGGTGAAAAGTTTGCACAGACATCCTGGAGACTGAAGCTCATTGTCCTTGTAGCAGTTATGTCCTGACAGGGCAAACCATCCCCTTTCCCAGGGCTTCATCTCTGAGCAGGAGAGACCCTCTGCAGGGATTTTGGATGCTGTGGTCCCTTCCATCCCTGGCCACCACTGACAAGGACATAGTGGAAGCCAAAGGAAGTGTTAGGTGGTGGGAAGACAGGATTTATCCTTAGCTGCCACTGGTTAGGGCTATGGACTGGGAGAAAATCTGATGCCGTGACTGATGTGCTGCACCAGGGCTCGGGTGAGCTGCAGAGAGGAGAGCACAGTTTGATCTGCTCTGGAATCTGTTTCTCAACCAACCTTATGCCTAGTGAAAATCAGGCAATGTCAGCAAAAAAGAAAAAAAAAAAGTAGTGAATCAGCTTTAAAACTCGTGATTTACAGTAGCAAGTCAGGAAATGCAGAAAAATATCATGTCAGAGATACTGACGATCGAGCATGTTGCCATTTGCACAATGTTGTTCCTTTCCTGTGATTAGGAGGCCAACTCGACATATTAGTTTATTCTGTTAATTTTTTTGTACAAAATAACAACTCTTGCTTAGTACAGACTGAAACACTTTTATAAAGGAAATATTTTCTATTTTAGTCATTTAAGTTGAAACAAGAGACTTTTGACCTTTATTGTCATGGTATTGACATAGCATGATAGGAAGCATGTGCTACTATTGAGGGTAATTGAAGACAATTTAAAAAAATACTAATGTATAAAAAAACCAAAATGATGAAATAAAAATGCCTACAACTTTTTTTTTCATCATGGGGAGAAACGAAAAGAAAAATCCAAACTATTTCCTGCAAGTCAAAAAACAAAAAGCTGGTGTTCCAGGTGAAATGAAAGGTCTGCAATTATCCTCCCAATACTTGAACTAAAATTAAAATAAAATTAGAGAGGACATGAAACCTCTACCATGTAGCAGAAACCACCTACCAAGGAGGCCCTGAGTACCTCTGCCACTAGTGCTGATCCTTACAAGGAGTTCTCTGAGAAAATAACAGAAGGATAAAGTCAAAAATTAAGCCTGCTGCCATTCAGTCCTGTTCAGTGCAGTGTACCCTAAACACACAGCCCAGACCAGGTTAGCTAACTTGCTGTCTAGCTGGGCACTATTCACACTGACTGATTAGGGTGTCTGACTTAGCAATCTCCTCCTTGGGGTCCCTCTGCAGCCCATGGAGACTCAGAGTTTCTTCTAGAAGGTGGCACTGAAAGTCACAGGATATTGACCCCATCTCCTGCTGGACCAGCATCTTCCTTGCTCTTTGCTGGCTTTGGTGGGAGGTCATCCTCCCACTGGTCATCAGGTGGGGTCTCTCCCTCTTTTCTTAGTGACTTCTCCTGCTTGGGGGTTTAAATAGGGACATGCTTAAAGGTCTGCACAGGTTAGATCCAAAATGTTCAGTCCAGTGTCAGATGAAGCCTTTGTCAGGCAGGCAAAGAATGAGCACCTTGCTTGCTGTTGCGGAGGTTTGGTGGGTGGCAGCACTGTGGCTGGGAAGGGACAGGAGAAGGGAGAGCCAGCAGGGCTGGGAGGTGAGAATTTCAGTGCCCATTGCAGCCACTGGAAGCTGGAGGGATCAGAAGGAGGATGATGTGGTACCTTACCCAGGAAGAGTAGCAGATGTGTAAAGGAGGTGGCGTGAGCTGTTGTCTTGGAAAAGAACCTGGTGAAGGTAAATTTCTGTGTACACTGAACTTGGAGGTGATGTCCAGTGAGAGTGGAACGAGTTACTGTGACTGCCCTTCTGGTTTATTTTTGTCTAGGGGAAGAGGAGTATTGTCTTTTGTGTGCAGTATGTTTATAACTCAATTTCCCTTCTGACTGATTCCTTGCTCCACGCTCTCTTGTCCTCCTCCATCTGGTTTCTATTGTAGTTTTAAATGAGGACAGTTTGGCTGTCTGGCAGAACAAGCAGGGTCTGTGTGATACCAGCTGCCCCTTCCAGCTTCTAAGCCTTCTAAGCTTCCAGCACAGTTTTAATTATAGGAGTGTCAAGATTGGTCTCCCTCCCCCCGTACTCCTTTCTGTGCCTGCACGTACAGCCCCTGCTGCAAATCCCCATCCAAGTCTGATTGTCCTTTGGGAGAGACCTGGCCCTGTGATTTACATGCCCTATAACTCTGACAGAGACCTGTTGTGAAGCACATGCCAGAGCCTGTATCTTCCCGCACTCAGGGTTGCTCCCAGCCTCAGTTCATCAGGAGCCACGTCTGAAATAATCCTACCGGCTCAGAAACTCCTGGAAGTGGGAGAGAGCTGCTCACTGCTGCTCCTACCTCACCACCCCTAAGAGCTCAAAAGACTAAGCTTTGTAGGAGATCAGAGCTGCCTCAGGAATGCCAGAGCTACAGGTTCTGCTCAAAGAAAACATTTATTGTGCTCCAGTTCCATACAAGCACTGTATTTAGGGGCTCGATTTGCAGGAAGTTGATGCAGTCCCTTCACCTTCAGGGATCTGAGGTCGAAGTCTGTAATTTTCAGTTGCAAGTGAAGTGTCCTATGTGGGATTTTTTTTTTGACATCACAAAAATGCTACAAATTTTGACATAACTGGCTGTTTCTCCTCCTATGAGCCAAAGACCCGGTGTGGCAGAAAATCTTGTACATGAGTGAAGGGCACTGGCAGAGATATGTGGCAAGCCCAGGGTTGGAAAAGCAAGGAAGAGTGCAGGGTTACAGTAAGAGATACTGGCAGAGCTCGGTGCATATTGTCTATTTGCAATCTGTAGATTGTCTCTACTGTGGAGTTTTCACCCACTTTTAAAAATGTGTTGAATTTTATACATTTGCTACAGATTTTTCCCCTCAGGCCCTTGTTTTTTGCATACCAGCCCTCAACAGAGGGATCTAGGCTTCTCTGGTTTCTGTATAGGGGGTTTGCTTACCTGCCTGGGGCCTCTTGACCTAAATTACTCCAAGGAAACTTAGAACTCAGCCAAAAAAATGGTGTGATTTAATAGGTCTTAGTTTTGAGAGGTCAAATTAGTCACAAAAAACATCAGTATCTGCATTTTTAGTTGGTTTTCTTATTCTTAACACTGAGGTTTTAAAAAGTATCTAATAAAGGATGCTTTGTGCATGGACCCCATTTTCTGGCAGCCAGGCACCATCATATGAGGCTTGTCTCCATGAAAGACTGCTAACCTTTAAACAAACCTTGTCATGTGGCTGTTGTGATCAAATATGTTTTCTGTTCAATTAATTCATCTTTTTCCAGGTTGCGTGGAGTTCAGCGGTTTCTGTTCTCTCACCCAAATAGATCTGAAGTGGACATGAATATGCCTAACTTTCATTTTTGCTAGTTATGTGTCATTTATTCCGAGACCCTTACCAAGAAGGGAATCTTACTATGCCATGTATGCATAGCTTCTACCACAAAGATGTTAAAGCCTGATTTTCCAGAAATGGAGATGAGGTCCGAAGTAATTTGTCTTTCCTTTTTTTTTATTTTTAGCATTCTCATCATCATATGATCTGAGTTCCCTACTGCAGTTCCAGATAATCAGGACTTACTCAGAGATAGGAAGGTCCTCTTTCTGTGATGTGTCACTTGGACTTTTCTTGGCAGCATATTAAGGAAATCTCATACTTCTCTTTTTTGCTCTGTCTCCTTCCGCACCATTGAGTGTGCATAGGAAGAAGGTGTTGCATGCACTGAAAGGAATGCTTCCTCAGTTCTTTCCTTTCTGGAAGGCACTGATGAACCTTCTCCTCAAAAGTCCTTGAGGAGACAATACATAACTGTTACTGTTGTGGACAAAGCTTTGACTCCATAGACTTCTTCTGTTCTCTTGGGAATTTCATGGTTTCATCAACACTGTTGTGGGCTTAGGACCTCTGCCGTGAGCTCTGCCCAACAACTTCAAGGTCTTGAAAATCAGCACAAGGGCTTTGAGTGTGACACAGCATGACCAATGTACCTGTGTTAGGAGTCCCTGCTCAAAAACCCCACAAAGTCAGTTTTTTTCTGTTATTTTGGAGAAGCTCCTTTGACTGAGAAGAATAAATCTGATTGGACTGTTCAGACTTCCAAGTAATCACTGGGACTTGGTGTACTCCTGGATTTGGGTTGGCCGAAGGACAAGAGAAGGGACACACGAAAGGACTTCCTTACTCCCCTCAGTAAGTCAGGAGGCAGAAGGGCAGCACTTCCCAGACTGACTGGCACGGCAGTAGTGTGTCACTGAGGCGGGTGCCAGCTTGGAGCTGTTCTCACCTGAGCCTGTGCCCTGCACTGCTTGGGAGGGACAGGTCCCCTCACGAGCTGGCTCTGGCCTCAGTGGCTCCCATGAGAAATACAATAATGTAGCAACTCTTTTTTGTTCGGGCTGTTGTTGGAGTGCTGTCTTTGGATGCCATCTGATGAAGTTAATATGTCGTTAACTTTGAGCAGAAGAACTCAGGGAAGGTCCAGCCAGAGGCATAGTCTCTGAGGTGTCAGAAAGATGCTGTAATTGCTATACCTAGCTTCCCAGTCAAATCTATGGCTTAGTCAGTTTTCTTCCATACAGCTCATGAAATGTGCGGTACAGCAGAGTCAGCATTACAGCAGGGAGCTTTTGACTTGTGCATTTACTGACTTTTGTGCCTATGGCTGTGTGAAGCATTGCATTAAATACACAGTAGTTTCTAGCACCTAATAAGGAAGGGCTTTCTTACTGTTATTGTTATAGCTTGGGTTGTTATAGTACTGGGGACAGGGAGGCTTGATCTGACCAAGAGAATGGGGGGCTCTTATACCTATATAATGGGGAAAAAATAAACATATACTTTGGATCCAAGTCTAGATGTAAATGTTGTGCCTCAGGCTCTTCTCAGCTTTAAGACCAGTTAAGTCTTTGTCTAGTTATGCTGATGGAGTTCTTTTGAAGCCAATGTCAGGTTTTGTCAGTGTGCAGATCTAGTCAATATTTGAACTTTATACCCCCACAGTGGGATTTATGAGCACTAAACTGTGGGTATGTAGGCTTATATGGAAGTGCGAATGCCTCTCTGATTTTTATCCAAGCCAATGAGACCTTTTGGCACAATTCAGCAAGGCTGGAGCTCTGTGTTGGGGAGGGTGTAGTTTCCCAGGACCTCACGCTTTACCGCATGCTTTCAATTAGAATGAAAAAGCTTCTTTTATTTTTGAAGGAAAAGAAAAAGGAAGAGAGGGAAACCCTACCTTTCTTTCCACTATGTTACTGTGACTTCAGGGTCGGTCACTGTCACATGTCAATGAGCATTGCATGGCACAAGCACAGCATATCCTCATGGCCACTTTGCAGGGGTTATTTTTGGTTTTCCCTGTATTTCTCCCATGGCTGTACCCTTCCCTGCATCCACTGAGAGCGTCTGCTGTTTTTTCATGAACTGTCTCCTCTGTGGTGGCTTGTGGAAGCTGTCAGCATGTATTCATTGGACATCTTGCTTTGCTTTCCTCTCATAGTCCCTTACGTGCTGAAGAGCTGTGCGGAGTTCATTGAGACTCATGGCATTGTGGATGGGATCTACCGCCTCTCGGGAGTGACGTCCAACATACAGAAGTTGAGGTAAGGGCCACGTGTGTGAGTGTCAGAGGGATTCAGGGACATTGCTCACTACCTGTTTGGCATTAGTCCTTCAGGTACAGGCTGTGGCCAACAGAGCTCCACACTGATGCAGAAGATAAACTGCCTTTGAAGTTGGTAACTGGGAAAGACAACATTTTAGGCATAGCCCAGAAAACCTATATATCCTTTTTCATCTATTAATGGTAAAAGCATGGAGGGTCTCAGCATAAAGACTGAGTTGCTCTCTCCCACTTTGAGACAAGGTAATCTCTTTATATCAGTTTGAGGTCCACTCTCTATGTTAGGAATAATGGAGACTAATTGAAACCTTGGGGCCTGAACTTGGGACACAATCTGGGCCAACCTGCAGAGACATCTCTGCTTTCCCATTTGTTTTTTCTCTAGCTGTAAGCTAAGCGAGAACTTAGGGTGGAGTACTGGCCTGCTACAGCTCTTACTCACCCATATTGTTGTGCTTCCATATTGTTTCAGACAAGAGTTTGTTTCTGACCAATGCCCGGATCTGACAAGGGAAGTTTACCTCCAGGACATCCACTGCGTGGGGTCTCTGTGCAAACTGTACTTCAGGGAACTGCCCAACCCTCTCCTCACTTATGAGCTCTACAAAAAATTCACGGTGAGACCCTTGGCTGTTCTTGTTCCTCTCTAGCAGTGTGGATGTGCTGCAGATCCCTCCATGGCAGCTGTTTGGGATTCACTCCAATGTCCTGGCTTCTGGTGCATCTATCCATATAAACACTTCTCAGTGCTCTTCCCTTCTTGCCTCGTGTTGGCTCTCTTTCCCTGTCCTTGTTTCTTTTCACCATTTCATGTTTATTTCTCTCAGTTTGTCTGCTGTTTCCTCCCCTTCCTCTTGCTCATTTTTTCACTGCATTGCTTCTCCACTGCCTCTCTTTCTCCCCACTGTGCACCTCCTCCCAGCACGACTAATTCTCTCTTTTTTTTCCTCATTACTGTCCATCACTGAGTCTTCTGGGTCACCTGGGGCTTGTGATCATAATCACAGGGTGCAGTTTCCTTGTCCCTGTCCCTCCAACTGTCCCTGACACCTGCATAAACTGATTACCCAGCCCATGTGTAAAGCATCAACTTTACTGCATCTGTCACATTTTTCATACTGTTTGTAGGACTGCAAATGATGATACTGGTTATGCCAGATATGGCATATCAAGTCCATCATCATCACGTTATAAATACAAATGGCAGAGAAAAGTGGCAACTGGCCAAACAGAAATCTCTAACTTTGTTTAAAGAGATTACAATTCAAAGAGTAGTTACTTGATTCTGGAAAACAGCCATAGATTATACATGGATACGGTTGGAGCTTAGGAGCAGACTGCGGGGGAGCAGAAATATAAAACCACAAAGCCTGGATTTTTAAGAGAATTGGCTAATTTTGATGACAGATAATATTTTATTAAAAGGTGGCACAGCAAGCTATGCTTGTTATTAAAGCTGCCTGTTTCTTAGGGCTCTAAATCTACTTTCAGTTTTTTATGACACCAACAAATTTAAATCCCATCACTGAGGCTGAAATCTTGTGTGCTGAAGGTATGCACTTCCAGCTGAAAGAATTCACCATCTTGTTAAGATAACTGGGCTGGGGGATGGAAAAGATTGTTTTCTCAGTGTTAGAAACATCCGTCCTTTGTTAAGAATTTCTGTCATCCTACTCTTTCCCATTTGCTGGGAGGAGGAGGCGACAGCCATTGCCGAAAACGTCAGAGAAGAAGTTCTGCAAAATCAGGTGTTGCTGTCTGAGTGGCCACTGTCCTGAATCAAGCACTTCCAAGTGACACTGCTGTGGCACAGGAGGCACAGAGGGAGATCCACGGGGTCCTCACAAGGAGATGCTCTCCAAAGGCTCCCTGTTGCCTGCTCTGGGAAGAGGTATCATTGCAAGGGGTGCTTGCTGTGGGGCAAAGACAGAGGGGACCAGCCAAGCAGGAACTTGGTGTAAGAAGTCAGGTGGCTTTAGGGACACAGCTGTGCTGGGCACCATGGGGTGGGAGAGCCCCACTGTGCTGCCTGACAGACCTGCAATAATGTTAGGTGTCTTGCTGTTCCAATGCCAGATTTTAAGTAAGATTGGTCTTTGTTTCAAGGTGATGTATAGTCAAATCTTCAGGGAGAATCCAGAGCAGATTTGAAAAATTGACCTGTATCCTCAGGATATAAGGATTCTGAGGATATAGGGTAGGATTGCTGGAGACGGTCAGGATGAATAGGATCTTGAAAATACAGGGTATCATTCAACCACTCACTGTAACTGATGAGTCTCATTCTTGTTGAAGCTATTTGGCTGGTGTCTTCCTGGCTATCACTACTGATTTATGAAAGAAAAAATGCTCTAAAGGAAACATGAAGATTTAGTTGGAAACTTTTTTAGGAAAGAATGTTTGCTGAAAAGTGCAGTTTTGGGATGATGACTTGCAGATTTTCAGTAGATACATTTGGTAAATAGCTTTATTCAAAAACAAAAGGAAAAACATTTCTGTAACTGTCTGAGTGTTTCTTTTACAAGTATTTTCTAAAGGAAATGTTTCAACATTACGTCAACACATCTAGCTTACATAAAATGTCTTTCAGAAAAGGGTTAAATAGTTCCAAATTTAAATTATAATTTCTGTAACTAATGCTTGAGTGTGATGCTTTTGGTCAGCCTCGAACAGTTGTTTTCTAAAATCTTATGCCAGCTCCCCAAAATGTTATCACTTTGGGTTGACCTAAAAGATTTTTTTTTAATATCTGGCTTTTCAGTTTGTCCACTTAGCCACGAAATCAATTATTCATGTAAGCCTGCTCAGTAGGGATTTATAATTGGTAACCCAGCTGACAGGAAGCACAGTCAGGTAGCAGGAGGAAAGAAAGAAAAAAAAGACCAATTCCCCAAGGAGCAGAAAACCCGCTAGGAGTGTGTGTATGCGTGGGGTGTCTGAACATGGAACAGTGGCAGCTGTATCTCAGCAGACGAGTGTTGGTAGGAATAAAGAACACATGCTAATCCCAGCCTGACTCAGCCAGAGCTGCCTCTGAGTTGGGATAGGCTGCACTTTGAGTCACCAGAGTGATTCAGAAATTTCTGTCTAAGGAAAGTCAAATTCTTAATGACTAGGGAGGGGTTGGCCTTTTGGTCATCACTGTGTCAAGTTCACAGGTGTAACATCCTGGTCATAACCTCACTGGCTATAAATTTTTGCCAGCTGATTGCCACCTTGTATCCTAGTGATGGATGCTTGGTTTTCAGGACAGATAAGTTGACTGTGCCTGGCTTGTTCTAGCCTGGACATAGAGGGACAAAATACTCCCTCAAAACAAATCAGCTGGAGGAGGCCAAGCCTACTCTCTCTCTCCGGACTTTATTCCACTTCTTAACCAGGGCTTATGAATTGTGCACTCCCAGAATCACTAGTGGAGTAAAAAAAGAAATCCTAAATGGCATAAATTCATACCATGATGAACAGATATGCAATAAATGCAATTACTGGTTCGTCCTTGAATCCTCCATTCTGCTGCTGTAATCCACAGTTTTGGAGGGCTCCTCAGATTTCAAAGGCACCGATTGTATGGGTCAGACATGTGGCTCGGAGGACTGAACAGGTCATGACCTCAGAAAAGCTGGTATTCATGTGCTGTCTAATCATTAGGTCTTTGAGACCTGGAAGATTGAATATGGGAATGAAAATGCACACCTGGGGAGAAAATATTGTGTACAATCTAGTTGAAATCGAATGCTTTAGGTGCACCAGTTAAAGTTTTTATTTCTCTCCATATCCTCATTTGTACAAGGTTGTTCAACTGGAAACATATTAAGATTACAAGAGCTCTTATACTTAGGATTTGTGGGCTTTTTTTTTTTTTAAAGAAGAGCTGTAGCTATGTGTAAAAACCGCTAGAAGGATTTAACCTGCCTTTAATTTGGGCAAAAGAAACACATGTGCATCTCATATGTACCTGACTAGTGAGCTTGCTTGTTTTGATCTGCCATCACTTCTCTGGCCTTGAAACTGGCAACGTTTGGTTTGCTGGTGGTTGTAGATGAGGAGTGATCTGCTGGGAAAAGGGCAGTGACAAAATCAGCGGCGGTAGCAACATCACATGGGTGCTGTAGTGACTGCTGCAAGAAGATGCTGCTCTAGTGGTGACTGGAAATTTCAGGTTGATGATGTTTAAGCGACGGGTGGCTTGGGAAGGGCTGTTTCCTTCCTCTCCTTCCCTGGCAGTGCTGACATCTGTCTGGAGGCACAGCTTGTGCTGGCAGCGTGGGTCGCAGCATCTTCCTTTGAACTTGCTCCAAACTCCAGTGGCAGAAGGGTGGGTAGGAGGTTCCCAGACAGTCATGCACTGCTTGAACTCGCTGGTGGCTTGTCCTCCCCCAGCACAAATATTGAAAGGGAATAGCTGAACAGATGAATACCAATGCAGTGAACTCCTAGGAATGCTGACAAAAGATGATCATGGCTCTCTAAGATCTTGGTCTGTAGAGGTTTGCTCAAGACTGAGATGTATAACCTTGATTCTCTCTAACCCTGAGTGTAAGAATTTATTAATCTGCTGGACAGGGATTCTGCTAAGGCTTCTTCCATTATAAAAAATGCAAACCCACACATACAATCCTCTCAACTATGTTCTTATGACAGTCAAAATATTGCTTATTTTGCAGAATATGGAACATGAATATCCAAGATGTTCTCATAACACAGAGCTTGAAAAACCTGTTTTATTTTTAAAAGGTTATTTTTGGGGGGTGTCATTGCTTTTTCTTTTCCATTATTTTCACTCCTCTCTTTCCCCTCTCTCTCTATTTCACCCATCACTGCCCATGTTAAAAAAAAGGGAAAAGAACTAAGAAAATAGCCCACAAAAAGCAAAGCAATACCAAAACAAACCAACACAAGCAAAAAAAAAAAAACCAAAAAAACAACAACAAACCCTGTAATTCGTAATTGAAGGTCTAAGTCCTTAAATGCCCCTCTCCCATGAATACTGACCACCATGTCTGAACGTCTGGGCATGGTGTGCTGAGACATGGAATAACAGTGAGGAAATCTCTTCTGTGCTGGGGACACAAAGAAACTTCTTCTTCTAGTAGCTCTGTAGGGTAACAAGAGAGCATTCCCTCTGAGACAGGGTGTCTCGTGTGACCTTCTTATCCCTCTTCCTTTTCCCCTGAGTCCATTGCCAGGGTGTACTGTTCTCTTGTATCCCTTCAGGAAGCAGTATCCCGCTTCCCTGAGGACGAGCAGCTGGCACGAATTCAAAATGTCATCCAGGAGCTCCCACCATCACATTACAGGTAAGAATGTGTCCACAGAGGTGCCGAGGATCAGCGTGGTGACCCTCACCCTCATCAGGGAATATTGCCCAAAACAGCTCTGGGATTCATTTCCAGAAATCAATTTCCAAAAGCTGACTCACCATTTCCAAATCTGGCAACAATTTATCTGGCATTTAAATATCATTGAACAAACCCTTGTTAGAGACGGAACAACTCCCTGCTGCACTCTTATCGTCCTCCTTCCCCAGCTGTGACCCCTGTGGCACCCTTGGCCAGTGTCCTGGGTGTGGTAAGGAGATCTGTTGGAGGTGCTTGATCAAGAGCTAAGAGCCTCTGCAGCATCCCACTCCCTCTTCCACCCATCTCCCACCTCCTTTGCTCCCATCATGCTGAGGACAGTTTGGTTCCTGCCCCCACCTTGGCCGCTCCCAAGCACAGCTGTTCAGGTGTTCACTGCCATCCCTTGCAAATGCTGGTGCTGTGTGTCCTCTGCCCCATGGGGTCTCTTGTGCCATTGCAGACGCTTGGGGAGGGGACAGGGCTGGCTCTGAGCCTTGCTGTCCCAGCTGCCAGGCACTGGTAACGTGACAGGTTTTTCTCTCTTTGTGTGAAACCACTGCAGAACGTTGGAATACCTGATCAAGCACCTGACTCACCTGGCCTCCTTCAGCAACATGACCAACATGCACACCAGAAACCTGGCCTTGGTGTGGGCTCCAAATCTCCTCAGGTACAGTAGAGATTCCTCTAATCCAGAGCACCACGCTGAGCTCCAAGGGGAGCGCCAGCATCCGAGCCTGAAGACTCATCACCTGAGGGAAATCCAGACAGGGAAAAGCTGAACAACTAAAGGGAGGAGCAGAGCAGAACAAACAGCTTTTCTTCCAGGTTGAATAATCTAAAGTTTTACTGCCAGCAACCATGGAAGCTTGTGGGTTTGTGTGTTTCTTATTAAAAAAAAAGTTGTTATTTGCAAGTTGAGCATAGATGTAAAAATGAGGAGTTAACTCACCACTTGGGAATGTTAATGACATTTTTGATGGTTCCAGTGCTTCTGCAGCAGGGCACTGAGAGACAGCAAGGATCAGAAGGGAGAGAAACAGGGCAATAATACTACAGACCTATTCCCAGATCTGCTTGTGCAAAAGTGAGATGAGCTTGCTGGGCTTGAAATGGCAGCCAGTGTCAGATCTCAAGACCACCAGCTAGTTTTTCATATTTGTTATGCCTGGCACTCTGCTGTGAAGAAGCCTGGATTAGTTGCAGGCAGAGGTTTGGCTGCTATGTTGTAGAGCTAAGCAGAACAAGGAAAAATAGCATCTGGGGAAAAAAAAATTAAATATTTTGTATCTTGTCAAAATTCCCTTTCTGTCCATCCAATACCCTTGCATTTAGAGGAATGAACTATGCAGGGAGAGCCCAGGACTGCAGCTGAGCAGGAGAAGGGTGATGGCAGAGCTGGTGGGGGAGACCTGGGCTGGCAGAGGACATTGGCTAGACATTGGCTAGGCCTGAAAAAGCATTCTCTAAAGAGTTATCTCACTCTTCTAAATCACAAAAATTGCTGAGAAGGTTCTGAAAATGAATCAAATGTTGACTCTATTGAATATCGAAAAGTGGGCCTTCACTACTGAGACATTTTCATTCTAGCATCTGTCCTTGTCAAAAAGAAAGAAGTCTGTTTCCCTTTGCAATCTTTCGTAAGTACGAGTCCCAGGGAGGAAAAGAAAGGAGCAAGCAATGCAACTGCAATCTCCTTACAGGGTTATCCTCTTGGCAATGCCCCAAGCTGTTATCTAACACACCAGTCATTAACTTTACAAAGGATCCATTGCCCAAAGATAATTTCTTCAGCAACACTTTGGCATGTCAAGATAAGGAATGTTTCTTTGCTGAGAGCAAGATTGAGAATGTGGGAGCACAGGGGGGACAGAGAAGAGACTATTGGGGCACACGGCAAAGTATTGAAGAAATTGGCACGGGGGAGACCTGAGAAGGGTTTAAGGGATTTCACTGAGAGATGATTGAAGCATTGAGTAGGGATCTAGAAGCAGCATTTGAAGGCTTCTGTGTTGTCTTTCAGACCCAGCCTCGAAATAGCAAAAATAGGAAAAAGGAGAGAGAAGAATGGAGCTTGAGATTCACAGTTTTACCTGCTGAAGAATGTAAAAGCCAAATAGGGAAAATAACCCATTCAGGAAAGGAAGTAACAGAGGTGGCAAAGAAAACAGGGAAAATCATTTTTAAAAGATTTTAAATCTTTTAAAAAGACAAAGAAAGGATGAGGGCCTGTGTGGGATGGAGAGCAAGAGGCACAGCAAGAGTGGGGAAATCATCCCTGTTGCCTCGCTCGCATGAAGAATCAGGTCTGTCTGTGCCAGGGGCTGTGTGTGGCAATGCTCACTACTGGTACACCTCTTTGCTCATGCAGGTCAAAGGAGATTGAGGCAGTTGGCTGCAACGGGGATGCAGCTTTCCTGGAGGTGCGAGTGCAGCAACTGGTGATCGAGTTCATCCTGAACCACGTGGACCAGATCTTCAACAACAACAGGAAAGCCAGCTCTGCAGAGAACCTTGGTAGAAACCTCCCTGAGCCACTTCCCATGTCACCTGCTGTGTAGTTCACTTCTCCCTTCAACTGATATGACAAGCACAGTAACCCTTGCTGCCACCATAGGCTTCCTCAAAGACACCTTGAGCCCAATACATCATTACTCTTGTCTTCTTCATCCCTATCTTCAACATTTTCTTTTTGAATACTACCCTCCTTCAGTGCTTTCTCAGATTGCCTTATGTCTCATCTTTTGCATGATCTCATGTGGCTTAACCCTTTCCCCCCTTTGACTGATTCTCAGTCTTGGGCTAAGCTTTCTCTCTAGGTCCATGAGCCACAGTCTCAGCTCGTCTCTCAGGTTCCCCCAGTTACAATTCCTCATACCAACAATACCTGCCCTGCAGCCACCATTTCCTTTCGAGTCAGAAATCACACTCCAAGGAAAAAAACTAATCTTGTGTTCCAAAAACTTATATTGTGTTCCTGAAAACATTTCATAAAAGAGATTTATTTTTTTTCCTGGGACGGTTTTCAGAGATGCTGATTTTGCTGTTTAGTGATGGTTTTGTTGGCAAGGACTGGGAAGTGAGAAGGCATAGATCCACAGTGACCTCACATAATTTCAGAAATATGCACCTTTCGGTTTTACACACCCGGAAGACTTGTGATACCTTCAGAATTTTGTTCTCCTGGTTCCTGCAGAATCCACCTTTCTGCATTGCAGCCCTGTGTCAGTTCATTCTGCCCATCTTTACCTTATCATGGCTTTGCCACTGCCCCCATAAACAGACACTCTCAGTTCTCTGGGCTCTCAGTGACACTGATTTCTGTGGTCCTGAAATGGATCAGAAGGTTAAAGTAATTCTGGTTTTTAGAACCATCCCCTGTCCTGGAACAAGACAAGGAGAAAGATGTGGAAGTGGGAGAAAGAACTAGGCACCAAATTTGGATCAGGGACTGAACTGCTTCAAAATTGGGGGATGATGGGGTTGGGATGGTGGGGTTAGGATGGAGGAAGGGAGTGAGGGAGGAGAAAAGGGAATGTGTGAATCCTGGTGGTTTTCAGAGACACCTCCTTCACACAGAAGTGTCTACAGCAGAGGAAGAAAATCCACACAACACAGCCTTTGGCAGGCAAGCATGGCCCCTGCTGGGAATGTACTCAGATGGATAAGGTTGCTGGGGAGCTGAAAGGCTTATCTGACAAAAAGCCTTTCTCCCTGCACGTGCCACTTCTTTCCCCCCTCCACGGGAGATGTTCCAGTCAAAGTCACGAAGCTCTTGCTCTTGTCTCTCCTCACCCCCAGGCTGGAATGTATTTTCTTGCTTTTCAGAGAGCGCATCAGTTGTGAAAAGTTTGACCCTCCCTTCGGCCTCCCTGCCAATGAAACTGGTGAGCCTGGAAGAAGCACAGGCACGGAGTCTGTCTGCATCCCACCCTGCTCGGAAGGAGAGGAGAGAGAACAGCTTGCCTGAAATTGTGCCTGTAATTGGGTCCCTATTCCACACAGTTGTTGACCTTCCTGACAGCAAGTAAGTGCCAAGAGGAGGGTAAAGTGCAAACAAAAAAGTGCAGGTTCCCCAGTGTGATTGGGAACGATCCTTTTGTTAACATGATACCCCCACACCTGCACTCACCTGAATCTACAGCCACTGTCCAAAGAAAATTCTGCATCCTTCTCAAAAGAGGCAGAGCTGCTCCTGAGAAGTGTTGCAGCTGCTGGGTTCATAGCTTCACTAGTTCTCATCTCTCTATGAGGGTAGAACCTCACAGACCTGCTGCAGGAGGAATGAATCCTCTTTGAATCCTTGAGCCAGCTCAGAATTTGACTAAACACGGGAGGAGTGTGGAGCAGGTTGGGGCACAGCTCATCTACGAGTTCCACCTGCTGGTGGCTGGTGCAGGGCATGCCTGGTGCCACTGACCTGCTCCAGCTTCTTCATTCTCCTGGTTCCTGTGCAATTGCAGCCAAGCAGGAAGGCTCATTTTCACTCCCAGCATGGAGAGATATTTATGTAGTGGCACCTATGCCAGCTATGTCTGTGCCAGGAGAAGAGTCTAGCAGCTGAGGTTGCTGCGTTCTTGGCACAGCTGCCCAGAATAAGTATTTATCTATTGGTCTATCCAACTGTTAATATATAGCCACTCTACTGCCTGGGTCTGATAGATTACAGCCTCTGCAGCAGGAGGCTCATTAATCTACTGACCCCGAAAACACCAGAACAAAGATATTTATTGGCACTTGATATATTAAAGCAAAAAAGGAGTCATCTAACAGAATACTGGCAAGAGGATAACCAGCTTAAGACAAAAGGATGTATTGCCCCTCTAGAGTGCCTTCTCCTTTCTCATTTGAAAAGTCCTATTGATTTATTAAATATGGGTATCAATCTAATATTGATATCCAACTCACACCGGACAAAAACTCTCCAACCATTGAAGTTAGAAAGTGGTATGTTTATTACGACGTCGGGCAGCACGGAGGTCACCTCCAAAGCATGCTGTGAAATTACAGATCATTCCAAAGTCTATTTATTTACAAAAGTGTTGAATACCCATAATGCAATTACAATAACACCTCCCTTTCCCTCCCTTTCCCTGCTTCGTATTGAAATTAACTTGAATACTTATTAAGCATGCGCAGTGAGTTCCTTGTTTTGGGTCAGTGGTCTTTTTATTGGGGAGTGGGCACAAAGTGATGAAGTAAAATGCGTCTTCCTCACGTTAAACTTTTCAACTTTGATATTAATGATTCTTGGTATAACTCAAATCCCTTTTATCTGTGACCCTTAAATGGACTTCTGGGTGCACTAATTCTCAATTGTTTATGATTTCTTTAGATTCATTTGTCAATTGTCTTATTCCTAGTTGCAGGCACAGCTAAGCAAACATAGATGACAAGTAATCAGTTTTCCAAATCTAAAATTGTTACCTAAGTCCAGTTTCTCTTAACTAATCATTAACTCTAATTCTTTTCAGTACAGACTATCTGTACAGCTACCTACCCTGATTAGTTCTAACCAAACCCCTTTCCCTTAACTAAAACCTTGATTTTATAAAGAAATCCTTAACATTCACTAAAACTAGTGTTTCACCATCCTCAAGATATTAATCCCGTCTGTAGGACTGATTTGTACATTTCTGAGCACTCATCAGAAAGAAAAGCAGAAATATGGGGATAGAAAGCCCAATATGGAGAGCAAGATAGGGACACAAGAGAATTCTTGCTCTGAAAGAGGGGAGATTGAAGGAGGAGTCAGAATGAGTATGAAGGAAGTGAAACAGAGCTTCATGAAGAAATATGTATACAGGAAAAAAATTGTATTAGAATGAGCAGCTTCTTTCTGCATAAAGCTGGGATTTCCAAAGAGACACAGGGAACTGGTGTCCCACTTCTTCTGACACTTATGAGAAATTGATTTAATTCCCTTAAGCCTCCTCCTGTTTGGTTAGTACATTATACTTTCATATGAATATATAACACCTGTGATTAAATTAATGTTGGCCTGAGAAGCATTAATAGGTAGTTTTCATCAAGAAATAATTTTATTTTTGCTGTAAGACATGGTCTTTAAAGCATAACTTTGTGCACTGAGCATTAGTACCAGTTCCATCAGTTCTCTGGAATTTATCATACATTGTGTCATTAAAACCTGTTAAAAATGCACTTTTTCTTTGCTGTGTTGCAGCATAGTCTGAGCCTTGGGAGCCTCTCCTTTCTGGAGACAAGCATGGTTGATTGCTCAATCACTGTTGCTGTAGAATGATGCCGGAGCCAGCTATCTGAAGGCTTAGATGTCTTTCCATCCATGAAACGGTTAAATCAGCAGTACAGATAAATCACTTAGAGAGTGATTGCTGCCTATATAGCCAACAAGGGTTGGTTGTATAGCTATGGCCTGCATGCTTTAGGGTTAAAAGAGGTGTGAGAAGAAAAAAATGGGAAGTGTTGAGGGGAAACAGCTCAGAGGCCTTTGGAGGATATTAAAAAGGTAAAAGTCTCTAAAGTTTGGTGACCACCTGAGCCTTTTTTCCTTCCAGGAGGAAATTATCCACCAAGTCCAAGAAATGGAAGTCAATATTTAATTTGGGCCGCTCTGGCTCAGAATCAAAGTCTAAACTGAGTCGAAATGGGAGTGTCTTTGTAAGGGCACAGAAGCTCTCTGGTAAGAACACACTTTTCAGCTGAGTGTTTCTCTCTGAGGTTTTCTCTTGTGTGTTGGTAGCATGGATATCCACTTGCCACTAATGCCATAGACTTGAGATGGTCTAATGGGGTCGTGCTTGTTGCCTGGTTTCACACACATCTCATTTTCCTGTGATGGCAAGGAACACCCTTTCAGGAGGATTTGCCAGACACCTACAGTAAATATTCATTTTGGTACCTGATAAATGGGCTCCTGTTGTCCAGCTGTTGAGTTTGGGGACTAGGAAAAGTTTGGGGATTAGTCTGCTGTCCCAGCCCAGCCAGTCTCTGTCTCCTAAGGCTCATTAGATGGCACTGGGTGAATGGCTGTCCTTCTAGGCTGTCCTTCCACTAAAGGGCATTAAAGAGCCAACTGCATTCGGTGTCTTTGTGAAAAGCAAGGCACCAGGAGTGCCTATGGCTCTGTCTCTCAGCACTTTGAGGGAAGCCATTGCTTTTGCAGAATTTCCAAGAGAGAAGTTGTCTTTTCTCCTGGCTGTAATCCCAAGTTCTAACCCCTCCTGAGCTGCAATCTCTTAAACGCTGCTTCCTAGAAAATCACATGGCAGTGTCAGTTCCTGGTGTTAAGAAATGATGACTCAAGCTCTAAAAATCATGAACTTGACTTAAAAGTAGCCACGTTTTTAAAAATAAAGCATGCCCTTTTAATTTGAATTCATAAAGAAATGTTTTGGGTTTATATAGTCTAGATTTTTTTAGTATCTCCAAGTCAAGGAACTTCCTTTCTACAGGGAGATGAAGGTGGATTTTTTTTATTTATATAATCTCATGACTCCAGGAGCTAGTGTTTAGAGGACCACTGCCTAACACTGCAAGACTGAAAAAAAAAAGTTAATATTGGCAACACTAGCTACGACCACATATAAGAGAGGCCATAATTGGATCAGAAATGAATGTGAAGCCAAATGCTGGATCCAGTTCTTTTTGGACCCCTGCCTTCCCTATGTTTTGCATGTACATATGGCTTCACACAGGGTGCCCATGACACACTTCAAAATAGCTCTCTATCCTATTTTGATCACGAGATCACCTCCTCCCCTTGATAAGGAACACTGTCTCAAAATAGTGCTAACCCAAGGAGGCCCAGGAATGACGGCAGCCCCGGTGATCGTGGAGGCTGAGCCTTGTTCCAGGGACCGTGCTGAGTGACAGGGAGCTGGACATTTTCACCAGCAGGACACACAAGTGCACAGCTGTGCACAGAGTTTTCAGCACTGAAGAGGTGTTTTCAGAAGCACAGAACTTTTGTGCTGCTGTGTTACGTTTCTCAGTGCTCCCTGCTTACAGCCTAGTGTGAGGGAACAGACGAAGTCGCTGCTGAAACTCAGCACATGCTTTAGCACAGCTTGAGTCTGTGCACACAAATCTGTAAGTCACATAGAATGTGACTTACACAGCTCCTCAGCTTGAATTCTGTTCCTCCTGGAAAGTCGAAACAGTGCTCAAGACATCACATCTTATGGAGGTAAAAAGTAGCCAGGACTCCATATAAATGTAAAAAGTAGCTGGAGTTTTTCCTATGTTCATGAGAGAGTTGGAGCCAGAAGCCTCAATTATATAAACAAATGAAGTCCAACAAGCCTGCTCACTTTCTGCTTTACCCACTTTTTGCAACACTGTAAACAGCAAACTTTACTCCCAGACATTTTCCAGATCTCCAGGGACCCTTTTTGGGCTGCCAGAGACTAACTTGTCTTCCTTGCCAGCTACATTTCCCCACCTCCATTCCATTTTCAGAGCAGTAACAGCTACAAGCTTCCAAAACCTCTCAGGAACAGACCTGTAGAGTGTATAGTAACAAATGACAGCTTGTTTCTGGACAAGAAAGTCCAATGAGGATGGCCAGCAAAATAGGTCGCTTACTGCCCTCAGAAATGTCCCGGAGTTCTTGCTGGAGGCAGGGTATGCTCACATCAGCAAAAGAGCTGGGAGTGCAACGTAAAAATAACCCAACATTTGCTATCAGGAATGGGAGGTGAGAAGGCATTTATGTCAATTTAGTTAAAAAGTCCTCCACAACCAATAGCCTGACTAAGTCAAGGAGGGGAGTGGCACATGACAGCTTTGGGGATGCTTAACTGCTTCAGAGTGGAGGTGGTGTTGACTGGCTGGGTTAAGTATAGCTCTCCACATGTCCAGCAGGTGCAAAGCTGTTGTTAGCACTAGCAGATCCCCAGCTGTGTGGACAAGTGTTGTGGGTAATAAGCCATGTGGTGTAGATACATGGGGGGAATGCTTGGAAATGGAAAATGTCTGCCTGGCATGCCTATCTGTATGTATGCAGCCTTTGATCTTTATGGGCTGAAGCCTGCAAAGCCACAGGATCTGATACCTGCTTCTAAAACTCTTTTTCCACAGAAAAAGCAACTATTCGGCCTGCAAAGAGCATGGACTCATTGTGTTCCCTGCCAGTGGAAGGTGAGACATCCATAGCCTATACTGTAAGGGGGAAGGATTGCAGCTCTGCATTTTCAGCAGCATGGATCACAGAATGGTTTGGGTTGGAAAAGGCTTTAAAGGTCTCCTAGTTCCAACCCCCTGCCAGGGACACTTTCCACTAGACCAGGTTGCTCAGTGCCCATCCTACCTGGCCTTGAGCACTGCCAGGGATGGAGCATTCACAGCTTCTCTGGGCAACCTTTTCCAGTGCCCCACCAGCCTCAATGGATGCAGCAGTCTGTGTCTAGCTCACCAAGTTGTGTATCTTCCTATGCTTATGCCATGGTTGCTGACATGTGCCCCCACCTCTGTGTGCATGCGTTTTTGACTCTTTTCTGTATTATTTATATCAGTGCATACACCTCAGAGCTACCACTGTGGTTAGCTGTATCTTTATGGGCAGTTGGACTGCTTTGATTTCTTTCTTGGTTATTCTGGGCACAAAAATTTTATTCGTACATAAGAAAGGCTTACAGTAAGCCAACAAAGCCTGGCATGTGCATTGTGGGCAGTATGTGATAGCCCTAGACTTGGCTTCATCTGATGGAGAAGGGTGTCTAATAAAAGTCTGAGCTGATTTCCATTGGAGGGCCTTCAATCCTGTGCTGCCTGCCTATGTTGAAGGAGGCCCTAGGGCTAGAGCACAGAAGGTCTTCAGTACGTATTGTCTCTATCTATCCGGGGAAATGTGAGTATTCATCAGGGCAGGAGCCATCCCTGGAGGATTGAGGAGAGCTCCTCACAGAGGAAGTTTGTTTGCTGGTGCTTTGCTTCCCAGTGACTTGCCCCTACATTCCCATCTGCAGGGGAGGATGACAAAAGCAGGTTCAAACGGTCAGTGACTACTGGAGGGTTCTTTGTTCCCACGAAGATACGGACAGGAGGCACCGGCAGCTCATATGACCTCAGCAAGGAGAATGAGTGGGAGCGGGAAGGATCTGCCATGGGGGCCAAAGGAAGTTCAGAGCTGGCTGGGGAGAAAGGTCCTCCCTGGACACTGCAGGTGAGGTCACCCCCTGAGCAGCTGAAAGTTTTCCGGGTTGCAGAGGATGCCGAAAACGAGCAGACTTCAGCCAAAGGAGTCCTCATGTTCTACACGTCTGAAACAGCCACCAAGTCAGGCTTCCCAAGCAGCCTCTTTCCCTTGGAGGCCTCCCCTCGTCACCAGAGGAAAGCCCTGAACATCTCGGAGCCGTTCGCTGTCTCTGTCCCACTGAGGGTGTCTGCAGTCATCAGCACCAACAGCACACCCTGCCGCGTGCCCTCCAAGGAGAAGCATTCCCTTTCCAGTCTGGAGGAGCTGTCGTCTCTGGTGGAGAGCACGAGCCCCTCCGCTCCGGAGGCAGGGACCCACACGGGGACAGAGCAGGCAGCAGAGCACAAGGAGAAACAGCTGGGGCCAGCTCTGCCAGTGGCAGCATCCAGAGGTAAATTGTGTTGAGGAGGGGGATATGGATCCTCAGTCGGGCTGCTGGGGGTGCCCTGCAGCATGGTGGTGTGGAGGTTTCTCCAGCCTGTGCTTGTGGCAGGAAAGAGACCAACCTGTAGCAGGGGGTGTTTGACTGGGATAGCAGGCCAGGGTGGTGCTTGTTGCAGTAAGGAGCCTGGGGAGGTGGGCGGCCTCCCAGAAATAATCTGGTTGTGCCTGGAGAGAGCTCTTTAGCTTTGTCACTTGGAGTTGGCTCTTAGCAGCAATGCTTTGTCCCGGGGCACAAGATTTCAGTCTCAAGCAGTTACATTGTTCGTTTGCGTTTCTGATCCAGGCTCTCATCCTGAGGAGCTGACAGCAGCCAGGAAACCTGAGTCCTTGGAAGCTCCACAGCCAGCAGCAGAAAATCAGGAGATGTGTGGGCAAAGCAGCTGCACAAGCAGCACCAGAAGCCCCCAGCAGTCCTCAGAGCAGAGTCCCACCTTGGAGCAAACACCAGCTTCAGAGCTCCATAAGGGGCCGCTCCCAGCAGACAAAGCAGAGCAAGGACAGCTCAAGATGAAGGATGTCTCCTCAGAAGGCAGCTGTGACCAGCAGGAGATTGAGATGGCTAAGACAGAAGAAGGAATGCACCTAAGAGATGTGGTAAGGAAGAAGGCATGAGAAAGGTGGGGGGCCATGTCATGGTAGTGACTGGGAGGTTGTTTAAAGTTTCATTGTGTGTCTGTAGTTGTGAAAACTCAGTCTATAGTTTAGGTAAAGCAGCATCAAGAATTGACCATGAGCTGATTTGTTTCACTTCTATGAAGTCACCATGTGGTGATTTACCTTTATGTAACTACCTACTGTCCCCTTTTGGTCATCTTTTCCTGTAACTGTACAATTTCAGTCTGTACCATCTGTCTGCTCTGAGACTCTCCAGATGTGAGACTGTCCAGATGTCTGAGCATTTTGACCCGTGGTCTCTGAATTCCCCTTCTATTTTTGCTGTCCCATTTGTCCTGGACAGCCTGAACAGTCCTTTTTACTTCCATTCTCTACACACAATTTTATTTTTTTAATTTTTACTATTTTTTGCCTCCTCTGTATCTCTAGCAAAGCCTTTTCACCAAGTTTCTTACAGCGATACTCATCTCTGGACAGCTATTTAAAGATCTGTTGGCATAGCTCCTTGAATAGATTATTCATTCGAGTTTGTGTGCAGTTTGGGAATGCATATTCTCTGGCAAGGCCAAGTGAGCCTGAATGGGAATTGCTGAGAAATGGGCTGGAACATTCCAGCTACTCATTCAGCTCACTATTTAAGTATATCTGTCCAGGCCTCCTTTTGGCTGCACCTCAGACTTTCTCCTCCATAAAGTCACTTGTTTATAGATGTATTTTCTTCCTTGAACTGGTAGCAGTCCCTGTGTCTCTTTCTGTACCCATGAATGTACTCATCCAGGAGCCTGGCTGTTCTAGGAGGGCTGTTTGGGGAAAATGGAGGAGTATTTACTGGTAAGTTGTGAGCTCCCAGGTGATGGCATTTCCTCTGTTTTCCAGACTGAGGAGGACCCGGCGAATGCTCTTCTAGAACCACTGTGGCCAGAGATACAGCAGGAACTGAAAATTATTGAACCTGAAGAGGAGCTCTTGCTCTTGCCAGCAGCTGTCCCCAAGACAAGCTCAGTTTCTGAATCCTTTTCTTCAGTACAAACAGAGAGTCTTTCCTCTGGCCCAGCACTGAGTCCAACACTCGCTGAGCAGAAATCTGAAAGGAGAGCATCACGGATAACTCAGGTGCCTTTATTTGGTGCCAGTGGCATGGAGCAAAAAGACAGCCTCCCCACCTGCCAGTCTGATCCTGTTGCACAGCAGAGTGGTGCTTCAGCCCTACCCAAATTGGGCACTCTTCCAACAGGCACAGCCACTCCAAAGAACCACCACTCAATGATGGACAGCACGAGTGAATGTCTTGCTCCTGCCCTGGACGGGAAGCTTCATGGTCAATTAGAATTTAGTGATACTGCCCTAAATGATGGATTTTCTTGTTCCAAAGGAGCATGTCCAGAATCAGGGAAAGAAAAAGATAGCACTTGCCAGCTGCAGAGGGAAAAGGATGGTCTTACCAGAGTCCAGGCTCAGAGGGAGAAGCATGAGATAATGACTACTGATGAAAGGGACACATTCTCCTGCAAGGCACTGAGTGGAGCTGGAATCCAGGAGGTGAAGGAAGGCAATGCTGTTAGCCGAACCCAGGATGCTGGTGACCAGGATGATGAGGACGCCTGGACTGATAATGTGCAGAGCTTAGAACTTGTGGAACCTTGGGAGGATCACCAGTGGGTTACAAGCCCTCTCCATTCCCCCACCTTTAAGGACATTCAAGAGAAGATGACACAGGAGTTTCACCCACAGAGCCAGAGAGCAGAGACAGGCCTTTCTCTTAGGCCACGGTTCAGTCGCAGCCTCTCCCTGGACAGTAAGGACACAGTGCTGAGTCTGTGGGCTACCCCATTCTCATTCATGGATGCCATTGACCAGCAGCAACCGTGTGGTGATATGCTGCATTCAGGGACTTGTGAACTGTCCAAAGCACAACCCATGTCCCCCTCTAGTTTTGGCAAAGCTCTGCCAGATGAGAATGGCCCAAGTCCTCCAGAAGAACTTTCAAAACCTGAGTATCCCCTTATCAGGGAGAAAGTGCCAGATGAGAAAGCAGGACCCTCCAGAGTGCCTCTTTCAGAGACAAAGAAAGTGCATGTGAGCAAAGAAAACCTCTGGAACCCAAAGCCTGAGTTGTCTTTGCCATACCAAAATAGCCCAGGCCATTCTTCACAGACAAAGAACACAAAGGAGGAGTTATCCATCTCTCAGAACACTGCCCTGGGAGGAGACACTGTCACCAAAGCATTGTGTTCTGCCGCTGAGTCACAACTGGGTAATAAAGGTGAAGAAACACCTCGCAAAGTAAAGACCAGGCCTTCATCCCTCAACTTGGATTCACTCCTCCCAGCCCCAGATTTCTTCACATTTGAGAGCCTGTCCATGCCACCTGCCCCTGGGAACCTCCTGTATGGGCAGAAGGAAGTAAAAAGCAGTGATTCTGTCCCATCCCTGCCGACACACTGCCCTGCTGCCAGTAGAGGTATTCCCTGGGGGTCTCGTTTCAATGCTCCCGTGGATCTAGACTTGGATTACCTGGCAGTGGCCCATGCCACCACTGGCCGTCGTAACTCTGCCCCCGTCAGCGTGTCAGCAGTCAGGACCTCCTTCATGATTAAGATGTGCCAGGCTAGGGCAGTGCCTGTGATACCGCCCAAGATTCAGTACACCCAGATCCCCCAGCCCCTGCAGGCTCAGAACGCTGCTCCAGCTGCTGAGAAGAAGGAAGCAGAAGCCAAGCAGGCCATCAGGCAAGCTCCACGGGTGGCATGGAGCCACCTGGAGGCCCCCAAGAGCCCACTGACAGAGAAGAAAGCCAAAGCAGAGAAAGAAAACAGTGACCCGGCTCAAAAGGACTCAGCCTGTCCTTGGCATGGCAGCCTTGGCTCTGCACTGGAGCCGTCTCAGTCCAGTCATCACCCTGCTCTGGATGCCCCTGTTCTGCGCCGGAAGCGCACCTCTGGGGGGGAGACAGCTGGAGATAACCCACAGTCTTCAAAGATAGAGAGGCCATCGGGGTTCTCCAAACCCTCCTATAGATCTCGGCCTGGGAGGCCCCAGAGTCTGATTCTCTTCAGCCCCCCTTTCCCCATCATGGACCACCCCAGCTCCTCAGACTCCAGGGTGTTGTTGTCACCCATCAGGAGCCCCACTCAGACCACCTCTCTGAGCCCCATTTGTGGCGATCTGTCTGACCCTGCGCGGACAACGCCTGAGGGGGTGACGCTGCGGAACAAAATGACCATCCCCAAGAATGGCCAGAGACTGGAGACCTCCACCAGCTGCTTCTACCAGCCCCAGAGGCGCTCTGTGATTCTGGACGGACGAAGTGCGAGGCAGATTGAATAGCAGCTGCTTCTCCTATTCTTTTTCTGTGGTGCTTGGAGTGGGAGTGTCCAAGACCAACTCTGTTGCCATTTTGCTGTTGTTATGACTGTTCTTGGCGAGATGGACCTGAATCCTTTATGGTTTCCTGCAAAGCTTTTGCTATGGAAGGTCATGGTATCTTTGTCTTGCTTTTCATTCCCCTTGTGTCCTCTGCCTAGTCCCTCACTGTCTGTTTTTTTTATGGTAAGCCAGTCCCAGGGAACTTACATTTCTCACACTTATTTCCTAACAAGCCCTGTGAAAGTCTCATCCTCCCTATGGAAAAAAGGAAATCTCTGTGTAATTAGAAAAATAGGGCTGAGAGGAAACACTGCAGCCTAGGGTGCAGGGGCACAACATCTGCTGAGGAGGTAAGGCCAGATGTTGGGGAATTCCTACCATTGTTTCCCAGACACCAGTGAAGGACTTCATGATTCACACAGTATAAATAAACAGTGCAGGAGGCTGGGGATAGCTGAAGAGGAAGGTGAAGCTGGCATGAGCAAATCACACAGGGCATGAGACACCCAAGGGTGTTCCAGTGATAAACATACAACCTGAGAGACTGCCTCCAGCTCTCTCCTTGCATCAAAGGAGATGCTCTTTCCAGCATGTGCAAGGGCTGGAATGAAAGCAGCTGGACAGGAAACGCCTAGTTGTTCTTTTAGTCTTCCAAGCCTTGCTCACAAATTTTGTGTGCTCAGTCACACCTTGCTTGGGCACACAAGATCCATGTGGCTGAGGAATGAGTGTGCAGCTGGCTGCCCAGTGGTAGAGACCCCTTTAGGCTGATAGCAATGAAAGCCAAGGCAAGGTCATAACAAAGGCCAGTATCAACTGTTTTCATCATTGCTTAAAGCCAGATGACACCTCTGCAGCTATCTCTAGCTGAGCTCCATGCTGCCAACAGCAGACAAAAGCAAGAGGATCTTCTTATCTCCATATCCTGGGGCCATTGCCCTCTTGCACCCTGACTGACATATCTTTGACCCTTGGTCTTTCATTGCCACTGTGTGGCAAGTCCCCAGGTGCTCCTTCTCCATTTAAATTTCCTCTCCTATGATTTTACACTGTTTCTTTGAGAGCGTGGCTGGTTGCCACCTCCCTGGACCTCAGTGCTTTCAGATTGATTAAGAGCATGGTAAAGAGGATGAATTGTGGGACTGCAGAACAGATCATGAACAAGTCCTGAGAGGGGGATTTGAAGTGAATTAAACTCTCTCCTGGAGGGAACATTAATGTTACAGGCAAATACATACTCAGATATGCAACAGCTGCCGTGGGAATAGAATTAAAGCTTCCTTTATAAAGCCTCTAACTCTGCATTCACCACAGGCTCATCTATTGCCTGATCTGTGACTGTGGGCGATGGCAAAATCAGGTGCAGACTGTGCTGTCTCTGCAATTTAAGTGTCACTGGTGACTACGGAGGAGATGGGGACACAGGTGTTGCTGCCAGCACTGAGGTTGTCCCTGTAATGTGCTTGCAGGGGCCATCATTCCTGGAGATGTCTGAGTCCGTAGGCCCTTGGATGGGTATGATGGGCTATAGTTTAAGCAGTAAACTATTAGGAAGTGCTATAGCCACTACAATGAGTGTCAGGTAGAATTTTCCCAAAGATGTGAGTTTAGGGCTTTGTTTTCTGAAGTACTGGCAATTTCCAATTGTTAGTAAACTCAACCCATGAGCTCCTAGTCTGTATTGACTGTGCCATTGTGGCTGGAAGGCCCTGAGCCCCCCCATACAGGGCTCTCTGAACTCTTTGATTGCTAAAGGAGAGATATGCTGGAGTATTTTTCAGAAATTCTGGGCTCACAAATGCAACCAATATATCTTCAGCAGAATTTTCTTCTTCCATATCCAAAGGGAATGTGAAAAAACGTAAGGGCTTTTCCTTGTCACCAGCTGCAGTCTTTGACCCTCCCCAGTGCACTGTTTATTTGTGTATAGTGCCACATGGGAACAGAGCAGAAAACTTAGTCCATGGTGTAGGTTTTGTTGAGGGAGATTATTAAACCAGATGAGAGCCTGGAGTTCTAGTTTGGGTCCACGTTCTCTCAAGGTGGCAGCCTTTGCTTTACCTGGGCAGGCTGTGGACAGCAGGCCCAGAATATGCAGCTTCATGACAATCGTATTATTCCACTCCCAGACCATAATATGCCTGTGCAGCCTCTTACTAAAACTAGGGAATTTTCAGTCCTTCATGCTCCTCATAGTTAGCACTGCTCCACACTGCATATACATGGCACTGCCTCATGAGAAAGCTTTTAATCACCTTGGCTGGGTTAATGACAAAGGGAGGGTGTGATACGAGGTATTGTGGTAAGGTTTTGAGGAAGTAAAATTTGTGGAAATTGTGCCCAGGTTTTTTTGGCTTCAACAAAATAGTTTGCTTTGGACAAGGACTTACAGTCTCTCAGTTCCTAGAAGTTTTGACTGCCAAGGCACCTGGAAGGGAGCTAGAGAAGCTCACGAAGTAATGCATCAAAAGGAAAAGAAAATGTGATGAAACCTTGGCATGTTAAAACCATTTTTTTCCCTTCCTTATTCTCACATAAGCCGAAGCTGATCTATAAACAAGAAATGAGGTCTGGCAATTTGTATATAATACACTGTCTCAACTCTTAACAGCATTCCAGTAAGTATTAGTGCTTTTGGCATAAATGGTGAAACTCCTGCAAGAGAAAATTATTAGAAATCTTTACTTGATATTAAAGATCAGCCTCAACTAAAATCTGTATCCAGACTATACTTTTTAAGGGTGTTTCAGAATTTGAACTCAGATCTGGGTTCTGGATTTTAATTAAGCAGAGGTGCTGCAATGATATCTCTATTTTGTTGCTTGATCCCGTTTCTTATCTACAATTTCATCTCCAGCCTTCAGCTGATGTATCAAGAGCAGTTAAAGTAAAGCCCGAGGTCCTGCAGAGATGAAAGCCCATTCTCAGTCTCAAGGTGCCCCATTGCACAGGTGTCATTGTTCCCAGCTCCAGGCTCAGCCTTCTGCAGGGTCTGGGAAGCTTGGTGATGGATCCATGCTGATACTGGTCCCTGCAATCAGCCTGAAGGACCAGAGCTTGGGAGTTGGACAGGACCAGAAGACAGACACCATCTCCCACTGAATGGTGCTGACTGGGTGGAAGGAGCTTCCCGATATCAGGCTTTACTAAGCCATCCCCAATGTCCGTTCCAGGGCCAGACCTGATCTCTTTAAGAAAGGATTTTCTTCTCTCTTTTAGTTTTTTTTCTTGATTTTGGGTTGTTTTTTATTGTTTTTGTTTGGGAGTTTTGTTTCTGTTTTTCCTTTGTTATCTGTGAAGCAATATGAAGAGGGATAGATCAGATTTATGGGAGGTGAGTCTGGCCCAGGAGAGCCAAGCAATTTTTTCTTGGTATTATTGAAAGGATCTTCCTAAACAGACTGACTCATCATCTGCAGCTCCACAAGGATCACTTCAGAGACCCCGCAGTACATTTCAATTCTCCTGAGACTGTGAAAAGTAAAGGCTATTCCCCAGTTTGCAGATGGCCCCACTATCAGACGTGACAAAATATCACCAGCATGCGTTGCTTGTGAACTTTTACCAGTGGAAGACAAGTGAGTAAATTTCACTTATTCTTCCCATGTAGTCAGAGGGTTGGTGCAGCTTGTCCTAAACATAGCTCAGAGTGAAATGGCTGAGCTGGCAAAGGTGAGAATCCCTGATGGAAAAGAGGGACGTGGATAACGTTAGCTCATGTGGGAGCTGCCTCACTGGCAGGAGAGTAAACAGAAATGAGCATTACCTTATAAACCCCAGTCATCTGGGCTGTCCATCTCATGCTATCACTGCAGAAAGACTGAAGTACTTATTTTTTTGCCTTAAGAGTTTCAGAGGAACTTAGGTGTGTATTAGAGAGCATCCATGAAGCCTGCAACATTTTCCCTCATCCAGAGTCCAAATGGTGCAATCAAAATCTTTTTTCCTTTCTTTATGGATTCTGAAACGCCTGTAATGGTGAATATTTTTTAAATTTATATATATATATATAAAAGAACATTCTATATAAATGTATTAAAAAGGAAATGTAATTAAAATGAAGGAATCGCCTAAATAGTATTTTACACATCTGTGAAACTTGGGTTGCTGCATGGAACTATTTTCTGCTGCTACGTTTGCAGCACTGAGAGTGTGAGATAAATGGCTTTTTGCCCACAGAGTAGCTAATTAGTTTTGGGTAATCTGTGGTGGGCAGGAGGCCTGAATCTGCCTTCCTGAGAAAGATTTTGTCCTGGGAAAGGAGGGACAAGATCAGGGGAGACCAAAGTTCAAGGGCTGATTTAGCTTTCCACAAGAAGCTTCTCCCCAGTCCTTGAAAATGCAAAAAATCTACTGAAGCATATACTACCTTTCAGGCATGCCCAGGTTCTGCAGTTGTCCCTTTTGCTTCTCTCCATCTCTAGAAAAAAAGAATAAAAATCTCTAGGGGTGGGGGAGAAGCTGCAGCTGATCCCTATTTTGTTTAACCTTTGCTTGCCCCTAATTGATGTAAAGGCTTGGTGATATCTAATGCTGCTCCAAGCAAGGAATGGAAAACTTCCCATTGAGTTCAACTGGAGATGGAGTTGGACTTTAACAGCCCCGGAAAGGAAGTATGGCAGAAGGCAAGAACTTTCTGAGGGCTCCATGCAGCAGTCCAGACCCTGGATCTTGTGCTTGCAGGCACTAGTCCCCTTTGAAATATTATTTGCTGCCAGGTCAAAAGAAGGGCTGGAAGCTGGACACCATGAAGAGGACTGTCTCCATCCCACTGGCCCTGGTTTGTGATTATTTTTCCTGCTAGCTCTGATGAATTGCAGTTTTGTTAAGCTTTTTTCTCTGTGTGGACTTGCCTGCCTCTGTGCCTGATTGTTTAAAAAAAAAAGAAAAGAAAAACAACAGCCACGAAAGAAAAATGTTTTGCCAGGTCTCAGCCATGAGATTAAACTGGAGTTTTTATAAAAACAGATCTGTGCCCTAGTGATGTTTTGGAACATTTAATTTCTTTTCTGGATTCTGTTTATGAATGCAGTGCAAATGCTTTTGTCGTCCTCTGACATGGAGTTTGAGCCCCTCTTTTGTTTTGTGAGTGGCCAGGGCAGTGACCTGTGTTTGTGTGGGCATTAATGGTGGGGATTGAAGATTAGGGCCTGACCACACACTTTTCTAGTTGGAGGTTATGGGAACTGCAGTTGCTTTGCAGCTCTGAAAATGAAGTGAAGTGAGGGCTTGGAGATTTCTGTAAAATTACTGCTATCTGAAATGCTTTAAAATTTTCAAGGGCAAAATCATCTCTTTTCTTACCATTTCTAGTTCTACCAGGCTGAAGTTTCAGTGATGTGCAACCATGTCCTCCAATTTAGCACATCTGCAGAATTCTGCCTTGCCTGTGATAATGCAGAGCAACTCAGAGCAGAGTATGGAAAAGCTTTGTGATCCCAGTGCTTGTACAGCACACGCCAAGCTGGGACAGGAGAAGTTACTATGGAGGCCTCTGATGCATCATGTGTGCACTTCTATTGATTTGTAAAGGACAAGCAAGAACTTAAATTATGAATGATGAAAATAATAAATTATTATTTAATTCCTTGGCTCTCATGGAGCCAATCTCTGAGCTGTAGTGTGGAAGCAAATATTGTCATTATGTGTCCCTAATTCCACTCTGGGAACAAAGAGAAAAAAAAACAAAAAGAGGGGTGTTCTTGTGGACAAGAAGCCTCAGCGGACATATCTGCAGTGCAGCTTGCTCACTGTTCTCCCTCAAAAGCAGATGAATCATCAGGTTAAATGAAATTTTTTTTTCTAACTCAGCTGCTGAACTCAGGGCTTGACTCCCTTTCCTACCTCCTTCATGACTTCAGTTTCCCTTTAGGAAAATGCTTGGGTTGTGCTTCCTGCTTACCATGGCAACTGGCACAAAAATTGAGAGAGAAAATCATATTTGTTGAACTCTGGAATCGTTGTTAGCCAGAGCCAATTATTAGTGCTGTATGAGAACCAGTATTTTCCTATTCTTTGTGCCACAGAGTCTAGCAGTGGCTTGGCCATAAGGCAAGGGGAGAGTCTCAGGCTGCCCCACAGCATTCAATGGTTATGAAAATAAGGCAAAAGGCACACTGCAGACCTGCTCATGCTCCAGTTGGCACTGTGCCCTAAATCACTGTGCTTAAACACATGGAAGTGCTTGAACACAATTTCAGCCAGTTTATTTTGCCCGCCTGGCTCAGGGCAATGGCCTATATAGGTTGTATTAGAAGCCACAGCTACAACATCTTGGATACTTTCAGCTAAGCCAAAACCAGGATTAAGCAAGTTCCCGACCTGACTGTTAACCAGGAATCAACCGAACCCAGTGCCAAGGAGCATTTGACACTGGTGTCTTATGCATCCTCACTGCAACAGAGGAGCCCAGCAGCTCTGGGTGACAGGACATCCCACTGGTATCCCACTGGATGGGGTAAAGGTCAGCTGGCAGCAAAGGGAAGGCAGGCAGTACAGGAAAGTGAGACTGGCACAGAGCACCACCACCCCCAAAAAGAACAGAATCATAATAGCCAAGATAGAGACAGTGAGATTTCTGAGTTCATATTCCATCTGAGTAGGATAAACTTTTCAAAGAACGTGCCTCACCACAAGAGTAAAGGATGAACAGTTTCAGAGTTAAGGATTAGAAATTAATGGGACCTGCAAGGCTCAGAGCTGCCCAAGTCCTGCTGCCCTCAGAAGTTAGACACAGTGTGAGTGTTAAAACTTGAATGTTTGCCTCACTCCACAATTAAACAGGGTAGGTATTTTCTGATGTTTTATTAACAAACTGCAGTGTGAGATGAACTACATTTTGCAAACCTAGACAACTCTTAGGAATTACATTTGCAATTTAGGTCCAGATCCATCTTAAAATGGGACTTGTTTTCTTCCATTGCACATCTGCTGCAGAGGGTACACCTCTCTGTCATTTAAATCCCTTATCTGAAAAGACCAGGAAATATTTGAATTCAGTGAGAGGAAATGGCTTCCAAAAAAACTTTGTAGCTGCCTAAGAAAGTACCACAAGGCACACAAAGATGGGAACAACCAGAGCTGGAGAAAGGAGAATAACACACATGATGATTATTAAGCAGAGAAGTTTCCAGATAAGTAAAACTCAAAAAGGAAAAAAACCCAACACCCAGCCATAAGATTGAGTTGAACCAATATAAAGAATATCAGGTAACATTTCATAACAATCAGGAAGAATAAATCAGAAAAAATATGCACTCACAAACTGCTTTACTTTTTTTTTGCACTGGGAATGCAAAATAATTTACTTTAAACACCAAGGGTCAGACAGTGTACAAGGACTAGGCTGGTTATTTACAGGGATTTTTTGAAGTGGCTTTACAGTCTCCAGCCCCTGTGCCAGGCACAGTACCCTGCTAAAGGCGAGTGTTGCTTTGGGAAAAACAGAGAAGTCCTGCATTGGCTTGCAGTTAGCAACAGCCCTGGTTAGCCAGAGCAGCTCGCTGCTCATCACTTGTCTCTCTTGCAGGGTTTATCTCCACTACTGATCGTGCAAGAACTGCACACGACCTTGCCTATGATGTAATTTCACCTTCCAAGCAGGTCAGAAACACCCTCACCTTTTTTCCTGTTGAGGACAAACCTTCAGCAGTCATATTCCACTCCTCCCGAAGCAGGATCTCCTAAAGATAGATGCCTGAGATTGCAGGGAGAGCTCTTGCAGGAGGTTCCCAGCATACCACACATTGCAGGGGCTTTCCCCAGTTGCCAAGGAGGGCATGGTTGCCAAGGGTTGGGAGCAGGAGGCTTCATTTATGAGCTAGTTTTAGGTCATTGGTCCCGATAAGCATTTGCTTGGCATGAGTCCCTGCTGTGAGGAATGTGAAAAACTAAGATGCCAGGGCAGTGAGCATGAAAGGGAATAAATCACCCAAGTCAGAGGACACTGAACACCACTGGGAGCCAAGTTCCCAGTTTTCTCAATGAGGTGGGTAGCCAAATGCAAGTATGGCACATAATGGCTGTTGTAGGTTGTACCAGAACCAGCAAGGTGAAGAGAAACGGGGTCTGAAAGAGTCTGTGCAAAGAGGTCTCCTGCAGAAGTGAGGGGAAGGGTGGAAGGGGTAGGAAAACCTGTTGGAAAAATGGGGTCAAGGCAAAAAATACAAAAAGGAAGCCCCACATTGCCCCATTGCCTGAAGGAAAAGAGGCCTTCAGTACTGGCAGCCACTAACATTTGGCAGTGTGAAAAGCACCATGTTATGTTTCTGCATGCATGGGAGGGGAGCAGCTGAGGATCTGGGATTCTTTTTGGCTTAGAGGATGTGCCACTCCATCAACTATGAACAGAGGATGCTTTTCAGAAAGACTCTTGATTTCTCAGAGCTGGGAATATTGCAATAAATTAATAATATAAAAATACATTTGATGACTCCATGGGAGAATTGAAGCGTGCTTTTATTGCCAAGAGAGAACTGTGAATATTCACACCTACAGAGAATAAATAGACAAAGCAAATCTACAAACAAACCATATGACTTCCACCTGGAGCATTTTTTTTCATCCTGTCGTAGCAGGATGTCTTCGTCCAGCAATTCTCATGCACACATGCATAGTGCCTGCTCTGAAGACCATGTACATCCATGCCTTCAGAAACCAATCCAAACAGCTGAGAATGACCAGGATTTCTTTACAAGTCTCAGCTGACTCATAAACCTGATCACCACCATTCCTGTCACAGACTCTATCCCTTCCTCAGTCTTTCCCTGACATGCCAGGTAAAGAACGTGCAGAGGCTGGAAGCCTGCTTTTTCTGATTTTTCAGCAGAATTTTTTAATATTCTGCTCAACATTATTCTGTCATCAGTCCAATCTTCTCCTTCCCCCTTAGTTCAGGTGAATAAAGCTGTTTTTTTCTGGACGCACTGTGGCATGTTTGGCCCTTCTGCACAGATCCACCATTGCCTGGATCACTTGGTCACAGCTTTAATTTTTTTAGTACACAAATCATAAAGTGCAATGGGAGGGAAAGGCTTAAGAAGCAGAAAGCAAATTTGAAGAACCCAAACCCAAACTGTCTTGAGCTGCCTTTTATGTAATAGGTCAATGGCATAATTTGCCACTGGTTGGGGCACTTAATGCTGCAATAGTCTGTTTAAAGCAGTCTTAGTTTCTCTTCTCCTTCAAAATCCTGCAGCATTTTCCTCTGTATTAAATGCAGTGCTGTAATCATACCACATTTAGATGTAGCAGAAAGTATCTAGGTCTGAAGGAGAAGACCAGAGAAGGAAAATATTATTTGATCTTACCTGCTTCTGTGGTCCTTCAGTTTTCTCCAGGCTGAATGTCCAGTGACATCCATATTCAGAAGGCTTTGGTAGCCTCTAGAAAGTCCCCCAGCCAGTTGTTTCACCCATTTGCAGAGCTGCTTGAGTTTCAGAAACAACTCAAGCAAGAGGCCATTATGCAGGAGGGCAGCTATCCATGACAGCTGCCATGACCAAGAGTTATTGGAGGGTTTGGCCGAGCAAGGACAGAGTCTCTGTGCCTGCCATGTCCTTCCTGCCCCATTTCTCTCCTCTCTCCATGCCTCTGAACCAGGGGAGTGGCTGATCTGTGAGGATTGTCAGTTCTGAAGGCACCATCATACAGAAAACTCCCTCTGTGTTTCAGGGATCTATTTCTTCCTCAAGCTCTTTGCCCTTATATTGGCCTCCTTCTCTCCCCCAGCACTCTGGCAAGGAAATATTTGGCTGCTGATTTTCTGTAGCATCCTGCATCCTGGTGCTCTAACATCTCTTTTACAGGATGTTAAAGCCCATCATTGTCCTGCCCCATGTGTCCCAGACACAGACGTTTGTTATTTACCCTTTCCAAAGATACAATCTTGAACAAGAGAAAAAAATTCACTTCCACTTATTTTTAATTAGCATTTTGGTTAATATACAAAAACAAAGAATCAAGACAGATGGCATCAGGACCTGAATCAGTACATCTTTGGAAGAGGCTTCACCTTAAAATGCTCTGCAGAGGAGCACATTTCTCACAATATATTTAACTACTGAGCTGTTGACTAGGAAAGACACCAGCTCAGTCTGGGCCAAGGTAAACAGCCTTCATTGAGCTGAGTGAGAACTGCAAGTGCTGATGCAAGGACTGGGTTTGGTTCAGTTAGCTCCTTGCTTGCATTTTTTCACAAGAGTTACTCACTGCCATTATTTGCCTTTTGTCCTACCTGATCCAGGGATGTGGAAGGGAATGACACAGGGGATGAGACCAAACACACACAGGTGGCTGAAGCAAGAGGCACAGTAAACTAGGAGCATGGGACAGCCACTTTTGCAAAGGCAACTACAGCACAGAACCCCTTGTAGTCCGCACAAAATCTAGCCCATAGATGTATGAAATCTTGCATGAAGTATGTAACAGCTTTTTTGAAGTTGTTTGTTAGCAAGAGGAGCTCTTCCTGGACTGGCACTTCTGAAGGTAGGAGCACATGCAATCGTTTCATCAGTGACAGGAGGTAGGCTTGCATATAGGCAGCATATTGCTGAGGAGTGAGCTAGCCTTTTATTGGGCTTGACTAGCAACAGACTTTTTATCTGTGACATGTTTTTATCACTGACACACTTAAATGCTCAGAGATCTGCCTTATTCTGAGGCAAAGGCGACAGAGACCAGCGAGAGAAGTTGAACAGTAAAATATAAGAGAGGTCTGCAGTCTTCTCCCTTGCAGCATCCGTCCTCATTGGTCACAGGAGGTTACAGTTTTGCTCACACAGCCCTTGCCGAAGCATTATAATTTAAATTCAAATTAATTTTAGAGAGACATTTCTCTGGAGCAAGTGTATATCGACATTTTCTTTTCTGATGTCATTGGAGAACAAATCAGATCACTTTTTTCTTATGCTCCAGGACTTCTTGCACAGTGAAAGAAGGATTGTGCCTCAGCCAGGAGGCATTAAGGCTGCAGAACAAGGGGCAAAGCAGGGACAAGAAGATTCTTTCCTGCAATCGTCAGTTCTTTGCAGCAAGTTTTTGGAGGGGCAAAAGTATATATGGGAGAGGTAGTGGGAAAACTTCAAATCCTCCATGGCCCAAGGAGAGTGGAGCAGGAGACAAACAAATGCAGTTTCACACGGCTCTTCAGGACAGCACGGAGGACACTGGGCCTTCAGTATTCAATCCCACTCCAGTAGAACATGGTACCAAGGAGGACGCAGAACTGAAATGACAACAGTATTAAGTTCCTCTGCTCCACATTTCCTGCTCTCCACTTCTCCCCCAGCCCCATTTAGTCCTACTGGTAGGAGAGAGCAACAGAAATTCTTGAAAAGCAAAGCCTGTTCAGGCAAAGGAAGCCTAAAGTGTTTTATCTGCACAGAAAGTACACAGTAAAGAAAGAAGATATGTGCAGCTATAACTATTTGACTGTATCACTCATCTCACTGGGGATTATCTGTCATGAAGCTGCTGAACCCTGAGTACTTACTACGCTCATACAAAATCTTTGAACTACAAACTGAATTATCTATCATGATTACTGCTTAGATGATCCAATACCCTTCACAAAGGAGTAACTGTAAGCTGTGTTTGCTGTCTTGTATTGCTGAGATGGCAGCAGGTCGCAGCAGGCCATGGCAGGCTGGAAGGCCATCTAGTTCCTCACCTCTGGAAACCAGAATGGAGGGGAACTTGCAAATGTGGCCTTTAGTGAAGCAGGCTACAGGCGGATTTGTGATGAATGAATGACGATAATCCATGGACATTTTAAATGCGTCAGTCCTGTCATCCACCTCCACCCAACTGGGTGTGGAACAGCAAGAGAAGAGAAGAGGAAATAAAGGCAAATATTAAGTACTTACAGTCCAGCAGAGGATGGCAAAGCCAAACCAGGCAACACCCCAGGCATGTGTGTTCACAGGCCCAGAAATAGCATCATAACAACCCTGAAAGGCAACCAGGAATGACTCAACACCAGTACTGAGCCTGTGCTGCAAGGTGACAAGGTTATCCACCCCTGAGAGGGAATAAGGTGGCATGGTGGCATGTTCCTCTCCTACTGCAATTTGGGTAGCTCAAAGGGTCTCAAAAAACCAAGCCAGAGCTACACTGCTAATTGACAACTTGCAGACAACCTACCTGTTTCTGTCTCCAAAGTAGACCCACCTCAAACACTTCAAGGACAACTTCCTGTGCCATGCACTTGCCAAGTACACTTAGATAATCAAACACAGTTGACAGAGAATTGACCTCCAGAATCAAGAAGCTGAAGGTAAATTTGGAATCTTGAATGCCTTCTAAGAATGCAAGCTAATGCAGAAGCTGATGCTCATGACCCAGCAACCTAGGGCACGTTGGTGGACTGAAAAGTTCTTCCTTGAGGAGGAGAACTGATGATTTGCTCACTCATATTGTATACACTCATCTTTGGGCTAAGTTTGATTTAGCTACTGTCCATCTACATGTTAGAGATGTCACTTCTTACCAGTGGTTTGGGAGAGTTCTCTCTCCAACAGGAAAGCCTCTAGCCTAAAAAAAATTCTTGTCCTGTGTTCAGAAACATGGCCAGGACTCTACAGGCATTTCTTCTCCTCCAGAAAGCTTTTGAACACCTGTAGCTTACGGTGAAGGAGAAAAGCTATTCACAGTTTCATTGCCTTCCAGCAAGGCACTTTTGACTGACATATGTTGACTGGAAAAAGCAGAGATGACCTTACATTGTTGTTAGAGTAGCCAGGCACTCCAAGTTTGCAGCCATCAAGGCTGACGGGAAGCCCTTGTGCATCCAGGACGCAGCACTGCCGTGGCCAGGGGTAGTCGGCGTCGCTGTGTGTGCGGCGGAAGGCAGACGTGTACTCCTGCCAGTCAGAGGGGCCCAGCACCCCACAGCAATGGTTCTGCCAGGAGAGAGAAGGGAAGGGTCTTTGTGGGCCCAGGTCACAGCCCTGCACGTGTCAGGACACCAGTTAGGCATTAATCACAGATTTATGGGAGAGATTTTTCAAGTGCCTGCCTTTGACAGTCTGCCATCTGATAAACAAGCTAAAGGGGGAGTGTGTCAGAAATTTCTTTAAGGTTCAAGGCAGATGCCTTGATCCTCTTTATTATCCAGCAGCCCCAAGGAGGACTTGAAATTCCAGGCCTGCAGAGCATTTAGTAATTAGTGACTTTTCAGTGTTATTGTTACCTGCATCATGAGTTCATCCCATGTCTTTGTGAACTCATTGTCACTGTTATTGGCTGTCTCTGACTTCTGGTATCTCTCCAGCATTTGCTTCAGGAAGAGACTTGGAGTGAGCTACAGAAAAAAAAGCCCAACAGAGAAAAATGCAGAAACTATGTAAATAAGTGGCCATGAAAAGCAAATACAGGGTTATTTGGGGAGGGTTTGTTTTCTTGTTTCAATGTCCTGCTGGAGAACAGGAATGTTGCTTCTCCACTGGTTTTACACACAAGAGAATAAAGAGCCGGATTTGAGGAGCAAGAGCAACAAGGACGAAGATCTCAAGCAGGCACTACAGATGTAGATCACAAGAGATGTGCAGAAGGTATGGATTGTATTTGGTATGTTGAAACTAAAGCACCACTAATAATTTCCCTCCCCACAGTATCTCCAATAACCCATGTAATCTTTCCCTCTCCAGTAACATTGCCTGGGGCAACACTGAAGATTTTTCTTGTGTGTATATGATAGATTAATCAGTCTGTAGCTGAAAGACTAAACACTGTATTGATGATTCAGCTATTATTTCCTTAACTACAAGGCTGTAAACATTTTAAAATGTTAAAAATAACAAAACCATGTTAGAAAGAACAAAGTTATTTCTTTGATTAGAATAATGGTGTTGGAGTTTTTCCTTGTGGGGTTGTCTTATGCTCAGCAGTAGTCCTGTGAGTTTACACTGTATTATCACATTTACTACACTGAATAGGATGACTGTGTGCCCTATAACTTGTATTTCCCAGTGCAGTTAAAAGAATACATGAGGAAAGAAATACTCACAGAGTCTCGGTGGGTGGCTGCTGTGATGCAAGAAGCCATTTCAAACGCAAAAGTGATCAACATCAGAACGATGTACTGGGGGAGAAAGACAGCAGAATTAGTTCTTGGAGAAACAGTTCAGCATTTTTTTCAAGATTAAGCCGGAAACTCTGGTCGATGCAAAGGTGGCCAGGCTATCATATTCCCCTCTGCCCTCTCTGTGACCCTAAATGTTCATGTAGCCCTTCCCAGTGCTTTTTTCAATTTGAAATCTGCTTTCTTGAAGGTGAATAACTGGAATTGTCTTCCATCTCACAGACAAGATTTCATCAGAACCTCCTGGTATTAAGACTACCCTGCCTCCATGGAAAATACTTTTTCCTTTTCTTTGTTGTGTCTCATTGGCAACCCATGTTTGTGTCATGTGCCCTCCTTCTACTTCCACTTGCCAGCTATAAGCTTTTCAGCAGGAAGCTGTTTACTCCTAGCAGGAGAGATTTTACTTTGGGGAAACAGAAGGTGCAATTTAGGGTGCAATTTAGGGTGACATTCAGATCCCCCCGATTTTTCATCATCAGATTTCCTGGACACTCCTATAATGTGAGCAAAGATCCTCCATGAAAACAGATTCCAAGGGTCACCTCTCATAGTCTCTTTCACTCTTTCTTTCCCTTTCCAGCATAATCCCTTTGGCATATTCCTTTTTGGAGTTCTCATGTGTCTGTTCCTCCTCCCACATTCTAGAATGTTCTTCTCTGATTTAAGGCATTTTTTTCCTACTTACTCCAGCTTCTGTCCCTTGTACCCTCTCATATATCCTAAACCAGAGCCTTGGGTTTCAGTCAATACACCAAAATTCAGAGTTAAGGGAATTCTATTTCCTCAGCTGTTTGCTGGCATATTCCCCAGCCCAACAGTTCAGGTCTCTGAGTGCCTCTTGTCTAAAACAGACACCCTACAACCCCACAGTAATCCACAAGAGAGCTCATTCCAGAGTTTTCATCTCTACCCTTCATTAATGCAAGCACCAATTAAGTTTTGCCACTGTCAAACTAAAGGACTAAGTAAAACATTGCACAGAGATTTGTCCACATCTTAACATTGCCCCTGGCTTATCCAAAGCTCTGTCCCCACCCCTATAATTTCTGCCTGCCTGCTGATGTTTTATGTTTTTGATTGCACCCATGTTTGGTATCCTGACACTTACTAATGCCTTGTACAGAAGTCATTACTTATCATCCTAAACTGAATAGTGTATGACAGCTGAAAAGCAGTAAGGGGGTGGGGAGAAACAAGGATCTAAACCACATCCCAGCTATATGTGATTGCACAAGTGCTCCTGCATTGCTTCAGGGCAAGGTCAGGGTCAAGCCAGTCAAACCTCCACTGTGGCAAACTCCATTAATTCCCTCAGCCTGGTTCGGGAGCTTCTCGTGCATGTGTCTTCACGGGAGTCACCTTCTGGGACACCACAGCCATGATCAAGAAGAACCTTTGTCTCCTTATTGGTAAAAAAGCTGTCTTTGCTCATTGGTTGATTCCCAAGGTGAGCAGGGACACTAAGGCAGCATTTGTTCAGCTTGGCAGCAACAGGAAGGCAAACTTTGCCACACTTACCACCAGCAGCAAGGTCCTGCTGGCCTTAATGACTCCAATGATACCAAGGATGGACAGAGCAAAGAGTGCAAGGCCGACAAAGATGCCGATCCAGGCAGCAGCGTAGATGTCGTTTTCTGCGGCTTTCAGCAGAGGGTAGAGACCATGGGGGTTAGACACAAAGTAGATACACTCTGCTGTCAGGGCAATGCCACACATCTGCGAAGCACAAGAAATCCATTAGATCTAGCTTACCCAAAGAAATAGCAAAGACAGAAAGCAGGTGTTGACTGCTTTCCTTTCATTCATCTTCCTGCCATATGGGAGCTACCTAACTCCTCTTCTGCTCAGCTCTACAATCTCTTGTATTGGGACTTCACAGAAGAATTGCAGGCAAATCTCACCCAGCCTTTACCTGAGAAGTCAGGCCTAGGACGTTAAGGATGTTAAGAAAGAATGAACACAATCATTTCATCACTATATGGAGGGAGGCGGCTGGAAAAATGTTGGTCTGCTCCTGCTGACAGTTCTAAGGCTTTTGCCCTAGAACCCATCCTGGTTTTGCAGATCAGCTCCTGCTGTCCCTTTTCCACCCAACTGATCATCTAGGACAGGTCTACTTATCCTCTTCTCTTATGGTTCACTGGACTATTGATGTGTGGACTTCACATGTGAAGAGGGAGAACTGCTGTTTTGAGAAGTGTCATACTGGAAAGAAGCCTCCACCCATACTTGTTCTACTTCACTTACCCCAATGACCACATTCCCAAAGACCAACAGACCCTGCAAGATGTGTACACAATCATCACTTTTTGCCATCTTTAATTCTTCATGCAACCTAGAAAAAACCAAATACAGTCTTCAGTTAAACCACTAGTACAATATGCTTCACTCAGAAACACAAATTATCCTTGAAGAAAAGGATAGGTAAACTTGCCAGCCTGTCTGTACACTTCCCATCCCTTGTTTTAGAGCAGTTTCAGAGAAGAGACCTCCCCAGATATTAATCTGGTAATTCAAACTCTTCCTCATACTTGAGCTACAGAAGATTGGGACTACTTTGGGGGAAGCTGGTGTCTTCAGCTCCCCTTTGGGTGGGACTTTTATCATCACAACAGGACTCATGACAACCTCAGCTCATGGTGTTTCATTTCTATCTGGTCAGAAACACCAGCTACATTTCGATGGACAGGGGACAAGTTCAGCACCCTCACCTCACCCCTATTCCAAAGGAGCCAGCATTACTCCAGGGCATGCAATCCTGGGCCATTTTGACCAGCACTACCACAGGACTTCACTGGTCACCACGGTTCTCTGGCTGTATCCCACACACATCCAGCACAGGGCTTTGCTAAGGGTAGCCCCATCTCCCACCCGTGCTGGGAACAGGAGCTGAGTCCCCCAAGTTAGGTGTGCAGGAAGAAGGGAAGGAGGGAGGGACCAGCTCAGGTTGCAGCTGGCTCATGGGAGCCAGGCCAAGTAGCATTCCCACCAAATTCCTGAGAGTGCTATATCCTGCAGTCTGGAGTCAGGTGCCCTGCATCAAATTCATCCCCTTCCAGAGAGAGCAGCATAAAGGCATCAGTCAGAGGTGTGAGACCTCTTGCAGAAAGAAGCTCAGACACCAGGGCCCACCAAGTTTTTCTTTCAAAGGGATCCACATGTGTGCATGGAGAGGGAAAAAACCCCAACCCTGAGACAACTGCATTTGCCAGGTGCTTAATAAAATATAAACCAGGAAAGAAAGGCTGAAGTGAACCCAGCTTGAGCAGACAACAGGAAAAACTGCTTGAACATCCTTCCTCTGCCAGAGTACCTGCACTTGTGCCTCTCTTTTGCTGGGGTCACTGACTTCACGATTCTTCAAAGAAGCTGTTGGGAAATATGAGCAGACAAAGGTGTCAATGAAGGGGAGCTTTCTGATGAACAGAGCACTGCGAGACCTCTCTAACAACACTACCTCCTGCCTCCTCAGCAGCTGCCCCTTTTGGGGTATGCAGGACTTCCAACAGTGACAGCTGAAAACCAGGCACTTCCTACCACTCTTTCTGCAGTGATTTGAGGGTCAGGCATGCAGACATCTCCAGTGCTCTCACCGTTATACCAGCAGAGTGCCTAAGTATTTTTGTATGATAGCATGTGTAGGAATTTTTTAATAATATGTGGCCATTATTTTTAATTTGAGAAGCTATTTTTAGTCCCAGCCAGGTGTTTGGAGGCCAGATCAGTATACATGAAACTGTATGGCTCTGTATTTGAAAATGGCAGGCTCATAAGGTCAACCTGAATCTCTGTCCCTTCCGAACTTCCTGACAAGCCGGGTGTCCAGGGGGTACATAAAACTATCTTGCAAGTAAAATCTGGGTCTGGGCAATGTTCATCCATGTGCTCTATAATACAACACTGCAGAGTCTGCCAAACCTAAGATGAATCCTGGTTCTCTACTCATCTGAAAGCTGGAGACACCACTGCCTGGCTCATGGACCTATGTGCTGCAAACTCCAGAGATTTAGAAAAACTCTTTAGTTATTGCCATCTAAAAGACATCACAAGCTAGGCAGCAGTCCAAAAAGCAAGGAACTTTTTCCTGCTTGAATGCAGGCACTTGAACTCTGACTGCTACATGGAGAAGCAGGTCTGCTCCAGTTGCTGTGTATAAACCAAGGTTGAGTGTGTTATCCTGTTCAGTGTAACAACAGCACTCACACCTTGTACGTGGGCTGTCCATCCAGTCCAAGCTCTTGCCTCTCCACAAGCTGGCTTTCTTCTCCTCCTTGGCGGGGAGAACCTGGCTCACTCCTGCCTCCCCTTGGGCAGGTATTATTGCAGCCACATTAGCTGGTGAAAGCAAGCCCCTTCTCCTGTGGCGAGCCCACCTCCCGTGGGCTACTGTGGTTGTAAGGAAACTGTGAGGAAACACCACCACAGGTATCGTCTGGAAAATGGCAAGTTTCCAGACAAACTATGGTTCTCCAGGACATTAACTTTGTTCAGTGGATTGCAGCACAGGGGGAAGCAAAGAGATCAAGAAGAGGAAAAGGGAAGGAAAAAAGAATTTACTCTAGACCTAGAAAACCCCATATTTCTATGAATTCTCCCTCTGCCTCCCAGTGATTGCTGCTGAAAGTGTTAGTTTCCTGGTGTACACTTTATCAACCTGTGCCACATGTGGCAACCCCCTTGTCTGACTCCTTCTCCCTTGCAGATGGTCCAGTATCACCATCAGTGATGACAGACCAGTCAGGTGCTCCAAGGCCATGACAACAGCTGGGCCGCTGGAGAGCTGATCCTCCAACATGTCCCAGAGGAGAAACTGTGGGAGATCTGGAGTTTTCCATATACTCCTCATGCCTCGGAGGCGAGCTGTGTTTAGCAAGACTGGATTGCACAGCACTTGGCACAGGTACACGACTCCAGAGGCATGAGGCAAACTTGGCTGGTATGCCCAAGGCAAGCTGTGCACAGATGTGGCTCACAGGCACCCCCGGGTGTGACGCCACAGGGCAACCCTCCTCCCAGCCCCCAGAAACACAGGTGCCAACAGCCTCTGCCCACAGACACAAATGCACTTGGATGTAGAGGAGCATTCTTCTTGGGCTTGTTCAAATTAGTTTTATGACCCAAATGCAGTTTCCCGGAGCTTCGGGGAAACCCCTGAAGAAACTGGAGCTTCAGCAGCAACTGCTATCCAAAAGTTCCACATAAGAAGGCAGCCAGGTCCTAGAATTTCAACCTTGATCTGGTGTTCCCCGGCACATCCTAGGAACCTTGCAATTCAGGTATGACCTATCTAGGTCTGAGGAATTCAATGACCACTACCAAAGACTTTGCTCCACATGTGGCAACGCTTTGGAAATGTATCTCATTGTACCAAAATTTTGCTCTCATTGTACCAAAACCCCCTACGTCCCTCCTGAGGCACATACTTCTTACTCTTCCTGACATTCTGGTCACAACCAGTACAACTGGTTGTAACTTCTCCCCTCTTCTCTCCCCTCACACCCCCGAAACACCCCTGACACTCATGGGGGGCCAGCTGAGCCTGCCAGAGCCCAGGAGAAGGGTAGCCTTGTCTCCCCCTGTTGCCCTACAAACTGCAGATAATCTGTTATTTCCATTCCCTTGAAGCTTTCTTGGCCTCCCCTCCCTTCCGTTACTCTCAGTGGCTCTCTGCCACTCAGCACAACTCTGAGAGATGGAAAGGAAGCTACTTTTCTGCAAAGGTTGGCTTCTGCCCTTGTATTTTAGGTGATAGCCTCATGCAGGCTTTGAAAGGAAGTTCTTCTGGTAACAATTCTTGGATACAAGTCGAATTTGGGGTGTGTTGTGCACCCCTCACACACATTGGGCTGGTCTTTTGAAGCCTCCACACTCTTTTTATGTAGGCTGGGACAGGACTTCAGTTGCCTTACAGATGAATTCTTCTTAGCCTAGCTCTACTTCATCTCTAGCCAAAAAATCAATGCATAAGAATTCACTTGGCATTGCCCAACACAGAACCAGGTGTCATTTTGATTGCCTTGCATTTTGTGCTAGTTGTCAAGCACTGTGACAAAGGGACATCCCAAAGCATCTCTGTGAGCATCATTTGCTTCTACACCCTGCTCCTGGAGGTTTCTCAGCATGGTGGTGGGTCTTGCAGGGGCTTCACATCACCCCTTGCTACTTCTCTTTCCCTCAGCGTCCCAGCGCAGGGCGTTGCATTCCCATGCCCTGGTGCAAGGAGGCAGAGACAAAAGATGCATTTGTTTTATGACTCATGGGCTCTGCACGCCTTGGCTGAAGGGCTCTGCAGCACTCGAGCGCAGCTGAGCAAACCCGGCTGCCCAACGGCAGAATCCTGGTCCCTGTGTGCAGCCCTGTGGGGAGGAAGCCTGGGCACCACCCCTCCTGTCCAAGCCCAGCTGGAGAGCATGTCTCTACAGGCAGGAGCAAGACGCCTGGGCTAGCCCTGGGGTGCTGATGGAGGGAAGTCATCCAGGTGGAACCACTGCCGGAGGTGCTGTGCCAAGGCCAGTGCCGGTGCCATGGGAAGCCTCCCTGAGCCACAGACCTGCCCACACCCAGATCTCCTGTGGATCCTGATGCATTAAGCAATAAACTTACTTTTTTTTTTTTTAATTAGTTATAATGGAAAATTTATCCCCTAAGTGGCTTAAAAAGAAGGTATTTTCCAAGTGCTTGGGACACCTTCAGAATTACACAGTTTTTAAGAGGATGTAACTTAATATGTTAATGAATCGCTTGAACTCCACTGTAAGAAGCCAAATGTTCTACAAATGTCAGTTCAGCATTTGTTTACTTATTTTAAAGCAAACATCTCCAGTGAACGTAAACCCATGTACTCCTCCTGCCCTGCTGGACTTTTCCCCTGAAATGCAGCCACCTCTGACAGAAGACTGCTTCTGTGCTAGCAGACAACCACACTCAGAAATGGAAGAGGCAGACAGTTATTTTGTGCTACCAGGGGAGAAAAATAAAGCAAAAATAAAGCTCAGCATCAAGCAGGGGTCACAGACTAATTAAGTTTCCTTTCGAAGAGATGGCTATGAAATGAAGCCTGTGTGAACAGTGGTGTGGCTGGTAAATCATCATCAAGCATAATTACCTTGGAAATAGAGCTAGGAGCTAGGTTTTTCCTCTCTCTTTTATTAGTTCAGCACAGCCAAAACAAGAGGGTTTTTTATAACATCCCTATTTTCACAAGTGGGGAGGGGAATTACAAGATTCGTCTTACTGTACAACAATTTTTCATATTTTTTTTAACACTCAGATTTACAACAGATTTAATTTTTCCATTCCCTCCTCTCCGGTCTTTAAGAGAAAAAATATGAAACAAATTAAAAGAGCCATAGAGAAGACACAGCCTGAGGTAAGAAAAATGAAATACTTAATAATTTCCTGCAGTTAACCTTATCCAGGTACCAGACTCCCACATACCATACACAGTCCAGGGACTAAAATAAAAAATGTCAAACATAAGAGCTGTCTTTTCTCCCAATAGTCACTTATGGCTCATATGCCTCATTAAGAGGAAGATGACGACCCAAGCAAGGCACTCACCGCTCTCTCCTCGTGATGCTTCCCAGCAGAAATCCCAACCCACCTGCAAAGCTGAAAAGGCCCCTTTCTCCCACCTCTGCTGCTCTTTAAAGGACCCAGGTTGCTTGAGGAACGTGCTGTGTGATTGGTGGGGTGCCCATCACATGAGGAAAACTTTTTTTTTCTAGCCAAACCTGTTCCCCGGTCCTCCTGGGACCGGAGGGTGTCTCTGTGATTCTTAGATCATATCGGAATGCCGTTGTGCCGAAAACACAAAGCTTTAAAGAATTTCTATTATTATACTCTCAAAAGGGTGGATGAGTGAGTCACTCATACGAGGTACTTGAACTTTACAGAGGATGGGCAAATTGGAAGGACGTAAATACACCAGGATTGCTGGATCACTGTTTGAACGTAAGTATAAGAAGAATGTACTGAATAGTAAAAGAAAGTAAATTAAATTTTAATGTTTTCATTTAATTATGTTACACAGGAAAGATCCAGTGGTTTGGGTTGGATCCATTTTAGCTTTATTTAGCTTGGGATTTTTTTTGGAAACAGAAGTATAAGTGTTGGCTACTCTGCAAGACACTGGATAACATGAAAAGTGGGGAGACTATTCCATTTCCTTGGGCACTCTGAATTTTTCACATAGTCAGTCCTATTAAGACTGAGCAAAGTCAAGAACAGACATATATTAATTGGCCTGTGATGAACTGAGAATGGCTAAGGCTGAGGAGGACAGCAGAAAAGGAATGTCTCTCACCTTCCTCTCCCTCACTCATTCCAGCACAAGTCTGCCAAAAGTCATGATTCACTTTACTGGAGCCTTGAACATGTCTCTGGCAAAAGCACCGGTGGTTGTGCTTGATGTTCTTCATCTGCTGATGCAAAAATCAGCCAAATAAATAATGGGCTTGGGAAGAGTAATGGGAGTTCCATGATGTTAGAGCCTTTCACAAGTCAACAACAAACACAAAAATAACATGTATATGTCCTATTGCTGTCCATTTGGTGGCAAATATTTTGTGTGAAATTAGTGAGTAATAACTCTAATGTCTTATGGATCCCTTGATACTTGCAGGCAACTGAAGAGAGATCCCGCTCTCCCATGAGATCTGTGTGAGATTTAACACTGAAGAAAGGACAGTACTTTTGGCCTCTCCAGTTCCATGAGGTATCCCAGCCAGAGGCAAAAGAAGACCCAGCCATTGCAGCCAGCCTGATCTAGTAGAAAGGGACAAGAAAATAGTCCCTTGAGTCCTCCAGCATACAGGTATAGATTTGTCTAGACTTAAATGACTCAGACCTCCTTGCCCACTATTTGTGCTCCCTACAACACGTGAAGTCTATTTTGGTGCAGTTGCCACCCCATATTTTGGCAATGCTGGTATCCAGGGCTTCTAGGAAGGCAGGCTCCCACCATCATTGTGGGACATTGAGAGCAGCTGGCAGGGGAAAAAACAGTGCATCCATCTCCTAAGCATCACAGCCTGGCTGAGCCTGGGGAAATGATTAGACAAAAGTTTGCCATGGTGAGACATCCTATCACATCTCAGCTGGGAGGAGAAAAGAGGCAGCAACTGTGGAAATTCTGTCTTGGGAAAAAAAGATGAGGGCAGAGAAGAGAGGGAAAGGGAAGCTGGCAATGAAGTTCATAGTCTTGCCAATCACCAGCACTGAAAATGGCTGCTGGGAGAGAACCCTGGTGCAGCTGAGCTCTTGCAGCTCTGTAGCCCTGTCCAGGACACTGCAAAAAGCTGTTAGAGTGAATCCTCGTTTGGTCTGGAAGAGTGGGTTAGGCTGGAGTGGGTGGTGGTCACTCCTCAGCTGCCATCACCATTTGGCTCTCACAGTTTGTTAATCTGGTCTAGAATCTGTAAGAATATTTCTGATGATCTCAGGAGAGAAATTTGATATAGGGAAGGAGAGGGTTGGAATGGGGATTGTGTTTGTTTCTTTGCACTTCTTTTGGTGTGTGCCAACAAGGCCAGACTATGAGTTTACAAGAATGCCTGTGCAGAGCAGAGGGTCAGACAGACACATTGTCTGGAGAGGGAGTGCAGTGGGGCTGACAAGCCAGTGTTAGGAAGCCCAGATGTCCCCAAGGGTACCTCCAGTGGGGTGCCTGCAGTTGTTTTAGCCTCCCCTGTCTGTGCTGGCATACGTCAGATGGACCAACACTTCTATACAGCCAGGCCCATACATTTGTGCAAGCTCTTGCACTTGTGAAAGCTCCAGACTCCTGAGTGTGCATGCCCCCCCAGGGCCATATGTACACACGTGTATGTGCACATGTACAAACCCATACATGCCTGTGCTTTCCCTGCGTATGCACACACAGGTCCACATACGTGCACAGCTCTGCTGCATGTGAGTTAAAGGCAAAGTGGGACTTGGGAGTGAAGACACACTGGGACAGTCAGATGCTATTTTCAAATGGAGGTGGAAAATGAAATTTCTCAGGAGATCTATCACTTGGTCATTGAAACATGCTGGGTGGATGAAGAGCAAAGTCAGAACATGCCTGTCACAAAGTATGCTGTGTTTATTCAAAATTGGCATGGAAGGCATGCTGGAGGATGCCCAAAGCTGCTGAAAAGGGCTGATTAGATGTTAGTTCCAGTGTGTTGGTTCCACTTTTCACCTCCAAGAATACTTTCCCACCTTCCTGAATCCTTTGAATTTCTTCTCTTCATAGCATGGTAATAATGATTTAAGGCTGAGATAATATGAGAGGGAGGAATTAGAGAGGGAGTGAGGACATAGGGAGGAAAAGGAGCTTGTGGCAAAAGTAGCAGACTCTCAGGAATCATCTCTGTGACCCTCTCATGTCAGTGTCATGATGGAGCCACTGCCATCCATGGGCAGGAGGCTCCTGACCGCATTTGTGGTGTTGCATGCTAAGATCAAAGCTCACGGCTGAGGGACAGGGCTTAGGAAATCCCTCATTCCTACTAGTGTGGCATCAGTGTTGGCCAAGCCTGTGCTCTCATGGTTCAGCTTGACACACACTGTCTGTTTGTCCAAGGGAGCGGACTTTTTTCATTATTGTCCCTCTAGCACATGTTGGTAAACATGTTGTTCACAGCAGCACTGCTGGGAGTGAAGCCAAGCATCCCTGTTGCAGCATGCTGCAAAGGTGCTGTCCACGAGTGGAAGGGTTGCCACCTTTGCTGGCAGAGTCCCAAAACCTCACTGGCTGCATCAGCAACCTCCTCCTGAGGGCATTGCTCTCAGTGGCCCAAGCCCCAGTTCCTGCCACCCAGCTTTGTTCCTGCATTCCCGGGAGGGCTGTGAACAGCTGCTTCCCAGTCTGCAGTTTGACCTTCCTTCCCTGGGCCAGATTTGGGTTTGAGGCTCGTGTCTGCCACCCAAGCCCTCCACGTGCCATGGCTGGGAGCCAGCTCCTCCCCGGAGTAGAAGGGAATTCCTAATGGCTGCCTCCTCTCCCATCTCAGTGCATCCGCACAGGGGGCGAGGGTGCAGGCGGTGGGGACAGATGTCTCCTGTGCCTCTTGGGTTTGCAGCTGGCCTGGCCTTCTGCCAGCTTTGCCTCCTGCCTCCCCAGTTGAGTTGTGTCTTTTGCTACAGCTGTTTTGGCAACATTTTTGCCCTTTTTTGCCACTTCTGTACCTCACAACCTCAAGAGAGAGGAATAACTGTGGGGTGCAGAGAATAAATAAGTGAACACCACCTAGTGAGATCAGGGGAGAGCAACTCTGTCTCTGAAATTGTTTACCAAACAGTGCTGAGTGTGGGGAGACAAATGGCATACCATAAGCAACAACCATGGGCTAATTATAGCGGGTTAGGATAAACCACTGGGCCACTGGGCTGGCTGCCCCAGCTAAACCCGCAAACATATAGGCTGAAAAGCAGAACTGTATATATATATTTAGTATGATGTGGAATGCAGTCAGTAACTTCTTTCTAAAACCTCAGCTACCTTGGCAAAGAGTGCTACAGAGAGCTCAGATACAAGCATCTTTGTGATACTGGTAATCCCGGTGTTTTGCATTTAGCAAAGAATATGGCATTGCACTCTTCATTCCTAAGAAGAGTGCTATAGGGCACACTCTCAAGGACTGGGGTTATTTCATATTTTGGGTTAGGAGAGGGATGCACCTTATCTTTCTAATTTTGTAGGGTAGTGTTATTTATGAGCTTATAATCATGTCTGTATTTTGGTGTCATTAAAACTTGCAATTTTTGGTGGTTTCATGAAGCCCAAGATACTGGAATCATGAGATTTCATGAAAATATGTACTTCCAGCTTTTCAGAAGAGAATGTTTCTCCTGACATGTGAGCAAGCAGAAAGGACAAACAACTTGGAGGAAACTGCTCTGTCTGGTAAAGAACTGAGATCAGGAAGAGAACTGCTTGCCCAGGGAGCTTTGGGCTAATGCTCATAGTGATAATTGCACGTGTGGGTAAAGGCAGTAAGAAGTTTTGTACCCTGTTGCTAACAATTAGACCTGCTGCTTTTGCTCCCTTCCTCAGTGGTCTCAACCCAAAAGCTTAGAGAAGTAGTGGATTCTCATAAAGACTAATCACTATTGGCTGCTGCTACTGTTAATAAAGAAGACCCGCAGGGTGCTCTCTTGTGCTCACTGACAGAGATTTGGGCTCTAAGTCTCACCCTAAGGATGTCTCTTACACTGCTGACTATGAAGGAAACTTGTAGGAGAGCCTCAATACAGGCCCAAGGCCAATTTCTGCAAAGGAAAATCCAGACCGAAGTACCTGCATCTTAGAGCTGCTGGTCTCACCCAGGTCCTTCAGCAACCTACAGGTCACATTTTTGTACACACAAAACCCAGAATATAAAATAAGCACGGAGGAGCATGGGAGAGCGCAGAGCTCAAGCCCTGCCCTGTCTCCCCTCCAACCTGGCAGGGACAGGGAGCCAAGCCCAAGAGTGACGCTCCACAGCCAACACCCTTGATGGCATAAAGGGGCCAGTAAATGGGACATGGTGTTCTCTTGCATCTCATCCTCAGATGAGGGCAGGCCAGCTCATTCTGAAGAGGAGCCTGGCCACACAGAATCATAGAATGGTTTGGGTTGGAAGGGACCTTAAAGATCATCTAGTTCTGAACCTTCTGCCCTGGAGGGCAACTAAGTTGCTCAGAGCCCCATCCAGCCTGGCCTCGAACACTTCCAGGGATGGGACATCCACAGTTTCTCTGGGCAACCTGTTCCAGTGCTTCACCACCCTCTGAGTAAAGAATTTTTTCCTAACATGTAATCTAAACCTGCCTTTTTTCAGTTTAAAGCTATTGCCTCTTGTCCTATCAGTCCCTGCTCATAGAAAAAGTCTCTCTCCCTCCTTTTTATAAGCTCCTTTTACATACTGGAAGCCTACAATGAGGTTTCCCCTAAGCCTTCTCAAGCTGAACAACCCCACCTCTCTCAGCCTGTCTTCATAGGAGACAAACTCACAGGGAAGGCTCACAGGAGGAGAGAAATCTCATTGTGCCTTAGCAAAGGATTGCCTGGGATTTGCAGAGATCTTTAGCAGGAGAAAAGACTTGAGAAGGCAGAAATTTTCTGCTTGTCTTTTAGACAGCTTTTTAAAAATGCTGACAATCTCCAGGGAAGGTCTGCTAGACAGTGTCTCTGTATTGCTCTTCGTTATGAATTTGAGGGCTTCCTGGCCTCTGAAAGACTGCAAATGTCAGTGTCAGTGCAGCCATTAGGATGTGGTCCCAGCTCCTGAGTGGCCTTGGCACTATGATAGTCCTTTACTACTGTTGGTTAAGTTTCCCCTAACAGACTGGGAACAAGCTGTTTTGTCTGGATCTAGTGGCTGCATTGTTCTTGCTGATGGTTAAAAACCTCTCCTCCAAAAACTGCTCTGTCAATCATGAGCCACAATGTGCTCAAAAGAAAAGGTATTGTTTGGGAACCTTTACTGCATGTTTGCAAGGGGCCAAAGAAACTTGTTCATATTAATTGATTCCAGTTTATTATTGGAGGGTGTTTGGGGATACCTCATTCTTCCCAAATCTGCCTGCCTCCTCTGCATTAGCTGCTTCTGATGTGGGAAGCCATAAAGGGCTGGCAGTGGAGCACTGCCATCTACATATGGTTGCCTGTCAGTATCCAGTTTCCAACTTACTGCAAGCATATGTCTCCTTTATCTCAGCATTTCCACCATCCACCTTGCCAGAGGGCTGGAGCACCCAGCAGAAAGAGGGAGGACAGTCAGTTAAAGCCAAATCACAAGAGTCCTGGCAGCGGGAGGAAAGGGGAATTGCAGAGGGGTGTTGGCTGGTGCAACACTGCAATGGAAATAAATAGCACTCGCCTCGGGCGAGTTTATAGTGCTCCCGGGGTGACAGCCTCTGCCGTGGCAAGGGTGTGGTTGATGTCTCATACCGACTCATTGCTGTGACAGAGCTGTAGGCACTGTCCAATATTCTTCTACTGAAACTCCTTCTAGGTTTCAGTACCTAACCGGAAACTTCCCTGATAAATCTGCGAGACTCAGACCCTGCTGTGGGTCTGAGATTTAACTTGGGGTTTGACCCAGTCAAGCCTGTACCCAGCTGTAACTGGGTTTCAGTTTCAGGTGGACGACGGATGGGCTTGTGCTTTGGGCCATCCAGCCCTTCTATAGGGATCTTTTCGCCTCTGCTTGTAGCTACGTCCACGGAGAGATGTAAACTCATGCCTCTGAATAGCCTTTAGTGAAGGCTCAGCCGGTCTGTGCTGCCCTCTCATGGGCACACGTAGGAAAGGTCGCGTTACATTCTGGCTTTATGTTCAAGATGCTTTTTAACCTGCTACTCAAACGCCGTTTTTCCACACGTGATTTCTGAAAAGCCATAAAGGCTTAGAACAACTACTAGGAGGTCTACGGAAGGTAACTGGGAAAAATTATTCTATGTGTAGTCGTGCTGATCCCTGCTCAGCGTTTACCTTTCTAAAAGGCTTTCCTTGTCATCTACAAAGATTTAAATATCTAACAGGGCAAAAAGTAGGGAGCTGTTGCTCCCAACAACAGGCTAAACTTCTCCCAGATGCACTCCTATCTGCCACGGTAAACATATATTGGCATCATGGCATCACACCATGGTCAAGGAATGTCTCAAGATAGCTCTGTTAGGCTACCAAGGATTCAGACAACAGGGCCAAAAGCTGGATTCCCCAACGGGCAGTGCTTGCTTTCAGTACTGTGGCATTTCAGCAAATTGGCACTGCTGTCCTTCACTGAATCTCCTTGCACAGAGGCATGATACTATGCCAGACCCATGGGTATGCTTAAACAACAGTGGGACAGAGCTGGCATCGATCCCTTCAAAGGGACTGTGCTGTTCATAATGTTTATGTAAATTTGAGTCACTGTGAAAAACCTTTGAGTCTCTGACCATTTGCCTTCATGTGATATAACCTTCCCCCTAATGTCTATTCATCTGTCCAAACTCCAAATGCTCCTCAAGGTGGAAACTGTTTTTCTTCAAAGGCTGGTAGGACATGTGTTTTTTCCATTAATGAACAATTGCAGTATTACACGTCTTTATTCACCTGTTTCCTGGTATATGCTAGAAGCTAAGCTGAGGGACAGGAAGGAGAAGGACAGAGGTCATGTCTTTTCCTTACAAACTCCCTAATCCTAATATGGATCCTGCCTCTGTGTTAATAATAATTTTTAAGGTTGGATCACATGATTCTAAATTAGGTATTTGCCTTAAAGGCTTGTAAGTTTATAGTGGCAAGTGTAAACTGAGAGTTGCACTCCCTTAGCTACATTGCTTTCTTTTTTATTTTGAGAACTGTACTAGCTGTATACCTTCTTAGGTATGGCTCTGTGCCAGCCCCATGTTCCTCCACCTCTTGCTTCTTCAATGAGTGGCGATGAAAAAGATGCTCATTTTGGTGTCAAAGTAAAAAGAAAATGAGTCCATCTCATTGTTTCTTTCCTGGAATTATTTCACTGCAGTTTATGAGAGGACATCAGCAATTTCTCCTCTTTTGTGCTCTGGAAAATAGTTTACTCCGGACTCCTAGATGAATAAGCCATGGGAGACGTCCTTCCTAGTGCCAGAGAACAATAAGGTCTGTGACAAAGGAGGGTTTCCACCTGTGAGAGGAGTTGCATGGGGAATTGAGATTGTAGCCTTGAGGGAGAAGAGCCACTCTATTCCTTCATACCAGGAATTCCTAAAACAGACCAACTACTGGGGTGTCTCTGGTCAGTTTCCAGTGTTGAATTATATGCATAAATCTCTTTATCTAAATTCATCTGTTCTGCAGAGACATTCCAGCCCACCACTTCTCTCCAGAAGATGATGAATGACTATTTATCCAATCTACGTCTCTTCAACAACTCGAAGTTCTTTTCACTATTGTACGTCAAACTATGGCTGTGAGCTTTTGGTGACGCTGCTACATCAGTCTTGTCCATAAGGACAGTCCCAAAACCAAGAAGGCAGCCATGGATATTAATGCCTGACCTCAAGGGAATGTTTCTTCATTTTCTCCTGCATTTCATCTGGATGAAAGAATGGTCAAGACAAGCCTTCCCTGGAATACAACCTGGAGGCATGTCAGACAGGGTTTGATCAATTTTCCTCAGTATAATCCCTTTCCAAGTACTTCCACATTCTCCAGTCTTCAGCTGGAGCTCCCTAGCTAAACTCTTTGTTGGACTTTACCCAGAGGTTATTTTCTTCCATTTCAGACATGAAAGCAGTTGCGGCTGCCTACTATGAGTTCCACACAATTGTGAAACTTTAAAATCAATGGCATTTAACTAGCTTAAAGTTGGTGTTATGTAGCAATGATTCATATCCAGTGAGTCACAATGAAATGTCTCATGCTGTAAGCAGCTGCCCATTGAAGGGAGATCTTGCCTGTACCCTCCACCTAAGAACCAGAGCTGAGGCTGTGTGAACTTTTCAAAGGATTTTTAATCAGCTGTTGCAACATATTTTTTCCATTGGTTAGAAGCAGTACATAGGCAACTTCAGTATTGCTTGGGGTAGCTGAGTCATTTTAAGTTCCAGAGATGGTAGAAAAAGAAACTGGTGTTTTGGTCCAAGAAACCTATTTTACAGGGAGTACACTTTCCTCCTGATTGACTGCTCTGCATCCTGCCTCTGGAGGAGCACAAGGTTCACAACAGAAACAGTCTGGGCACCATAAGATCACTCCATTTGGCAGATGGACTGGGTGTTGCACCTCTGTCCCTGTCCATGGATAAACAAAAAAAATCTCTTCCTAGAAAATAATGCACTTTCTCAATACCCAGCTCACTATCATCCCCAGGAACTACAAAATGCCTCCAACTTCCACACCTTCCACTTCATAACTTATCCACTAGAACTACACAGAAATACACAGGTGTGGTAAAAAAATCCCCAAACCACCCTTTTTAAAAGAATGCACTTCAGTGCACAGCCATTTCCCCTGTGGAGACGAGAAAGAGCAAACAACAGATGTTAGTCACGTTGCTTGGCACTCTGGAGGGCATTCAAACGTACTGTGACTAGTGTGCTATAAGGACTTATACGGAATAGTTTCGGTTACACACGAGGAACTGATAATTCCTTCTGAGCACTCAAGGCAAGAAATTTAATGACAGTTTAATGTCATGTTGATAAATGTCCACTTATGAAGAAGAAATAATGATCCAATGGTTTTGGAAAGAAACTGTGGAAAAGGGACAGTTGCTCTGGAATTAAGAATACAGTAAAAGTTTCCATTTTAAATCTAACTTTTCTTCTTTTCTTCAGCACAGAAAAGCCTTCTTATACACAAACAGCAGTGCCTTAATGTGAAGTAGAATTTTTCTAGAGCTACAGTGTATTCTTCATAAGAATTCTGAAGCGGGTGAAAAAAGACAGCTGTGTGACACGACTTTGAACATAGTAATCTGCAAACATCCTGGAGGATGCTTTTTTGTTTTCATAAAATTAAGTTCGATCGTCTGAAAGGCTTGAGGTGAAGGAAGTGACATTTCTTCTTAGCTCATGATAAGTTCCCCAAGATTTCTGGTCCAAGTCCTTGCTTAGAGATGATATACATGCACCCCTGCCCCTAAGTCTGTGAAAGCTGAAGGATTGTCCTTGGCCCACTGCCTTTCCCAGCCTCATGCAAACTCCAGGCTCACAGAGCTTGTTCTGGGTACAGCCTCATTCATTTCTATACAACTGCTGCTCCTCAAAGGAGAGAGACCTCTCCAAAGTGGAAAGAAAAGAACAGAAAACACAGGTTCTCTTTTTTGAGAAACAGACAAGACAGATGCTCTCTCTTATGTGTACTGGGGAGGACTTCTTGCTACCACACAGCAACTTTGTTAGCATGAGATCAGGTGGCCAGGCCACCACAGAAAAATTGTGGCCCTGAGATTACTGAGGAACACTGGGTACGGCCTCTCTTGCAAAACTTCTGTCATCTGAAAGAAGAATGCTTTCCAGCCCATTTCAACCTACCTGAAAGAAGAATTAAGGATCTTCCCTTGCATAACTCCCTCAATGCTGACATGAAGTTGAAGGCATATACTTATAGTCTGAGAACATATTACAGGTCAAAAGCTTTTTGTCAGTAAAAGAGAACAACTGAATGCAATACCCAAATGACAGAAGCAGGAAATACACACTGAAGGCTGTACCCCAAGGCACCCTAATCCTGTTCTACAACAAAATTCAAAGACATGTCAGCCTCTCCATCTCCTGGGACAATGTGCTGACAAACGACCATAGAGATGAGAAGGCTTCAAACACTATCTTCATCTTCCATACATTTCCTGTTCCACAGACATACATTAGGACAGGGCACATATACATTGTTTTTCAGCCTGATATAGTTTTGGTCAAGAATTTGTAAGCAGACCAATCTCAGATTCTCAGTGTCAGATTCTTCCCATTGATGGAGGTAAATAGGGATTTCAAAAGCAGCTCACTGCTGCAGTGGGACCTAGATGCCTAAGTCTATATTAAAACTCTTATAAAACCAATGAAGTTTTAATCTGCATCTTGAGCCATCTTTAGGCTCATGATAGCCTTGAAAAACTCCCTGCCCTATGAATGACAGGGGTGCTTACCTGCCTTCAATCTGGAAACACATGAGTTAACTGATCCTTTTTGAGAAACTCAGTTAGAAAGGAAACTCATCTCACACTGGAATTTGCATGCCAAATTCTTGCCCCCTGTTATTCCCAGACTCTTGGCGCCCAAGTTGTGCTGTGGAGAATCACAAAACCTAATCATCATACATTATTTTTTTAAAAATAGATAGATGGAAGTTTTTATGGTGCTCTCTTCATAGCCATAGAGACAGTCATTTGGGAATACACTATCATTCATCAGGAAATTAGAGCACTTGCCTAAAAAAGAGAAAAGCCTGTAGTGACATAAAACCCCTTTCTGGCATCTACTGCACATACACAATCTATTAAGCCAAAATAACAGTATGCTCTGTTGCACATTTTCAATAATTGTCAGGCAAGACACAAGAAGAAGAAAGAAAAAGTTTTTTTACAGGGTAGAAACAGACACTTGGGTAGTACGAAAACAAGGATTTTAAGTGTTTCAAAAATCAAAAGCAGTTCAAACGATGTGTTTGCGAAATGTACCTTGACTCTTAATTCTCTGGGCTACCAGTGCTTGGCCTTGGTTTGTTTGGTTTTAATCACCTCCCACATTCCTGAGTGACAATGTCTTTGGAAAGCATAAAGGGTGTGTGCAACTGTTGCTTTACTGTTCTGGTTTTACACTGTACTTAGAATGATACAGGCAGGGCAGCCCCAAAAAGCAGAGTGATCAGTGTCCAGCAGGGATGATTAAGGGAGAGACAGCTGTATGCAGTGTGTGGAAGAGGCAGAGAGACAGCTTCTTGCATCAGAGGAGCTCTGGGGGCAGTCCAAAAGCCCAGACCCAAACTATCAAAGTATTAGATGGGCACTGGTGCTGCTGCGTTACTGGATACAGTAAGCCACCAACACAGCATGAAAAAAAAGGACTTTCGGTTGTCCAGGGCTGCTTTTTATTTCTACTTGCTTTTGTCCTTGCAATGTCTGAGCTGTGAGGTTTCTCTGCACAGAAAGGCAGTCTGCAGTGGCCTAAAAATGGCCTAAATTTATATGCATAGAAGTTCAGCAGGCCTGCCTCTTCAAGATGTGCCATATGTGCATGCAGGTCCATACATGCTTAGATCTCAGTTTAAGATTCCAAACCAATACTTGGTTGCAGGATTTCAACCCAAGGGGAAGCACAAGCATAGAAAACAGAGAAATCAGGCAAGAGACAGATATGCAGACATTTCCAAGTTATTGCCAATGACTCCATGGTGCTGTGAAGGCATGGCGTGGCATGGCAATACCACAACAGCAAGGTCAGTAGGGGCCAAAAGGAGTGCACAGGTCCTCTTCTAGAAACACCTACACATCTTTATTCTCCTCCAGTTCTGCTTGCCTGGCATTTATCATAGACTGCACCTGGGCAAAAGGAAAAGGAAAAGAGTCATTTGGGAGCTTATTTCCTTTCACAACAATGCCCAACTGACCTTGCCATTCCTCTCGAGGTTTTTCATTCAGTACACCATGATTCCAGCAGCACTCAAAGACAGTGCCTCTCCTGACCGACTAGAGGGCAATGAAGGAAGAGACTCACTCTTTTTCTCTGCTTGCTTTCTTCCAACCTCCTCCTTCTCCCAAGAAGCAACCCACACTTCTAACTCACTCCCAAACTATTGTCTCACTTCACTGACTTTGAATTACCTGTGTTCTACTACCCTGCAGGATCAGGAGAGACAGCTCCCCTGAATAGGGGGGTGTGTGCAGAAAAAGTGTTCCAGTTTGGGACAGAAGCAGTTAGAGAAGGGTAACAAAGACATCTCTGTCATTAAGCTTCCCTCACCTCTCACATAATTCCAGGGCACATTCACCCCATTCTTCCACCACACCCGACTCTTCCCCCACTCTCTCATACCCTTCCTCCCTCTCTTCTTAGAGCACACAAGGTCCCTTGCACCCCAGGCACTCTGCTGCTGCCTGTGCTTTCCCTCCTTCCAAGACAGCAGACACAGAGTCAGAGAAACAGTCCTGGGCTGACCATGATTCTGGTGTGCTCAGCAAAGCTGACCCTGTCCCCCCTCTGAGCCCCAGCAAGGCACCATACCTCCTGTAACATGAACTCCAAGGGGTCATCAGGCTTATGGAACACCAGTTTTTCTGTGATCTCCTGAGACAGAGATGGAGAGAAGGAAAGAATTACTGAACCTTGGATAGATGGGTGGCTGTTCCTGTTCCAAAGCCATCTGCATTTTAAAAAGTCAGAATCTCAGACACCAAAGATGCTCAATGGTCTTTTTCTACTGCTTTTTCTTAAGTCTGTACTTAAGAAAGCACAGGACAAGGAGGGATCTGGGGAAGGGATAATTTGGTTCAAGGTAACTTTAGGCCAAGCTTCTCATGTAAACATCTGGAAGGAGATGAGAAATATGTGTTTCACCTGTAATATCTGCAGAATATTATGTTCCTCCACATAATTCATGGCAGCTTGATAGGGGTCTCCAAATGTCTCTGGATTCTCCAATGATTCAAATGTAATCTCTGCTGCTGTCAACACAGTCTCAACGGTGTTACTGCCATCCTGTGTAGAGTCAGAGCTGTACATCTTGACTTTGAAACCTGGAAGTTCACTCACAGGTGATCTGATCTCAGGTGAGCTTTCCCTGGATGCAGACTACACAATGAGCAGGAACTGGTCCTCAGAACCTGGTGGTTTCTTGACAGCCGGCTGGTCTGCAGATACTGCCAATTCCACTACAGATGGCTGGGCTGCAAGTGCTGGTGTTTCCACGCCAGGTAAGTCATCTAGTGATGGTAGGGATTCAGCTGCAGGTGTGTGGTCCTCAGGTGGTTCAGCAGCTGGTGGTATGCAGATTCTGAATGATCACTGCGCTCTTGTTAAATACTTAACAGATAAAGAACAAGAGTATTTTAAACATCTATCTCCACAGACTAGACACAACACATTACTCCATCCTTCTGCAAATATGCTACAGCCACACTAAAAGCATGCACTAATAGGGTTTATTTCTGTGGCTGGCCCCACCTGCACCTTCTGCATGATCCCAGAACTCCACTTAAGCTCAGGCCTAGGTCTTCAGAACTGGTCTGAACCATACAGCAGTTGTATAGGTGCCTGATCCTCCCTTACTGACTGATCCTTTCCTAGTGGGACTCTAAGTGTACATTCTAGGTAGCTTTATCTCTATGGAAGTCCCTTGGATGGATCCCAGACCCGACTCATGACCTTTCCCTGCCCAGGAATGTTGGTGAGCCCTCTCATGCTCTGTGCACTGCACAGTGGCTGCCCTCAGCTCCTGCCTCATCCCCTGCTTGGTGCAGCTCCACGTTTGCTCCCTCAAAGCAGCAGCTGGAATTGCTGCAGGCTTCACCCATCTACCCCTTGAGCAGCTGGCCGTGGACTGTGCTGTATCCATGCCCCATCCTCCCATTCCTAGACCTGTGAGTGAGGGCAGGCAGTCTTGCCCCGTTTCTTCCTCCCATCCCGAGTCCCGGTTGCTGCAATGTTGCCTGAAGCGGGGTTCTGGGGGAGGACCGAGGGGGAGCAGGACCTGCGCCCACCCCTGCAACTGCGAAGGAGGGTGTTGTTCCTGGGGACAACGGGTGCAAGGCGAGCGGAAGGGAGGCGGTGGGTGGTGGGAGGCCGCTCCGGGGCGCTCGGGGGGAGGCGAATGCGGGGCGGTGCGGCCAGGGAAGCGCCGGGGAGCGGCTCCCGGCCGGGGCTCTCCCTCACCTGCCCCCGGCTCTGCAGGGAAGGGCAGGGGGCGCTTCGCCCCCCGCCGGCGCCGGCCCTTTCTGCCGCTCGCCGCTCGCCGTAGCTGGAGGTGGGGGGTGGCCGCGGGAAGCCGTGGCGGTTGCCGGGGAAACTGCCGTCACGTGACTCGGTGGGCGGTGCCGCTGGCGTCACGCGGGCGCCGAGAGCCGCGCCGCCATCTTGGGTGCGGGCGGGAGCGCCTGGCGGGGGCGATGGCAATGCCGGAGTTAATGGGTGCGAAAAGACCTCCGAGATCACCGAGTCCAGCCGGTGACCGAACGCCACCGTGGCAGCCGGACCATGGCACTAACTGCCATGTCCAGTCTTTCCTTAAACATGCCCAGGGACGGTGACTCCACTACCTCCCCGGGCATCCCATTCCAATGTCTAGTCATCCTTTCCGTGAAGAAATTCTTTCTGATGTCCAAAACCTCCCCTGACACAGCTTAAGGCTGTGCCCTCCTGTTTTGTCGCTGGTTGTGTGGGAGAAGAGACCAACCCCCACCTGGCTGCAACCTCCTTTCAGGTGGTTATAGAAAGCCATAAGGTTCTCCCTGAGCCTTCTTGCCTCCAGGCTAAGCATCCCCCAGCTCCCTCAGCCGCTCCTTGTAGGACTTGTGCTCCAAACCCTTCACCAGCTCCACTGCCCTCTNAATATGTGTTTCACCTGTAATATCTGCAGAATATTATGTTCCTCCACATAATTCATGGCAGCTTGATAGGGGTCTCCAAATGTCTCTGGATTCTCCAATGATTCAAATGTAATCTCTGCTGCTGTCAACACAGTCTCAACGGTGTTACTGCCATCCTGTGTAGAGTCAGAGCTGTACATCTTGACTTTGAAACCTGGAAGTTCACTCACAGGTGATCTGATCTCAGGTGAGCTTTCCCTGGATGCAGACTACACAATGAGCAGGAACTGGTCCTCAGAACCTGGTGGTTTCTTGACAGCCAGCTGGTCTGCAGACACTGCCAATTCTACTACAGATGGCTGGGCTGCAAGTGCTGGTGTTTCCACGCCAGGTAAGTCATCTAGTGATGGTAGGGATTCAGCTGCAGGTGTGTGGTCCTCAGGTGGTTCAGCAGCTGGTGGTATGCAGATTCTGAATGATCACTGCGCTCTTGTTAAATACTTAACAGATAAAGAACAAGAGTATTTTAAACATCTATCTCCACAGACTAGACACAACACATTACTCCATCCTTCTGCAAATATGCTACAGCCACACTAAAAGCATGCACTAATAGGGTTTATTTCTGTGGCTGGCCCCACCTGCACCTTCTGCATGATCCCAGAACTCCACTTAAGCTCAGGCCTAGGTCTTCAGAACTGGTCTGAACCATACAGCAGTTGTATAGGTGCCTGATCCTCCCTTACTGACTGATCCTTTCCTAGTGGGACTCTAAGTGTACATTCTAGGTAGCTTTATCTCTATGGAAGTCCCTTGGATGGATCCCAGACCCGACTCATGACCTTTCCCTGCCCAGGAATGTTGGTGAGCCCTCTCATGCTCTGTGCACTGCACAGTGGCTGCCCTCAGCTCCTGCCTCATCCCCTGCTTGGTGCAGCTCCACGTTTGCTCCCTCAAAGCAGCAGCTGGAATTGCTGCAGGCTTCACCCATCTACCCCTTGAGCAGCTGGCCGTGGACTGTGCTGTATCCATGCCCCATCCTCCCATTCCTAGACCTGTGAGTGAGGGCAGGCAGTCTTGCCCCGTTTCTTCCTCCCATCCCGAGTCCCGGTTGCTGCAATGTTGCCTGAAGCGGGGTTCTGGGGGAGGACCGAGGGGGAGCAGGACCTGCGCCCACCCCTGCAACTGCGAAGGAGGGTGTTGTTCCTGGGGACAACGGGTGCAAGGCGAGCGGAAGGGAGGCGGTGGGTGGTGGGAGGCCGCTCCGGGGCGCTCGGGGGGAGGCGAATGCGGGGCGGTGCGGCCAGGGAAGCGCCGGGGAGCGGCTCCCGGCCGGGGCTCTCCCTCACCTGCCCCCGGCTCTGCAGGGAAGGGCAGGGGGCGCTTCGCCCCCCGCCGGCGCCGGCCCTTTCTGCCGCTCGCCGCTCGCCGTAGCTGGAGGTGGGGGGTGGCCGCGGGAAGCCGTGGCGGTTGCCGGGGAAACTGCCGTCACGTGACTCGGTGGGCGGTGCCGCTGGCGTCACGCGGGCGCCGAGAGCCGCGCCGCCATCTTGGGTGCGGGCGGGAGCGCCGGGCGGGGACGATGGCAATGTTAATCGGTGCGAAAAGACCTCCGAGATCACCGAGTCCAGCCGGTGACCGAACGCCACCGTGGCAGCCGGACCATGGCACTAACTGCCATGTCCAGTCTTTCCTTAAACATGCCCAGGGACGGTGACTCCACTACCTCCCCGGGCATCCCATTCCAATGTCTAGTCATCCTTTCCGTGAAGAAATTCTTTCTGATGTCCAAAACCTCCCCTGACACAGCTTAAGGCTGTGCCCTCGTGTTTTGTCGCTGGTTGTGTGGGAGAAGAGACCAACCCCCACCTGGCTGCAACCTCCTTTCAGGTGGTTATAGAAAGCCATAAGGTTCCCCCTGAGCCTCCTTGCCTTCCCCAGCTCCCTCAGCCACTCCTTGTAGGACTTGTGCTCCAAACCCTTCACCAGCTCCACTGCCCTCTGCACTCACTCCAGCACCTAAAATGTCTTGTAGTGAGGGGCCCAAAAGTGGGCTCAACTCGAAAGGCAGGACTTGAGGTGTGGCTTCACCAGTGCTGAGTAGAGAAGGACAATCGCTGCTCTGCTCCTGCTGGTCACACAGTTCCTCAAGCAGGCCAGAATGGCGTTGGTACTGCCACCTGGCACTGGTTCTGGTCTTGGTTCTGGTGGCCACCCCCTCACCTGTGTTATTCTTCGCCTTGAAGCAGCCAGAGGGGTTTCCTGGTGTGTGCTAGAGCCAGTGAGCCATCCATGGGGGCTCCCTTTGCAGAGGGAAGGTTGCAGGGGTCACCCATAGCCCAGCCTGCCACTGGCCTTTCATTTTTCAGGGAGCTGAGTTACTTCACTGTGAATTCCAGTGTAGTTTTGCCCTTACCACACTCCTATGAGGGATGCAGGAAAGCCCAGGATAGCTATTTGCTGTTGTTCGCCCTGTTAATAAGTGCCATGGTAGTGAGAAGGCCTGGAGGAGAAGGGCAGAGGGAAGCTGTGCATGGAAGGGCAGATGGAAAGGGACATGTCAAGCAACTTGTAAAGGGAAGCAGGGCAGTGAGAGGTAGGACAGTAGAGTGCCGAGAGAAATATTTCCATGCACACTGATGTGAGAGGTGCTTTCTCCTGTCCTCAGTTTTACAGATCAGATCCAGACAGTTGGTGTTCTGCGTGATGAACTTCGTCAGAAAAAGCAAATAAACAGACTGCCAGTTTTCCCCAAAGAGGAGATGAAAGGAATAAAGATAAAAGCTGTGCTGGGTTACCACAGTAACCAGCTTCTGACATATTCTGGTTCATGCTCCAGTCTGACAAGAGCTGGGCTTGAAACAACTGGCTGAAACTGCCATGGGGGCTTATGAGGATGAGAGGGAGGGAGATACAGGACTTCAAAAGCTGTTCTAAACTTACAGATGTCACTTCCATTCAGAGCAGTTCACTTTGTGTGTGTTTTTCAGGTTATGCCATTGGCCTTTTGAGAGAAACAGCTGGCCCACTGCTCCAGTACCAGGTTCATGACAGTGCTGTCCATATCCTCAGCCACACTGACCGCTCAGATGATCTTGCACTCGAGCACTGCTGTTTGTACTCACGGGATGTCAGGTCGTTACTTCTCTGAGCCCTTCTTGCCTCTCCCACTTTTCCATGTGACAGTGATGGTTCCAGACAGCATGGGATTGTTGGCTTTTTGTAACTGCTGATACAGTTTTATCTGAAGGAGGCATCTTGATATCAGTTGTGTGTAAGGGTGGTTGTGTGCTGAGCCATCCCAGTGCTGTGTTCTCCACAGCATGACTCCCTGCAGAACTTCTCCCATGGGTTTCTCCTCTCTATCCTTTACTGGACGGGACTAAGCAGTTCTCAGCTGCCTGCTGGCTTCAAATAGTGTCATGCTGTGGGTAAATCTCCAGCCCCATGTGTTCCTTTCATCTGTGCCTCATTGGTAAACAGCAGATCTCTCAATTTCCAACCCCACTGCCTACTGCAGGGATCTGGCTGCTGGGTCTGGAAAGCTAGGATTTTGCACAAGGAGGTAAGATGAATGACTCTATTAAATAAACATCACTGCTCTGTTTATTCTTTCAAAAGAACAGATTAAAAAAAGCAGAAGATGCATTTTAAACACATTAAAAATTCTGAGCAAAATAATGCCTTAAATACAATGCTCATGTAAGATAAATCACATGGCTTTTTTCTACACAGGCACATGGAAAGCAAAAACGTATTATTATATCATTATTTATATGGCACCATATGCTAAGTCTGGAACTTAAAGACTTTGAAATAAATAAGAAAACACCAGCTGCAGATTAGCAATACACTCCTTTATTGGGAGTCACTGTGTAACTGTGGCTATCATTCCTGCTGTTAAGTTAAAACTTAAATAAATTGTCAGAGAAATAAGATAGCCATTAGAGATTCAGTGTCTGTCTCCTGGGGACGCTTTTTCTAACAGCTGTAACAAAGACCTGCTGCTGGTTTTGTCCTATCTCTGTAGTAACTCACTGCATTTGTCCCTGCAGTATCGCACAGTTGTTCAGTAGAGATGGTTGAGCTGCTCACTATAAATAATGTTGGTTAACAATGCGGCCCCTTTTGGGTTAATAAATTATGCTCAAACCACTCTTGAGCCTCTTTGATTGGTTTCTTGCAAGTCTGCAGTGGAGAGTTGGAAGAAATCACTTTCAACAGTCTGTTTACTTTGAATATTTCTTCTTATTTTATTGAGCTGTAAATATACATATGTAATAGCCAAATCCTGAAAATACCTATCTCAAATTCTGGTCACCTCATCCACTACTTGAAAATCGTAATGAGATGCATGGATGAAACATATCAGCAAATTTAAATGTCATTGCTTAAAGGGGCAGAGGGCCTTGTTCAGCACCAGGCTGGGGAATTCGTCCCCCTCCTTTGTGTGGGAGTTGGTCAGAAGCCGGGGCTTCCCCCGAGCTGAGGTTGGCGGCCGGAGCAGGGAGCTCACCTGCCACACGATCCATGAGCTGCGGCAGCTCGGTCGATAGCCACGGCCGGCTCCTCGCAGTTCCCTGCAAACTCTCTGACCTGCGGTTTTGCACAGTTGCAGCCAGACGTAGTTAAAGCCTTCCTGAGGTCTGCTGAGAAAAGAGCAGCTTTAAGTCACGGAGCAATGATCAAAAAAAACCCGAAAAACCAGGCTGTGAGACAGGCTTGGGGTTCTTGGAGAGACTTCTCTGCTCATCTGTGTCCTGACCGGTGACTCCGTGGGGTCATGAGGTTGCCCTGCACATTGGTTCCTTACCTGTATGGTGGGTTAATTGTTCTGCCCTCCATCCAGAGGGGTTTTTTTAAAAAAAACAGGCTGTGAGGATAGCGCAAGAGAATGGAGAAAGCCAGCTCCTGCATGAGGTAGAGGGCTGGGGTGCAAGGGAAAGAGAGGTGGCTGGGGCTGCTGATGTGCACCCAAACTGCTCCTGTACCATCAGACTTTGATGTGGGTGTGCTTCTGGAAGCGATATTGAGGAGGAGACTGCACCCCGATGTCTGCGCTTGTACCGGTGGCTCTGTGTTTGTGTGCCGGCAAATGCAGCTCTTCCCCCAGCAATTCCTGCAGCTCGGGCTCTGCCCGCATTTCCCAGCAGAGAGCAGCAGAGCCTCGTAGGTGCTCACAGGGGCTCGGAGTGCGGCAGCCTCCGAGACCTTCTGGCAGCGCTTGCCTCCGCAAAGCACAGCAGTAAACCTTCGCTGAGCTCGTAGGCACATGTCCGGCCTGTCAAGAGCGTTGGTGTGGGCAAACAGAAAACACATGCTCTCAATTTCTAAGATTCAGGGCTTTCCTGAAAACCAAGATGTTCGCAGAAATCAGAGCAACCTTTCTTGAAGGGATGTTCTCCGAATTGTTTTTGTGCTCAAAGTTTGACAAAAAAGAGTGCCCTAAGTTTGGCTTCAGAAAATGGGGATAATACTTACAACAAGTTAAGCAAACCTCTTTCATGGATGACTGGCACAGACTAGGTAAACCCCTCGAGGTCTCCTTTAATCCAGTCTTTGGCAATACAGGAAACAGACATATTGTTAGCTTCTGTGTTTGGGAATATTTGCTTTGGAAACCTGTTTAGCCTACCTTAGGTTGAACCCTTCCTGTTAAAAATAAAGTTTCGGCTATCTCTTTTTCCATCATTTGTAATGTTACCATGAATGCTACTGGTGATAAAGATGAACAGAAAAAGTGGGATACTGTTTCTTTGCCAAGGTGTCAAAACTAGTTAATGTGTCTAGTTTAGATAACATTCTCAAGGAAAACAAGACTTTGTTCCCTGTTTAGAAATTTACCTGCTGTTTCCTGGGCATTTAAATAAGTCAAATTTGGGATTATATTGGATGCTCCTCAGCAGTATTAATTGGGGTGGGTTTTGTCATTCCTTAATTGTCCCATTCTAGTTCCTGAAACTATTATGGTTTTATATGTTCTCTTGGAAAATAATCACAGACCTTCTGGGAGGCCCAGTCCTTGTAAGGCAGAAGGCTTCATTTTGGCCTTACCATCACATGGCATGAGAGGGAGGGGGTGCTATGTTCTGGCTGAAGTCCACAGTGAACCTTCATCCAATCCTGTCTCCATCATCTGTGAAACTCGTGAAGGAAGTTCACCTGAGGGAGTGGTGCCTGTGGAGGATGCTGGGCATAAGGACAGCAGCTGGGTACTGGGAAGACTCAGGTTTGCCTTTGTGCTCCATCCTGTGAACACTGCCTCATTGCTCTGCTGTGAACCCATTGCATTGGAACAGGGAGGCAGGTATGGAACAGGATTTTGGAAGGCAAACATATCACAGAGTGACAGCAAGACCCTGGATAACGCTGTCAATAGGTCTCTGCTGAAGAGGCTGTAATCCACAGACGGTTGTGAGTTGGCTTTCTGCATTCCTCAATTGTGGCCAGAGTACCCTCTTCATCCTCTCTTACCCACAGCCCATTATTTGACCCGTATGCCAAGCTAATTTAAAATATGGTGCAGACCACCTAAGCCCTGGGGTCACTCAGCTGGCCTCCACAGCCTCCCACCACTTACCCTTCTTAATTGATGCAAATGATGCTTTATCTCTGAATCATAGCTGTACATGGGAAAGGTGCAGTTTGCTGCAAGGAGCCAGGCCTGTCTGCCTTCCCTTGTTAATAGAGGCTTTAATTAAAGACCCCCTGATGCTAGAAAGCACATTAATCATTAATCTGAAAACATTTACATAGAGTCCCCTCTTTCCCTTCTTCAATAAATTATCAACTTCACATCTCCATAATTCATCGAAATGACTAAAAATACATTGTCTCAGCCTCCATCACCTCCCTTTTCACTTTGTCTATTCCAACTGTGATGGGTTCAGTATCTTAATGTGAAGGTCTCCTACTGCTCTTAAGTAAAAAAGGGAGAATGGAAGATGAGGGGGAGAGGGAGAATGAAAGATTTGTCCCTTGGTGGTAGTCATGCAGATGGCAGTAATTTTTGGTTTTTTCTTTCCCACAAAACTGGTATGATCCTGAGGTTTGAAGAAGCTCATTGACTATTTCTAATGAGGAAAAATCCACTGAGAGGAGGAGAAAAGATGTTTCCAGGGACCGAAGAGGTCTGGGTTTAGATGATTTATCTGCTCAGATGTAGACAGCCTGTGCGATCCTTAGCCCAGCAGTTAATCTCCCTAGATCACCTCTGTACCTCACCTATAGACCAGGCCAGCAGTTCCCTCTTTTCCTGGTAGAGGGATGCTGCTTTACTTATCATAAGCTGTTCCAATATAGGTGTGTGAAAGAGGGAAACAGCAGAGAAGCTTAGGCAGAGGGAGTAGTTTTGCAGCAATTCACAACAAAAATGTCACTGCAGGCACAACTGAGGGAAAATTCCCTGCAAATGGTTTTCTCCAAGGCATTTCACTTTGTGACAAAGTGAACCATCACGAGAGAGGAGAAAAACAGTCTTCTGAAGGCTTGTTTACATGGGGAGTTAAGATGAATTAGTGTGAGGTGTGAGGTAATGTGCAGAAGTTGAAGTGCACATAGCATCTCTGTGGGGGCTCTGATACAGAAGGAAATGGCCACAGTTCACTATGGTGACAATTAAACAAAAGCAAAGCAAAGGTCACTTTATCTCCAAATATCCATGCAGGACTTAACTTGCTTTCATGTGCACTCATTTCATATCTTTGGTAATTTGTCTTAACTTTCCTGAATGTTCTAATCAGGAGGTGGAGAAGTGTGTGCTTCACCTGACTCTGTTCCTGGAAAACCAGGAGTGGTCTCAGTGCCTACAGAAATCAGACCCAATGTGCTCTCCTGGTAGCAGGGAGAAGCAGATGGAAGCTGCAAATAGGTGATCTTCTAGGGTGGTAGGCAGAAGGGGGCAGGGTGGATACTGGCAACTTTCTTGGGATGTGGTCAAAGAGGGCATTAGAGAATGAACTAGGAAAAGAGTGCTGACTTCAGAGGAGTTGGCCCACTTACCTTTGTAGGTTCAGTGTTTTCAGAGGGAAATGAAAAGGTTTATTTTTGGCCCTGAGCACACATGGGGGCTGAATATGAGACTAAAAATGGGGTGGAACCGATTGCAAAGGGAGTGATACACTTATCTGAAACATTACTCTATTGACTTCTGTGTGATTTTTTTCTTTCTCTTGCCCTTGTTGCTGTTTTAGATGGGCTATCTTGGCTCAGCAGTGAATAACATGGTCACCAAACCCTTATCCGACCATGAGGATATGTGTAAATCTTGGACACTGCAGTCTTAGAGCTGAGAGACTAGAAGCCCTTCCTACATTCAATACATTGATTAAATTTACTAAGATATAAATATAATCCATTCTTTAGCAATTAAATTATAGTTTAGATTATGTTATTAAAGGATCTGAATTAACATTCTTCTGGACGTAAGAGAAGCATGTTTTTGCAGGCTATAGTTAAAAGCGCCCATCCTTTTCTTCCATCTAAGCAAATTGGATTAAAATTTTCTGTAGTGAAGTTTTTTAGCACTCATACTGTCTATGGAGACCCCTTAAAAATTGTCAAAGCTATGGCTTTCATCCAAATGTACGTAAGTATCAGTCTTGAGATACCTCACTCACGATCCAGCCTTTGCTGTTAAATTTGCATCGGCCTTAACATGCTTTGAAGTAATAACCAGTGCTGTGTCTCCAGAGGGAGAGGACAATATGTAATTGGCTTAAACAGAAGGAAGATCTCGTTAGACATTAAGAAGCCTTTACTAATGGTACAGTAATTAAGCACAGAAATAAATGGCTCGAGGCCTTCTGCCTGTAGAGAAGTTTGGATGAACACACTGAATCTTGTCTTCTCCCATAAGGAAAGCAGAGATCATTCTTTGCAGTTTCTTTCAGCTTTGTTTTCTATGATTCTGCATATGTCCGCAAAAGTTTTCTTGCCAAAAGTGGCAATAGCAGCATTTTCATTGCCACTGCATTGTAATTGAAAATGCTGCCCCATCAGTGCCCCAGCGGAAGAACAGGCTGAAATAACAGAATGCCAATGAGAGCATCCTTTCTTTCCAAGCTGGCAGGAGCAAGCCATTCTGGAAGGTGATGTACATCTCCCATAACCCATGCTCCAGCTTCCTTGGTTGAGCCAAATTGTCTTCCCTGCTTGTCAAATGGGAGAAGTGTTAACACTGTAATTAGAAACATTAAAGCAATCAAAATGAGCATACAGGCATAATTAAGGCTCTATTGGTTTATGTCCCCTGCAGGCATTCTTTTAGAATAAATGACTTTTTGGTTTAATTTAAGCCTCTTCCAAAACATCACTAAAACAAAGGGGGAGTTTCTATCCATGTTTTCACTAGTAAAACTACTTAGTTTTCGATCTCATAACCTAGTTTATACTGGTAAAATTTCCCTGCGCTAACAAAATCTAGAGGGTTTTGCTGAATAAAGAGCTTAGCTTGAAAAGGATAAGTTGAGTCTGGACAACAGGAATCAAAGAGGAGCAAGAGAGACTTCACTGGCTCTGGATCAAGCCCTTCATAAAAGAAGAATTAGCTGTGCTGTGCCAGCGTTGGACATGATGTTATGAAAGTGCCATTTTTTCCTGAGAAGGAAAGGTACACAGAGTAATTAATAAGGCTGGAAGAGTGTTTTCCAGCCGGTGTGGGTGAAAAAAGGAGAGATGAAGATCAGGAACATCTAGCGAGTATGGAGGAGTTGCAACTCTTCTGCCCCTCTGTAAGACTGGAGAGGTGTTGCACTCCATAAGAGGCTGAGCCCCACTCACGGTGCTCACTGGGTTAAGCCTTGGAGAAGTAGATGTTCGTCTCTGACTTGCTGAGGCTGAGCTGTCTGCAGAAAGTAGCCACAGCCTGTCTAGCTGGAAAGGATGGACCTGGCACCGTGTGTGGCATAGTTTGAGCGCTGAGAAAGAAACACAATTGCTACGCATTAAAAAAGTGCTTCCTCTTGGTTCATCATTCTGCCATAGGAATATTTTTTCTTGTGAGCCTGGTAGTTGTAACAGCTGATTGAGTCCAAGAAAAGGGGCTCAGGTTTATCCATGGGTCAAGACAGTGTTGCTTGCACACAGTGGCTTGGGAAAGAATGGGAATATGCACATCTGAATGAGTGAATATTTTCTGTCCTGAATGCCTTCAGCTCACTGGAAGGTTGAGTAACTGGAAAATTGGCAGGTGGACTGTATTTGAGGTTGGTTAGCCTTTACACTGGCAGGAGGTTACAGTGTCTACTAGATATTCCTAGTGGTCTGGGAAAAATATTCAAATTTAACCATCTCTGCAGGGATTTGATCCTACGTGTTCTCAGAAATATCTTCCTAATGTCCGGTCTTTCCTGTTTTATTGAATGTAAGGTCTTTGATTTATCCTCTGATGAGATCCCATGCAAACCCTCAATCTGGCTGGTATAGGCGAGAAACATAACAGAGCCAGCTAATGATGGTGCAGATGGAAGGACATGGCCACTTTCTCCGAGGACCTGTCTTCCTGACAGGGTTAACAAGGCTCCTGCTAGCACCATGGGGTCACTGTCCCACTCATGGCTATTTCAGACTCAGCTGTTTGCCCATTAACCAAAAGAGCGACAACTCCACAGTTACCATCTCCCACCACCAGTGCCTGGACTTGGCTTCTGTGAGCTGCAGGCTAAACTCATCACGTGTTTCTTCACGCAGGTAACGTGACAAACAACAGGTACTGCAGGGAACTGCTGCAGCTTCCTCGACCTAACACTGCCCTCACAGGTACCAAGTGCCATCCATCAGGATCTGAACGTCCCTGTGCTGTACAGCTGAGAAGAGATGATCAGCATAAGCCACAGAGGTAAATAATAGACACTGAGACAGAGTTTCATTATAGTTCTTCATGCTAAAACCGAGTTATTTTAAGAGTCAATGGGTGTACCCTTCCTCCCCAAAACTAAGCAAGAGGTTCAGGGATGCGAGGGTAATTTTTTTGGCTCATATTTGAGCATGCACATGAAGATTAGAGCTGTGGAAATGACATTTGTCTCTTCTTACTCTAGCTCCAGCTAAGAACTCATAGAATGACTGGCGCGAGCAGTTCCCTTATCCCAGAGCCTTGCCCTGTTTGTGAGGCTGCTGCTTCCCCTGCTTGCTTGGCTTAGGTTGACTGAGTTAGGATTGCTGAAGTTCCTGGATAGGGAAGGAAGCCCAGGAGAACCTTTATGCTGGAGAATCTCGTGCAGCACCTCTGCAGAAGGGCACAAATGCACTCCTCTACCTCACATTTTTTTGTCTCTCGTGTCCAATGAGTGTTGTCACAGCTGACATGCCATCTGTACAGAGCAGACTGATAGCCCTTTCCCCTGCCCCACGCCCTCTGCAGAGGCAAAGGGCTGGCAACTGGCTGCGACAGACGTGCAGAAGGACAAGGTGAACGTCACAGGCGGCACCAAGAAAATCCATCCGAAATCTTGCTCCATATGGGGCGGTACAGTTCCAGCTGTTCAGCCTTCGAAGTAAGCTGGCTCTGAAGCTGCTGCTACCCTGGCTGTAATGCTAGGCAAGCACAGCCCCATCAGAGCTGGTGAATAGGGGGAAAGCAGCAGGGGTAGCAGCATCACGCTGGTACAAGGAATCTCGTGATGCTATTGCTCCCCATGATTATGCTGTTAACAGCCAAGCAGGGTGGAGTTTAATGAGCAAAGGTAGATGAGAAAAGGAAAACAACTGAGACAAATGATGTTTAAATGTGATGGCTCATTAAACAAAAGCTCTCTGCTATGTTTCTTTCCTTGGTAGCAACAAAAGGGACAATGGCCATAAGTAAAAGGCAACCCGCTGACAACAGGAAGGATTTATAGAATGTAACACACTTAATTTAGCTGCTCCAGCACGAATGAGCAGAGATATTTTGCATCAAGTAACTCAAGTGAAGGGTTTTTCAATGTCTTTGCATGAGGCAGAGTGCTCTTTCCTGCCCAAATCCTAGGAGATTCTTGCTATTTGAATATCAAGGACCAGTCCTGCTTTTCTTCATATCTGAATTCCTGTTGTCTTCAGCAGATGTTTTACAATGCAGAAGTCAGTGCAGTGTGGGCTGAAGGTCTCCTACTAATGTGTCAACCATCCTGTCTAGCCTGGCTTAACAATACCTGCCTGTGGGGCCTTGATCCTGACCAGATACTGTAGCTTTACTACACTGTTGACCTTAACAGATTTTGAGAAGTTGTGCTAGTCAATTCTTCTTCAAAAGACAGCAACAGCTTCACCAGTGTCCTTCCTGACAGCTGTAAAACCACTTCCCAAAGCATCTGAGTGGTAGAGGCTCCACACCCTCCAAACTGAGCAACTATTCCAGTGTTTCATTGTCATTATCCACCTTGTCAATATATTGCCCTATCCAGTCAGGATATGAAGGACAGGCTATTTCCTCCTTTTTTGCCAAAGCCTTAGTAGATTGCCTTTCAGCTTTTCAACAACATGTGGGAAACGATCTCCATAATGGCTACTCTGCATTTGTATAAATCATGGAACTGTGTGTGATTTTATGCCTGAAGAAAAAGATGCAATCTGTTTTATTGAAGTTCCTATTGTGTTACTTATGAGACTGATGAAGGCGACAGTCTTCAGGCATGAAATACCTGATCCCCCAGGAGCTCCCACCATTAAGCTCTTGAGCTGAGAAGCTGGCCCTGAAATCCAACAAGAGTGGAGATGGGGCCCTAGACTTCTTTGCCAGTTCAAAATGTGTCAGTAATGAGAAAGACTGAGTACATGATCGCTTTTGATGTTAGGTTATCTTGGATAGCAGGATAATGATATCTTTACTGTTCTTTTCTTGTTTTCTGCATGGGCAACTCAGCCTTATCAGGGATTCCATTGTCCAGTACTGGAAGATTTAGTAATTTGGATGCTGTAGAAAGTATGCTGCTAGGTTGCTCCATTACAAAAAACAACAACTTAGAAGCAGATGCAGAGAGATCGGATTTAAACTCCCTATTCACTGGCCTTTTTTGAAGGTCACGTGCCAAGGAACTAACACAGATTATAGTATTCCTGTTGAAATTGTGGTGCACGACAGCAGTGGTTTTGTTGGTTGTGTTCTGCACATGACTGTGCTGACATCACAAACCACAGTAAAACAGATAACTTTGTTCTGTCTGATGTAACAGAAGGTCTTCTGTCTCCCAAATGTCATTTGATCCAAGAGGGATTGACCTTATATGAAAGCAGCTTTCATCAACACCCTCTCTGTTCCAAGTGAGGAGCTTGCACCATTGGAACTACCTATTTACAAATCTCGTGGGAAGGCAGCCAGCAAAATACAGTGTCCCTAGAGAAAGTGCTTATTGGTTAAGGGATGGCAACTCTGGACAGGAGAAATGTTGCTGAGACAATTTATCTGCAGTGAAGAGTTTAAACTTTCAGTTCTCACTTCCATACCACTGCATCTCCTACCTAGTGGATGTCAAAATGTTGCAGTTGAGCAACATCTTATTTTGTGCATAGAAATCAATGGTCTGATTGATTGCCCTCAGACTGGTTTTTGTTCAAAATGCTGAAGCCCCACTACCTGGATGACATGAGTCAGAGAAATTAAAGTCTCACTGATTATGATGTTATAAAGCAATCTGAGTCTGCAAAAGAATAACCTACATATTTGGTATCAGGGCATGTTGTGCTTGCAATTGACATTTTGAAGGCAAATACCTAATGTTAGAGCAAGCTACAAGAAAAACAGACCACAACAATAAGGAAAGGCCAACTGGACATGCAGTGACTGAAGCATTTTTCACCTTAGAATCTGGCAGTAAGTGGATTTCCCTAACTTCTTACTGACAGCAAGATTTACCTCCAGCTGCATTGCTTGTATGTGGAAAGCTCTGACACTGCAGTCAGCAGAGATCCAGTCATTGCAGGTGGTTCACTGGGGAGTTGTGTTGCTCAGGGTTAGACACAGCAGACACAGCTGATGGGCTGAATGGCTCTGCAGAGTCTGCAGCCTGCATTAGCTCCCTTTCTGTTGACTGTAGGCAAACATTTGGCCCCAAGTTCACATGTAGGTACCTGCAGTCCAGACAGCCACATCTCACACTGGCTGTGAGTACACACACATCTTCTTCCTCCTGAGCTGCAAACCTCACCTTGGTATGCACCGTGTCAGTCAATAACAATAGCAAGCAGCTGAAAAAGGTGGTTGCTAAAGAATAACCTCCAATTCCCTGGGAATAGTATCAGTTTAGTGTTTAAGACCAGTCCTTCCACTTTATTTCACACCGTAAGGATGTAGAAAGTATTTGGAAACTGAGTCCTGAGTTGGAATGTCTTTTGAAGGGTGTGTTCACAAAACATTCAATCCCACAAGTCAAGAATGTCTAAGTGTATAAATATATATCTCTTTCTCTGAAACCTTTTGCCCAGCCTGTCTATCTTATAAACGGCTTCTTCTCCTGACTTGCTCTGATGGATTTCCTAGGGTTTTCTTAGTTCTTTCCAGGTGGCCTCTCTACAGTTTTATATCTACTGATGACCGCATTTTCTTCCTGTATCTGTTGAAGGCAATGACCACTATATCTGTTCCAAAACAGCTCCCCATGGACAGACCCATGACAAACAGCAATTTGATGTTCATACACATTATGCTGACATGTAAACCCACCAAGGATGACCAGAAGAAATGGGACCTAACTGTTTTCATAAATTTCCTCAAGTGCCTGGTGGGTGGCAGAACATGCTCTTGCCAATGACCTCTGAGACTGTGATATAAAATTAACCTAAAGCATCTAAAAAGCAACAAGAGGGGAAGGATGTATTTTGTGTCAATTCAGTCAAAAAGTCCTCAGAATTAGTTGCCTGAAGTGTTTGGGAAAGCTGACAAAGTCTAATAGCACAGAGACTATTTTCTTGCTTCTCAGCAAAGACAGCATTAATTGTCTGGGCTTAATATAGCCTTCCACATGCCAACTGGGTGCAAAATTATGGCTAGTATTAGAAAACCACTTACCATGTGGACAGGCTTAAAGTGCAGTAAGCTGTGGGGTGTGGATGCAGATGGAGTATGCCTAAGGACAAACAGTGACCTTGAGAATTGTATGCCTTGTCTCTGGAGATAAAGTGCCTCTTCATTATGAGCCCGGACAGACATGAAGCTCTTTATCAGTGGTGGGGCAAGGAAGGAGTTAGATTTGGAGCCAGGCTTGAATTTTGCAATCCAGGTATATCTATAGATGTCTGAGCACAAGAGATTTACTGGAATGGGTTGTATACACCATTATAGTATCTGTATTCATAATAGATAGGCTAATATACATCAAGAGTGTGTCAGAGAGAGAATCCACAGCTCTGGATGTTTGCAAGAACAGCATGTATAGAAAAACCCCATCCTTTTCTGTACCCAGTGTGGCTTGATTGGTGTATCTTCTGCCAAATAGCTATGTTTATTTTGATAGAAAAGGAGCAGAAATATGGCTGAGTATCTCATTTGAGACTTTGTCTTAGCACTTGAAGAATGCAGAGTATATCAAATAAGGTCAAACCCTTTAACACCCTGCATTGTAACATCTGTACAACACAGCTTAGAGATTGTTGTTCTCGTGTTACTACCTAGTAAAGTGGGCTCAGTGGTGCAGTGCTTATATAATACTCCTTTTTTCTGTACATGAATTGTGTCTCAATCCTGTTTTTCTCCTGGCAGATAAGCTCAAAAATTATTAATAAACAATTTTAACTAATAAGTTACAGGTTTTGCTATGCATTCTTCATTGTTCTATCTGTAGTTGGCCTCCTTGGTTATGCAGCAAATTGTCTTGGTGGTCTCTGATGAGAGGATTGATTTTAAGAGCATGATAATAAATACACTGTTGTTAAAATCTTTGCTAAAATTAGAAGACATTCAGCCCAATATTTCCGCAGTTATCCAGACACTGATATACAACATCATCACGCAGAGTGAGTCGAGCAGAAGGCTGATTCATGGATCAGGATTTTTGATAATCAACCAACACTAGTATTTAGGTAATTATGTCTTTATAGGATGTTATGACATCTCTATCTTAACGTGTAGGGCCAGTTGCCGAGGCAGCTTCTTTTTATAACTAAAATATACCTTTCCTGCCTGAAAACATTATGATAATTGTGGGAATGTCTCTTATTACTGAGCCACCTGCCACTTGATGAAAGTGACAGAGCTCGGCTTGTGTGAATTAATGCTGAAAGCACAGAGGAGACTACCTATGGCTCCTCATCTGATTATTGGAAGCATAAAAGATGTGGCAGCAGGGCTGGAACTGAAAGAAGCAACTAAAAAAAGGGGAACTGAGAACATCCTGGCATTTCCAGCTGTCGTCTTGTTAGTGACCAAGATGACTGCCACTGAGACACACTAAGCTGAGGGGCTGATCCATCTCTCGCCTTCCAGCTGGAAAAGAGGCCCCAGGGAAATAGCTGAATATTGTGCCATTGCTTGGCTATTGCATCTGTCCAGAGTTAGGAGTATCCTTTACTGCTGCACATGTTCTCACCTGGCTACAGGCAGGAAGGGAGAGTTGACTTCACAAAAAGCAGCTGCTGTGCACTTCATGTCTCATGTTGTCATTACCAGGTGTGTTGGTTGTTATACTGGGGATCCACTTCCCTTCTCAGCCTGAAAGTGGGGAGCATAGCTGTGCTTCTCACTGCTAGGCCACCATTTGGGCTGTGAATGGAAGGTCAGCCCTGTCTCCAGACCACAGACACACACTGATGTCTTACTCTCTCACTGGCAGTCTTCCAACAAACTCTGTCCCGTGTTCAGATTTGGGGAGAAGTAGCCTTAATTTCCTGCCAGACCTCTGATGCACACCTTGCAAAATCTGTTGTATTTTATCTGAACGACTAAATAACAAGGCACAAGGTGCTTGCTCTGAGCTGCAGTGCTGTAGCTGTGCTGGTGTTCATCTGAATCCTCACTCAAGGCTGCTCACTGTGCTGCTTCCTCTGGACCATGTATCACCATTCCTGCTTCCTTCTCCCCTTTCCCTTCCATCCCCATGGCAGGAAAGACTCCTTGGCTTTTAGGTGGGGGCAGGTCACAGCAGATGTGTGTTCTCCTTTGAGACTTGCCCACTGCTTGGCTTAATTAATCCTGACACATTGCAGTTGCTGTTACGGAAGAAATGTCAAGAGAAATTAGACCAGCTGGTAGCATGAAAACTGGGGAAGCATGGTGCCTCACTTTCCTGAAGAAGTTTGATTTGCTTTCCTGGCAGGGGTTGTGGGGAACTAGATGGCTGTGAACAGAAGAGGCTAACCTGTGTCACTTGCTCTTGCCACAGTCCTCTTGCACCGAAAGGATAGCAAAGACCTACTCCCCAAACAAGCCAAGAAGATCTAACCAGCAGCAAATGGCGTGGCTGGGCTTTCATGAGAGCTAGGACAGGGATTTGGCTTGGCTTAGGGTCCTGGTTACCTGAAGCATAAAGCTGTGAGGAGCTCTGGGGCTTTCTTGAGCTCCTCAAGGAGGAGAGAAGCACTACTGTGTTGCTTCTTTACCTTCTTTTATTCTATCTATGAGCACCTTTAGCAGCTGTTTTTCACCATTCTCTTCACCTTTATATCTATTTACTTGAATGTTTTCATATACCAATCAATTCTGTGGGATTTATCAGCAGCTTTCATGCTTTTTTTTTCCTTATGTGTTGATATTTCGTTAGACCATCGCATCTGAGCTCTCCTTTCTGCAGTGATCTGATTTAAAAAAATGAGAAGCTAGTCTAATAATACACAGTGCAGCTGCACAATGTGGATGCATTGTGAGTGCATATTTCTCCCTGTACGAACATCTTCTCCTCTGTGCTCTCCTGTGGCACGTCAGCTTGTAAGTCTGCAGATGCCATGAGCCTGGAATAGAATTGCAGTTGCAGGGAACTGGCTTTGACGCTTAAATATGGACCAAAGTTCAGGAGCATTTTTGTGCTGTCTTAAGGATCCATGAAAGTAAAATTTCACCTCTGCTTGATGATTGGCAAAACAAATCTCTTTGTTCTACCAGACAGGCACTTACTTGCCAAGGGCATGTTACTCGTATTTAAATATTAAGAACAAGACCTTGCCATGGCATAGTATCTCTAGCTTGAGAAGCTCAGAAGTAAGTTTGGCTTCTAGTAGTGTAAAAGGAATATTTGCCTCCTGTTTTGAACACATAGATTGCATGTCCTGTTGCAGCGTTGGAGATCTCACTCCTGATTTCTGCGATGGGCTCAGTGCCGGAGTGTTCCTCTGGGACTCCTCTGGAGAGTGGATCACAAGCTGTGCTGCACTAAGTAGCAGAGAAGAGACCAGGGACTGAGAGGAGAACGGAGAGGAGGAAAAAGAAGGATGGTTTTGTGAAGGCCATGCCACTCCTTAAGGGACAAAGGCCTGCCTGCAACAGACGTTTTGGTAGCTGTCATGACAGTAACTTCTCTGCACTGTCAGTCTCTTTGCACTGCACCAGCTAGTTCCAAGCTCAGGGACTGGTCTATGCACAGGGTTACCCAGGCCAGGAGGTTATAGGAAGCACCAAGATAGTCACAGTCTCTTGCCCCCTGTACCTATTTGTGCAAAATAAAGCTGCACTATTGTTGGCCAGTGACAGTCCTTCTGATCTGCAGCAATTGGGGCATCATGATTGCTCTGTGTCAATCAAAGTTCAGCTGATCCCTGAGAGAACAGTGCCTGAGAGAACAGGTCTTGTGCATTGTGTCCCTCATCCCCATCCCACTCTGTACTCCTCAGAAGGTCACAGCATTGCTTATTCTCTCTCTCTCTCGTGGTCAGGGCAAAGAGGGGTGTTTTGTCGTGCTTTAGAAGACTTGGTTTGTGGAAACAAGCCCTTCTCTCTCACTTTGGGCTTGATCTGAAGCTTACTGCCCATATCCAAGGTGTAAGAGGGCAAAGGGAATGGAATTTGAGGGCTATGAGAAGCATGGCTCAGATATCAGTCCCTGACCCCATGTCTGTTCATTTTCCCTTTGTACTACATTCAAGAGGTGCTAGTCTAGAGTCCTAGAGGTTACTAGACTGAGTATCACCAGGCTACACAAAATGCTTGCTGCCTGTGGTAACAGAAGGTCTGCCTGACCTCTGGGTGGTGAGTTTCCAATGAATTTATAGGAGACACGAACCCAGTAGGCATCACTGCTCCATGGGTCCTAGCATCCATTTCCTAGTTGGGAAAGCTTGAGGAGCCATGAGCCTGGGGAGCAGCCTCATAGTCTTGTGTGGAGGAGGGCATGTGTCTGCATGGTGCTGATCATGCTGGGAATTCACCTCTGCCTGGCTTTCTCTGTACATATCAGGCCACTGCCTGAGCTGGGGCTGTCTCATGCTGAGAGAGGTGCACACGTGAGGTCTGCTCTGGTATTTTTTTTTGCAAAAATCACGTGTATGTCACTGACCAAAACTGCACACACCTTAAAAGGGGCAGCCGGTTTAAGTCATTTTTACACAAGCACACAAGGGCCCCGTGATGCTGAAAGGATGGCTGTGTCCCAACTCACCAGCACTGCTGCCCTGTCAGAAATTGCCAGCCCTGCACAATCCACCAGGGAAGCTGTTCAAGTTTC
>VZRF01005649.1:566107-585632 GCA_013396875.1 Vireo altiloquus | reverse complement strand
TTAGACCATCGCATCTGAGCTCTCCTTTCTGCAGTGATCTGATTTAAAAAAATGAGAAGCTAGTCTAATAATACACAGTGCAGCTGCACAATGTGGATGCATTGTGAGTGCATATTTCTCCCTGTACGAACATCTTCTCCTCTGTGCTCTCCTGTGGCACGTCAGCTTGTAAGTCTGCAGATGCCATGAGCCTGGAATAGAATTGCAGTTGCAGGGAACTGGCTTTGACGCTTAAATATGGCCCAAAGTTCAGGAGCATTTTTTTGCTGTCTTAAGGATCCATGAAAGTAAAATTTCACCTCTGCTTGATGATTGGCAAAACAAATCTCTTTGTTCTACCAGACAGGCACTTACTTGCCAAGGGCATGTTACTCGTATTTAAATATTAAGAACAAGACCTTGCCATGGCATAGTATCTCTAGCTTGAGAAGCTCAGAAGTAAGTTTGGCTTCTAGTAGTGTAAAAGGAATATTTGCCTCCTGTTTTGAACACATAGATTGCATGTCCTGTTGCAGTGTTGGAGATCTCCTGATTTCTGCGATGGGCTCAGTGCAGGAGTGTTCCTCTGGGACTCCTCTGGAGAGTGGATCACAAGCTGCGCTGCACTAAGTAGCAGAGAAGAGACCAGGGACTGAGAGGAGAACGGAGAGGAGGAAAAAGAAGGATGGTTTTGTGAAGGCCATGCCACTCCTTAAGAGACAAAGGCCTGCCTGCAACAGACGTTTTGGTAGCTGTCATGACAGTAACTTCTCTGCGCTGTCAGTCTCTTTGCACTGCACCAGCTAGTTCCAAGCTCAGGGGCTGGTCTATGCACAGGGTTACCCAGGCCAGGAGGTTATAGGAAGCACCAAGACAGTCACAATCTCTTGCCCCCTGTACCTATTTGTGCAAAATAAAGCTGCACTATTGTTGGCCAGTGACAGTCCTTCTGATCTGCAGCAATTGGGGCATCATGATTGCTCTGTGTCAATCAAAGTTCAGCTGATCCCTGAGAGAACAGTGCCTGAGAGAACAGGTCTTGTGCATTGTGTCCCTCATCCCCATCCTACTCTGTACTCCTCAAAAGGTCACAGCATTGCTTATTCTCTCTCTCTCTTGTGGTCAGGGCAAAGAGGGGTGTTTTGTCGTTCTTTGGAAGACTTGGTTTGTGGAAACAAGCCCTTCTCTCTCACTTTGGGCTTGATCTGAAGCTTACTGCCCATATCCAAGGTGTAAGAGGGCAAAGGGAATAGAATTTGGGGGTTATGAGAAGCATGGCTCAGATATCAGTCCCTGACCTCATGTCTGTTCATTTTCCCTTTGCTGTACTACATTCAAGAGGTACTAGTCTAGAGTCCTAGAGGTTACTAGACTGAGTATCACCAGGCTACACAAAATGCTTGCTGCCTGTGGTAACAGAAGGTCTGCCTGACCTCTGGGTGGTGAGTTTCCAATGAATTTATTGGAGACATGAACCCAGTAGGCATCACTGATCCATGGGTCCTAGCATCCATTTCCTAGTTGGGAAAGCTTGAGGAGCCATGAGCCTGGGGAGCAGCCTCATAGTCTTGAGGGCATGTGTCTGCATGGTGCTGATCATGCTGGGAATTCACCTCTGCCTGGCTCTCTCTGTACATATCAGGCCACTGCCTGAACTGGGGCTGTCTCATGCTGAGAGAGGTGCACACGTGAGGTCTGCTCTGGTATTTTTTTTTGCAAAAATCATGTGTATGTCACTGACCAAAACTGCACACACCTTAAAAGGGGCAGCCGGTTTAAGTCATTTTTACACAAGCACACAAGGGCCCCGTGATGCTGAAAGGATGGCTGTGTCCCAACTCACCAGCACTGCTGCCCTGTCAGAAATTGCCAGCCCTGCACAATCCACCAGGGAAGCTGTTCAAGTTTCCGTCCCTCTTTCAAGTTGTGTAAAATCCTCAAGCTTAACTCACATCAGCCATTTTGATGGCTTCAAATAATGTGTTGAATCCATAGCTCAGATTTGAGAGGTTCCTGTGAACTGGTCTCCCAGCAGTGCTGTGTAGTCTCCATCCCTGCAGAGACAAGGAGAAGATGCTGAAGTGCATCTGCTCACTGGCATGGCTGAATCTAAGGGAAGGCACCTCTTCATTGCCTGAGGCCTTTCTCACTCACAGCCTTACTCTGGGTTAGTTAAAGCGTCACAATCCTCTCCCTGAGCTCTCTCATGTTAGTCTAAAAGTGTTTTACATCTGCTTTTTAATTCATAATTTCCTTACAGACTTAACATGGATCATCATAAGCTTTTCTCAATCCTGTAGAGTACAAGTGAAGTTAGGAGGGGCTTCAACTAAATGCATATTACACTAGCACAATTTTAAGGATAGGCAAGCTCTGAGAAACGTGACTGAAGACATGTGAATATTCACAGCCATTAAAGTCAAAATAAATACAGTGTGGGTGACCTAATAGATTCAAACAGTCAAAGCAGTAGCAGGAACTGCTGTCAGTGTCCATGAGCAAAGAAAGACAAAGTTCATTGAAAGAAATAAAAAAGTGTATTCACTCTGCATTATTTACTCAACCACAGTTTCTTCTCAGGGAGACCAAGCTGTTAATGTCTAGAACGGGAGAAATCAAAGCAAGAAGTGCAAGAGAAATGGAAACAAAGTATTTTTTCATGTTTTAGCTACTGGGGCTAAACTATTAAACACATTTGCTCAGGATGGAAGGATGTGAGATATGAAGCCCTCAGGCAGGAACAGTGGTACACAAAGACACCCGTGGGGCTTTTCACTTTGGCTCTGAAAGTTTCTCCAGGGATTGTTTTCACTGGACCCACCTGAAGGAAGGAGAGACACCCCCCACCCTTTCCTGTAGGACTGCAGGTGGTGGGAATGGAAGGACTGGCACCTGGCTGGGTCGGGAGGGAAGGTTTACTGATGATTCTGCTGTCCTCATACTCATGCTTTTGAATAAACCACTAGAAGTTAACTATCATTAGTGCCTCAGCAAATTACAAAAAGGCTTGGGGACCTGCTCCTTTGGGCACTTTAGTAAACCTGGACTTTATTAGACATCTTTTAGAAAGTCAGTGAAGTCTTTGCACATTTACTTCAATGTTATTAATTTACAAGGGCTACTCAATTAAGAGAGCCCATTAACTTGTAAAACTTTACTTATTTACACTGCTTCTTGGAGAAGGATTTTCTCGGAGCATGATGATGATAAGCTTAGGCATTACAAATCCTCTTGCTGCTTTTGTCAACAGGCAGCCTGGAAGCATTAATCAGAGAGATGCACGCTTCCCAGCAGTGGCTTCGCTCCAGCTCCCTGCCGTTTCCCTGCTGTGGGGTATGGCCCTGCAAGGCACCAGCTTCCCTCTGAGTCTGGAGGAGCTCTGCACACTGGCTTTTACCAGGGCTGGGGATCCCATTTGAAAGACAGCAGGAAACTGGGATGCTTCTCATGACCCCTTTTTAGGCAGCAGGCAAGACAAGGCTGTGTTTGCCTCAAAAGCAAAGCACCCTCCCCAAAGGGTGCGTTTCGGCTCAAGGCAATTTTCTCACACCATGCAGGTCTCTGCTGCATGAAGCTTCATCAGGGAAAGATACAAGGTACACTTGGGCTTCAAAGCATGCTCCAAATCACTTTCCAGACAAGTGAAAAATTGCAGTTCAACTTACTGCTGCAGAAAAGGGAAATGGGAGCGCAGTGTGAGGAGGACTGGGAGTTTTTTGACCTCCAAACCCTCCAAATCACCTTTAGGAATGTCCCAAATGCTCCTTGTTTGTCTAGGAGCCTCCAAGTCATTTCAGGCCAAGTCAGTCATGCAGCTCTGTGTTACTCACACAGCAAATGTGGTAGGTAAATGCTGCTGCTACTCCTGGGAGGTGCTGGTATACATTAATGGTATGAGGAACTTGGCACGATTTCTGCCCTACCCCAGCCCAGGGTGTTATTTTTCCCTGTGTCACTGCTGCGAGTGAGATTTATCAAGGATGATTTTCTCATTCTCAGTAGTTACTGAGATTTTGCTCTGGGCACTTGGTGAATCCTCATCTCCGTGGTGTGCAGATATTGCAGGTGCAGGAAGTGTGAAGTTTGAACCCACCTGGCAGACTGGGACAAGTCCTTCCTCCATGATGGGCTCACTGAGATAGTGCTGGGGAAGGTAAATCAGTTGACTGACTGCATATGGGCAAGAAAGCCACTGTCTCAGGCAGTGAGAAATAAGGGTAGCATCATCTGCCTGAACAGGCAGATATTAGACACATGGAGAGTTTGACACAGGTTGTGTAGCAGTGAATTATTGCACATTTTGACCCTTTGTCCGGTGTCTGCCTGTCTGGCTACTTGGACTTCTTTCTGTGTTATTCAGAGCTTTATGCTGTGTATTGACATCTGCCTTCTTTGAAAGCTGCAGGGAGAGGATTACCCACTGCTTTCCTGCGTGGAAAATGCCAATAATGAAATTGAATGCATTGGGTTCTTCCTTTCCTAAGAGATGTGTGGCTTCACAAGCATGTCATGAGTGTGCTGGTAGCCTTTGCTGCCCTGAAAGGGTTTGCTTCTTGAAGCAAATTGATTTCCTCTCTGAGTCAACATGAAAGCAAAGTTTTTCAGCTCTGACTTTTCTACAGGTGCTTGTGCAAAATCTAATGAATGTGTTAATGTGCATGCAAGGATGTTGCTAGGAAACTTGTGAGAGCTAAATGAGGAAATGCTGTTAATAGAGGCAAGTGGAAGGGCCTCAAAGTTTACCTTTGCAGTCCTGCTGATGGTTGTTATTATATAAACAGGGCCAGCTGTGACACTGTGTTAGGCCATCATCTGGTGACAGCAGGTCTGCTTAAAAAGCAGTAAAAAAAAAAAATTAAAAGGCTTGGCTCTTGTGGTGGGGTTTTGATGTTCTTCCATCCTAGATAATCTTCTTCTGTAAAGGGTGGATGAGTGCCTTCTCTCTCAATGTGCTGGTGAAGACTGCTCTGCCTTGTTTCACAGTGCCTATTTGACACTCACTGATGACTGATCTGAACCAGTCTGTCCAGACCCATCTGAGACCCAAGCTGGGGCAGTGCTTTCCCAGTCAGCCTGAAAACTGCTAGAGCACTGAGGGAAGTGATTTTTCCTCTACCTTTGTCTGTCTCTAGTGGGCCTCATGGAGTTTAACTCAGCTCAAAGATGATATTGAATGAGAGACTTTCTTCCCCTCTTTGTGGTGTTAAGGTGCCAATAGAGCCCAAGGGATGCAAAGTTAGCCGGGACTGCTAATATCTTATGTTTGGAAGAGCATAAGATATTAGCATCTTCTGGCTCAGGTTGTCTGTGGGCACACTTAAATGATCTCCCCAAGTTAACCCTTCTTGCCTTTCCCTCGTAATGGCACATTATTTCTGTAACAAGTGTTGCTCTTCCTGCCATTACTAACCCTAAGAAGCAGCCCATTTTGCTTCTTCCAAAGGTTAGAGAGTACTGAGCTTGTTCTCTTTTGAAGAAATATTAAATTGTGTATGTTATGTACTTTCCAACTGCTGCGGAAGTTAGGGCTGGCAATCCTGGCTTCCTCCCAGCTGAAGCTGTGACATTCTGCTGCTTTAGTTTTTCTTATTGCTTCTTCAGTACATAACACTTCTCTTCATGTCATCACCTGTTGCATTAATTTTTATCTTTTTTTTTTTTTAGCAACAGCTAGGGAAAGAAACCCAACCAACTAAAGTAAGTGACAAAACCCCAGCAGCAAAGGTTTTCTTTGGATGTAACTGCTTGTTCTCTTGGCTAAGAGTGACCTGCACATGCCAGCTGTTGGCTGGAAAGTCTTTGCTGTGGTGTGATGTGTGGATGGGGGCAAGTTGCATGCCAGGTAAGCTTTTTTTTGGAATGAGTTGACAAGGGAGTTGTTCCTAATGTATCCTGAAGTACAACTTGTTTATGTAGCTCATCCTGAAGAAGCCCTGATAATTTTTTAGCCCATTGCATGTCAACTGCAGAGAAAAAAACCCAAACCCTGGAATAATGTAGTGAATTTAAAATGTTGTTTGGAAGAATTCCTTCCTCCCTGGCTCCATAGTGTTCAGATACAGAGTTTTGTTTTTGTTTTTTTTTTTTAATCTTGAAGGCTTTGCAAAAGATTATCTGATTTTTTTTTTCATCTCTTAGCTGATCTAATAAAAATTAATTCCTTTCCCTGGAAACGTTGTCTCAGCTACAGCCTAAAGAGTTCATAACTACAATACTACTACTGTGAACAAAGTTGCCTCCATGTCAATGAATCCAACTGTGTAAAATTCAAAGAGAATTAGCTGTGCAATCTTTTAAAAATTACTCAAATGCATTTCTGTGCAGAGAAAGTCATAGCATTAAAATCTCGAGTCTTTTCAGGACTTGTGTCCCCTTCATGCAGCTGGGAATTGCCCTTCCCTAATAGCATGAGGCTCCTCTTTCTATCCCTTCACAACCACCAGGCATTAAAGATGAGAGGGTTTTTGTTGTACAGGGTTTTTATGTCTAGAAAAGCACCACTCGCCCAAGGCTGAATCTGAATCTTGTCTGTCCTGAGTGGGGATAGTTTGGGGAGAAATGCCTTTGAAACTGATGAGTTATTTGTAACACTAGAATACATCTTGGTGAAGATGAATTAATGGGTAGAGTACAGCTGAGCTGGTGAAAGGTACATGATTAATTCAGTGTTGACTGAGTGTATAATTTATAGCCTGGATCACACCTTCATTTAGGCATATCACATTCTTTATTTCTACAACTACAGAGCCTAGGAACACCAAACCCAAATGTCAGCCATACTGTACTCAGTGCTGCACACAAACAGAAGTACAGGAATAAAGGTACAATGTGAAAGAGAATGAGTACACCTGAATAATGTTGAGACTATTTTGGGAGTCAATCCTGCTCACTAGTGAAATATTGAACTATGGAAGCTTTCATGCTTAATGACTACCTGACTATTTCCATAAATGTCCCAGTTTCTGTCTTTGCAGCCATTCCTTCATGGAGGCCAAGTTTGATTCCAAGGAGAAATAAGCTGAGAGGGCAGGACAAGCATTGCAAAGGCAGATGTCCAGTGATGCTGTAGATGATGTGGGGTTTGGGTGCAAGGGTCCACCAGAGTTTTGCTCATGAGAGATGTGTGGGTTCCTGCCTTCTGGTGGGCTGAAACTGTAAGACAGAACTATAGAAGAGAAAGTGAATTTGCCTGTAAAGGAAGAGGTCTATCCCAGGCAGGAACAGATTAATGTGCCTTGTTTTAGGCATGACCAGAATGATGAGGAAAGCTAGCTGGGCTGGAGCTTCTGGCTCCTGTAAGTCCATTAGCTGCCCTTGCTGTGGGCCCATCTCTCAACCTCAAACAGCCTAGGGAAAGCAGGCTCAAAATGAACTCCAGGCCATTTACACTGTGGGGGAGGACCTCCTGCCAATGACTGTGAAGTTGATGTCAGTCAAAACCCCATGTTGCTGTTGTGGCACTGAAGACCTTGCTGTCCTACCTGTAGAGCTTTCAAGGCTACTGTAGGAGCTCTGCTGTGTGCCTCTGTTACACATTGGGGCTGCTGCTCACTGCAGAGTTTGTGCTCCCCTGGTTAGTTATTTCGGAAGTATCGCTGCATAAATCAATATGCAGGAAACTAACTTAGCGTCTCTGCCAGGTGTCTGCTTTCCTGTAGCCTTCCCCAGTATTTCAGACTGGATTGGTAATGAGCAGAGAGCTATATTTGTGTAGAAGTGAGATGCCAGCTCCTTAAGGATTCATTTATTGGGCTTCAGGCCAAGGAATATTTTGGCCCTTGATTGCACGTTACTTTCTGCATTTACTTAATCAAATGGGGAAGCTTTTAAACTTTCAATCCAACAACATGAATACATTATTATACAGTCCTCTGATTTCCTTACTAGCAACATGTCAGTAATGAAAATAGGGCTAAGGAGGATACAATCAACAGTGTAGTTTGTCTGAGTCACTCTGGCATCCAGGTATGGATAAGGACTCTTTCATAACATCAAGATCCATTTTATGAGATGCCTCAGAAAAATCTGTTTTGTAGCTGTTTGATTTCCTAGAGAAAGCCTGCTGCTTTTTTTCTCTTTTGGGAGAGGGATTCATCCTTGGAGATGACACGTCCTGGAAATCATTATAGAAAATAGTATCCGTGGTAACTGGAGCTGATATTTCTATACTCAGAAGAAATCTGTGCCATCTCAAACTGGGAGTTGGTTGGATGGGGGAGGATAACTTCAGAAAATGGCTGCTTTGAACCACTAGAGAGAGGATCAGGAGGCCACATGAGGTGCTCAAATGTAACTTTACACACCACTAAATACAACCTTATATGCAAGTGTAAGCCCAGTCCCAAATTCAGTAGTATCTGCATCATCTTTCAAATGGTGGTATGTCCAGAGAAGCCTTTTGGACCTTTCCTGTCCTACATGCACTTTAAGTTGTTATACTATGTTTGTGCAGATGCTACTCTGAGAACACTGGCTTTAGTTAGCATGCCCTGTTATCAGAACAAGCTTTCTGATTATTTGGATGATTTGTCATCCTTTGCTGATTAAATCAAATTGAGCTCAAGTACTGGTTGGTTCAGGGATGTAGAGGCCTTGATTCCTTCCTGTGTGAAAACAAGGAAAAAGCTGGGCTTCTTCAGCCTGCAGGAGAGGGGATAGGGGAACAGACACCTGTCTTCCAATACATATGTGAAAGTCATAAAGAAAATGGAGGTAGACCCTTTTTACTGAGGACATTTATTAGAAAAGCTCTGACGAGTTTTGGAATTTGTGTCCTCGTAGATTTTGAAGAATTGACTGGTCAGGGGTCCAAGCAACCTAGCCTGAATTAAATGTCGACCCTGCTGAAATTGTTAATTTGCTAATTGTTTTTTTGAAGTGAGGGGTATTTTGATTACTTTTGCTAAATTTAGTTGCCTCATACACAACACTTTTCCTTCAAAGCTTTAAGAAAAAACCCTCTCAAACTTCTTTCGTATTTGAGAAGATCAAATATAGAAGCTAAACTGGAATCTCTTGACAGAAAATGCAATGTGAGGAAAAACCAGTTTTGGTAGAATTTCAGTTGAAAAACTTGGTTCTGGTCTGTGCTCACTTTCAGATGTGTCTAGGCGAAGTGAACAACACTGGGGGCAGTAACTAGGACTCCTCAGAATTATTTCATATTCATATTCTAGTTGCACCCAAGGGCCCACTGGTAATGAAGCCCCCCATAGGTTGGTCCACATGCCTTTGAAGAACAGGCAGATGGAGAAAAAAGTGAATTTTTTATTACGGGCTTAATTTAGCTAAATTGAGTTGAATCTGTGTTACCACACTGAAAACTCCAATCGGTTTCCTAAAAGTCTGATCCCCTGTAGTCCTCTAGCTGGGTTTGAAGTACTCTGCGTTCCCCCTGCAGAACACACTCTCTCTGGCTGACCAACCCACAACTGCTACCACTTTGTATCTTTTTTGGAGCCGCTGTTTTCAAAAAGACAAACTCAGATGAGGTCATGTGCTCCATGCTCCTCATATTGATACAGTAGAGGGAAATGCAGGCATAGTGTGATAACAGAGGCCTTGAAAGAAGGGACAGAGGATGCAGTGCAGAGGAGAGGCATGAGGGGATGACAAAAGAGGCGCAGGATACCAATGTAGACATCAGCTTTACAAACAACTCACTAGTAATCAGATAAAGAAATGGGGACATGAGAGCTGGAGAAAACAAGTGTTAAAAAACAAAAAAAAAAAGAACAAAATTCAATATATGTAAAAATTCTCCATGCATAGTAAATCTGGATGCAGTACAGACTTGAAGGCCAAAGAGAGAGGAGAGAAATATAAAATGTTGCTAAAAAATGTATAAACCCTGCTCCATACAGATCTTAGATGGAGGAGGAAGAATATATCAGCGTTATGTTCTTCCCTGCAAAGAGAAAGATGGGATGTTTGCCAGGAAGCGTGGAAACTGATTTCAACTGTATTATTACTCAGATTTTTTCCAGATAATAGTCTTTATTTTTTTCCCTCTAAAAATTAGGTCTAGGTAAATAATATTTCTTAATTAGACTATTATGATTTCAATTGCATTAACAGTAAATTCCTAGGTTTGGATATAATACTTGTTTCTTTATTGTCTGTAAGCAAGCATTAGAGTGCAACCATTGGCGCTCAGCAGAATCACAGGATCACAGAATCATTTAGGTTGGATGAGACCTCCAAGATCATTTAGTCCAACCTTTGACTGAATAACCTTGTCAGCTAAACCATGGCTCAATGTGCCACATCCAATCGTGTCTAGAACGCCTCTGGAGTGGTGACTCTACCACTTCCCTGGGCAGCCCATTCCGATGTTCGACAACCCTTTTTGTGAAAGGGGCAGCTTCCTGACGTCCAACCTGAACCTCCCCTGGCACAACTTAACGCTGTGTCCTCTCCTGTCACTGGTTGCCTGAGAGAAGAGACTGATCCCCGCCCGTCTACAGCCTCCTTTCTGGGAGTTGTAGAGAATGATAAGGTCACCCCTGGGCCTCCTTTTCTCCAGGCTAAACACCCTCATCTCCCTTAGCCTCTTCTCATGGGACTCACTCTCTAGACCATTCCCCAGCTCTGTTGCCCTTCTCTGGGCACTCTCCAGCACCTCAATGTCCCTCTTGCTGGGAGGGGCCCAGAGGTGGACCCAGGAATTGAGGTGTGGCCTCACCAATGCCTAGTACAGGGGGACAATCACTGCCCTGCTCCTGTGGTCACTCTATTTCTGACACAGGCCAGGATGCCATTGGCCCTCTTGGCCACCTGGGCACACACTGGCTCATGTGCAGCCACTGTTGACCCAGGTCCTTTTCCGCTGGGCAGCTTTCCAGCCACTCTGCCCTCAGCCTGCAGCACTGCCTGTGGTTGTTTTGGCCAATGTGCAAGACCTGGCACTTGGCTTTGTGAGCAGGTGAGTGATAGCCATGAAAAAATAAAAAAGAATGAATGAAAGAAGTAATAACTTCCTTAGGCCTCAGGCATGAGACATTCTCCTGTCCTTCCAACTTGCAGTATTCCGTAAGACCAAGATCCTCTTGTGGTGTTTTCTGGAGAAGCTGGCAAATGAGAGATACCACACACTGCTGCCAACCACAAGTCAATTGGCACTAGGGGAAATTTTCCTCTAAGGCAGAAATCAAGCAGACTTTTAAGTTGCTGCCTCTTCTAGTCCAGTCCTGAACTCAATTGTGCATCTTTATTTCCTTTCTCTTAATGTGAGAGAGACCCTGTTATGATTCCTGGAGACTTGATTTCTGCATTCAGCAGCTATGCTCAGTCTTGGCTGTGCTGCAGCAACAACTACAAAACCCAGAAATGCTTTTTTCTGTGTGACCTGTTCTGTCCCAGACCATTTTGCTAAAATAAGCAAAAAGAAAGGCAACTGGTGTAGTGTGTTTTGTACTGCTGAGCGAGGCACCTTGCTGATTCCGCTGCTCTCATTTCTCATACTGTAACCGTTTTTGTCGAAAGCATTCATTGCCATTCACCTTTAGGAGTTCAATTTGCATAATCATTTTTTCTTGCAGGGCTTTGGAATTGGCTGATCTGGACTCTCCACTTCAAAATATCTTAACTGTGCTTTTCAATATGCACACAATGCTGTGAGCTAGAACAAAACAATCTTGTTGTGTTACCATAGAGACATCCAGGGTCTAAGAAGGGTTCCTGCTTGAAATCGGACTGTTTAAGGGACAAGGGCTGTTAAAATTTGATGAAGGGCTTAATCCTTGACCAGGCAGTGGTATAAATCAGTGCCACCAGGGTGAAATGAACTGGCAGTCCCCATGCAGTGCTTTACAGACAACACTCTTCAGTCCAACTGGCCCAAAAGGGGATGTCATCTTGATAGACTCAGGGGAAGAAAAAATAAATAAAAGAGGTGGAGGGAGCAGGGGAAAGGTCTGGGAAATTAACTTGGAAATGCCAAGTCACTTTATGCTTTTCCTTCATTTTCCCCCCACCTCTTTTGATTTGAGTTCTAATTAAAAGGTTTTCCTTTGCACTTAGACAAGTCAAATTTGCTTTTCGAGCATACATTTTTTAAGCACAACTAAATGAAGGCAGGCTTGAGGGAAGGTGCAGGGCTGACAACTCTTCTCTGGAGACTGAAGTCCTGCATTCACAATTAAAGGCAAGTAGTTGGACTATAGCTGCATTCCCATGTTGTCTGGAGAAAAGAAGATTTGGACTGAGAGGACACTACCTTCTATGACCCTGTAGAGGTTTTAGTGTTGGTGCTGTAATTGCCAGTTATAATGACCATTTTGTGCAATGGAGGGAGGAGAAAATGCCTTGCTATGTACATAAAGGGAAGCAGAAATTGGTTGGGAGTAGATTCAGCAATAAAACCTTCTCACGTTTTTCTTTACTTGCGACTACAGTGTCTGGGCTGCTTATGTGAGCATTAAAAAGGTGCTTAAGAATCCTACTTGCCAACTTATTTAAAAACTCTAGTGCAAAACGGAGAGGCTGTACTCTGACCCACGTTAAGTTAATTGGTGTTGACCCTGGAGTTAAAATCTCTAAATGGACATTAGAAAGAGCATTGAATACGTCTTGAAAATTCACCTTTTGTCATTGTCTGACAGTGGTGGGAGGTGCAGATCTGCCTTATGTTATACATGGAGCTATTTTTTTCATCTCCAACAGTGGCTGTTAATTCGGTCCCTTAGGACATCCTGGCTCTCAAGTCTGGTGAGGGCAGAGTTTAATCCTTCCTGCTGTCCTTAAGTCAGCTCTGAAGACTTCTTCCTCTGACTTAAATCCTGACTCTGATGGACTCACCTGATGACTGTTTTATTATGTAGAGAGCACTGTAGGGTCTCTAGGACAGTTCTGCTCTCTGTCTTTTTGTTGTGAAACAAATCCTTTTTGGTCCAGGAAAATGTGAATTATGTACACCCTGCCTTGCATAGGCATTCATGTCATATTGTGCCAAAGCAGTATGTGCAGCAGAACTAAATTTGTGCACATCCAAGACAATATTAACTCTTCAGGTGCCATATATTCTCATAAATACTGTGTGGCCCATGGCTAGCAATAGGCAATGGCAAGAAATGTTGTCAATAATACCTTGGGAACTTGCATTCCTGTCAGAAGTGATTTGGAGGATGGTTTAGACTTCTTGCAGGACAGATGAAAGGGAGATCAGCTGGCATGGGCTCTGGGCAGCTTCCCAGCAGCATAGCAAGTTCTGCAACTAGGAGAGGTTTGAGTCTGAAGGAGCATGGGCAATTAGAAATGTTAGCCAACAGGTCACATCAAAGTGCAAGCTTAGTTTTGTTCTGATATTACTTCATTCTTATGTTGCTTCTAAACAGGACTTCATTTGCTGCCGCATGGCTGCTGAGATTTTGTAGGAGCCACTCTTGGGATGCCATGGTGTTGAAGGATTAAGTCAGACTTGGAAGATGCTGAGCACTTGTCCCATGAAAACACTGAAAGGAGGGGTGAGGTGTATTTAACAGCTACTTCAGTGCGGTGGTAGTAAGTACCATCATTCTTTATAGGGTAGAAACCTTGCCCAAATTGACCTTTAGGCCTGTAACATGTGTCCCCTCATCATTGCATAGGTCACCTATCTCACCCATGGGTACATTGTGGATCCACATTACACTGTGGATATCAAAGATCTGATCCCTCTCCTTCATCAGCCCAGCAGAGACGCTTTGCTCAGCTCCAGAGTAATGTAGACAGTACTGTGGTCCCTGAGCCAAGCAACCATCTGGAACTGGAAACAGCCATGAAAGTATTAGAGAGATACCTACATTGCTCTATGGGCTTGAAAAGCTGATATTTGCTGCGCGTGGAACTTTCTATTCTGTTCTCTCCAGACTGTTCTCTATATCCCTGGGGTTTTCACCATTACCTGGGATATCTCTGGCCTTTTAGGTAACTTACTGGATTAAAAGTTATTTTCGCAAGTTATTCATACAGGCACCATTAGTGATACCAAAATTAGGAGAAGTGGCCATATGTCCACTGGCACAAGGATTTTAGAATCTTGTTTTCTTGGATTTCTTATCCATTTTCAGTCCTCATTGGAAAAGCAAGTAAGTGGCTGAAAAACACGTGTGGTTACTGGTTGCCAATGAACATCAAAGAGTTAAGAAATGCAGAAAACTGCAATATCTTTTATTAGACCAGCAGATGTAATAAGGAAAAAACCAGATTAGTTTTCAAGCATGGAAGCTCTTCTTCAGGTCAATGTGCCTAAAAGCATGTTGGTATTTTCAGCTACATCAGCTGGTCTAGTAAAAGTTATTGCTTCTCCATAGAAGTTATTGCACCTCACATATCTTTAGACCATCACAGCCACAGCAACAGCAAGATTCTCAAAGACCCATTTTGTATCGCAACTGCAGGAATACATCCATGAGCCCTAACTTTAGTGTATTTCTTCTCAATTTTGCCATCTATTTATTTTCTGTCACAGCTGTGTGTAATAAATGCTTTCAGCAGTTCTGGGGAAAAAAAAGGAAGAGTGATTGATTTCCATTTTCTGAGCTTTATGGGGTGTGCTATTTAGAAGAGTTGTCATTACCACCATTTGCTGGCGTTTAGTGGAAGATTTAATTCACCTACTGTAATGATTTGGGGAAATCTGTCGATGTACAATTTAGAAAGTTTAGTGTTATGTAAATGGCAGCATTATGAAATGTTTTTATGTGGATGCAGCATCCCCTGTTTCCTAACAGGTGGCAGCGTGCGTCTGACAGGGTACGATGGACAGTTGTTAACCACAGCAAGAACAGCGTGTCCAAAGAAAAGATTTAGTCAGAGCTTTGGGGACCAATTTGTTTCAAACATGTCTGCATGGGCAGGATTTGGGGGAGTGAGTGAGAGATGAAGGATTTCAAAATGTTGAATAAAAAGCTTTGGTTTTCTAGACATCAGAATGCTTGAGGGACTTTGGGCTGGAGAAGAGGAGAGAGAAGAGGATTTTGTAGTTGATGAGGTTTGCTTTTACTATGGGAACAGCCGAGGAAAACTCAGGAGATGTAAAAATATGCAGAGTTGACGAGATTATGGATTATCTCAAAGCACATTGGGATGCTCCAGGATAGACAGAAATTGCATGTATAGGGTACGTAGAAATTTATTTATTCCTTGCACTACTGTGGAAAGGAGCACCTTGCAGTGCACTAAAAAAAATCAGCATGTCACAGGTACTGCAGCCCTGTGATGAAGAAACCAGACCAGTGTGCCCATGAGGGTTGAAAGGTCTAGGGGATGCAGTGTCTCAGCCCAGCTCCTGGAGTTTGGCTGTATGGCTCCCTTCCTGTGAAGTGGGGACAGGAAGAGATGGCTCTTGATGTGTGGGTCAAAGTGGTCTTGGAAAAAGAAACAAAGCAGTGGCCTACTTCAGTGCTGAGAAGTTTGAAAGTACGCCTAATCCACCCAGGTTTCCATGGACACATCCGCTCCTGCCATCTGGCATCGAAGGAGTGCAGAAATTTGTTCCCTCTGGTTTCTCTCAGATATTCCTGAGGTCTCACTACGTGGCTGACATGCAAACGTAGGCCATTGCTGTGACAGTGACTGGGTTATTCTGACCAGCACATGGACAGGGCTCACCCAAAAGCCTACGTTGGCAGTGCATTGGATTCACAGCTCCTGCAATGGACTGCACCTGATGCTGGACAGAGAGGGCACATGAGAGTAAGCCAGTAAGTACCCACCTCTCCCAGTGCTGATGCTCCTGCTTGTTCCACTATGCAGACTTTCAAAACCACAAACCTTTACACCTAGGACAGTAATTCCACTTAACCAGTCCTGTGGCCAGTAGAAAAAAAATCGGATACATTAGTTGACAGGGTTATCACTGTTTCTTCTTCTTTTAGTGACCTCTGTTTTGTATACACAGGTGTTCAGCAAAATAAATCTAGGGTTTTGTTTAAATTAGTTTTATTGGAAAGGTACAGACATAGTTAATTGGGTGTATCTTTGAAGGGCTGTCATATTTCTTCTCAGATAGGATTAAAACAGTTCAATCTGCAAACTCTATTTCCTCTGTCAAAGGGAGATAACCAATTCCACAGACTGAAGTTATTAATGATCAACTGAGTGAATTTTATCCATCTCTTTATATCTTAGAAGGACACCTCACTGAAGCTGATTTTGATCAATTTGTAAGCAATGTCACCTTCAATAAATTCCCATCTGACAATAGATAACCCAGTAACAAGCTGGGAGACAGCAATGGTGATGTAAGACTTGACATCTATTGCAGCCCTTGAACCCAACTGCATCCTCACTGGATTTTCAGAGCTGTGTTAAGGCAAAAGGGAAATAAAAAGTAGAATCATTCTGGAAAAAAGCTTCCTTTTAAAATTTGACTCACAAAGATGTTTTTCATTGAGACATGAGAATTACATTACTTATCATAATTCTTTCAAAAGAAAAAGGTGGGAGTGGTTTCTTCCTTTTTTAACTTCTTTTTTTTTTTTTTTCCTGTCCTTGCCCAGCCTAGCATGCACAATCTTGGAAGTACCTTGGCTGTTCAGTTTGAGCATCCTGCATGTGTGTTCTTCTGAGCAATGTACCACAACTGAGTCCTGCAGTGGTTATCTGCCAGCATCTGATGCTTGGGATATGGCAAAGCGTATCTCTTCTATCCATGATGTGCTATTCCCTTGATGCCAAGGAAGAGGTATAGACACTCACTGGTGGGAAAATAGACTGCCAGAGCAGCAAATATCTGTGCTTATAGCTCTAGTATCCAGCCGGCTGGAGTGTGCCGCACTGGCTGGATAAATGGTTGGCATAAGCCTAATATTTTGGGGAAGGCTCAAGGACAACTAAAGTGGAAATTCAGAGTTCCAGGAACAGTATCTCCTCGTCCACGTCCTTTCTGTACAATCTGCAAGCTATTTTTGGAAGTGGTGATAAGGTGAAGAGGGAGCCAGAGTGAGAGGACTGACTGGTGCATCTGAAGATTATTATTCCCTGTGGCTGCTCCATCCTTCTGGAGTGTGGCCACAGATTGTTCTTGCAACTGCTGCAAGAAGCAGCTAAAGTCAGTTGCTGTGTCACTGTGGTTTGTAGGTATGGTACAGTATCTGCTGTGGTGACCAGATCTGAAAGGTGATTAAAATACTCCCTGCTCCTAGCAGCTTGCATCAGGAGGGAGTCATTTGGGTCCATTTTGGGCAGAAATGCTTTCTCTGACCACCAGGCTCTCAATTCACATTATGCTCACTGCACTTTTTAGGAAGCCCATTAATTCATCCCCTGTACAGGGTGAACTGATCTTTGCTGTTTACCTGCCAGCTGATGCACAGCAGGATGCAAGGAACAGTCCAAAGTGAGCTGGGATGGCATTTGCTAAATGCAGTGTGTCCTTATACTAAAAACCACACTTATTTTCATTAGGTCAAGACAGCTTCCAAGTCTTGGCAGATCAGGAAGGCAGTGCGGCAGTCCTAGGGAGAATATGCAATTTTTCTTGTTTTCACTTGATTTGTCTTTGCATCTTTTCATTCTTGGAAGTGATCTGCAGGAGTAAGGATAGTGGCAGGCCACTGTGGCCAACATGCCCTGTGTTCTCTGCCCTTGGCTTTGATGAAGGACGTTATGTTTGGCAAGAAACATTCATGGGCCTTCATTGTAGGTGAACATGTGGATGTACCCATTGTATTCTTCCAGGTGGTCACTGTGTATATGCCCAAGGATGGGGGTTTCCTGGAACTGCTTCTGATCATAAAATCATCATGTTCCTTTGTTCTTTTGCTTGATGAAAAATACAGCAAGTCAGCTGGAGGAAAGAGAAGTGGTCTGAGAGAGTCTGAGAAAACTTCAGTTCCCATATTGCCACAGAATAAGGGGAACAGCTTGGCTACAACTCTCTCTTCCATGCTTTTCTGAAGTGTTGTGCTTCAGCTGCTTGAGCTTTTGCCAAGACCTGGCTCCTTAATGGAGAAAAACCCTCTTTAGCCTGCCTGCCTGCCCATGGCAGAGCTGGAGTGGTGGGTGCTTTGCAAGAGTGCTAAAACTGTCAGACCACCTGTATTGTCAGGTTTCACGTCTGAGAACATGCAGCCTGCACCTTACAAACTTGGAAAGAGACTGGAGGGTTCACCCCCGGAGTCACCATGTGGTGCCTTCTTGCCTCTCTGCGCCACCACTTGCTAAATGAAATGCCTGCTATGTGGCAGGCAGCAATTTTGCTGCCTGATAAGGATAGGTCAACTACTGCTCCTTATAAACAGAGTTAGTAGTTTTATTTCAGAACCAAGATAATTGGTAAACCTGGAGTGCTGGGGTGACTTTTTTACCTAGTCCTCTGTTAGAAGCATGCCAAAGCTTGATGCTGGGCAAGGCAGAGCTTAATCTAGGCTGGTGAGATGGTAGTTAGCTTGCCACATGCTGTTTTCTCGGCCAGCAGCTTACTTTTTTCATGTTGTTTAAAGCAGTTTCTGTTTTGCTATCCCTGAGGCTTTTCCTTGCCATCTCCACTCCCAGGTGCAGCTCTCCCCCCACCCTTTCACAGAGGGTGTAGCCGTGTAAAGGGTCAGAGCATCTTTTGAAGCAATTGAGGAGGCAGAAATCTGAACAGTGCTGAGCAATAGGGTAATCTGGGCAGAGGGATGCTCCCAGGGACTGTAATTGGGAAGGAGGTAGGGAGAAACATCACAAGGTGGATTTGCTGCCTGCAGGATGCAAAGGCTGCATAGCTGTGCTTTGGTGAGGAGGAAACTTTGGGAAGGAGAATGAAGCAATTGGACATTTAACAGAATTGTTAGGGAGTTTTCCTTGTCAAACTGCTTATTTTCACTAAGCGAAACTACCATGGTTACACTTGGACAGGCAATCAGTCTGTTCAAGCTTTGTGCCTTGATCCTTTCCCCAGATGATGACCCTAAATTCATAAAGGGCCCCTTTCCTCCTTTCCCACCCTCTACAAACACGCTTGATGTGTGCTGATTCTGCATAGCCTTAAGGACTGCAATGACTTAAGCTTGTGACACAACTTGTTGGCGATTCTTGTATTACACAGTATTGCAGTTCCCCAACTCCAAGAACTGTCTCACACCCTTTAGAGATACCTTGGTCGATTTTGTAGGACTGCTGAATGCTCGTGTTTCCCAGGCTCCTGAATGGCGGAGTAAGGGTGGTTCATACCTTTGCAGTGTTTATACTGTGCGCTGCAGCGGTGACCAGTCCCATGCAGCCCATCCCAAATATTTTGCTGTGTGCTGCCGCTGTCGTCTTCAATGCAGCTGTAGGCAGGCTCTGGAAAGAAGAAGCCCCCGCGCTGCCGCGATGATCCGGAGGAGCGGTGGGGGTGCAATCTCCAGCCCTGCGCTGGACCGCACCTCTTCACCCCGGCCCGTGTAGCATCCCTACGGATGCAGCGGCGCCGGGTTGGCGGGGAAGGGGCGGAGGGGGGAACCCCCAATTTGCGCGGAGAGAGGCGGAGGGTGGTGGGACGTGCCGCCGCGCGCCGGGACGGTGCCGCGCGGGGGGTGACAGCCGCAGCCCGGCGGGTTGCGGGGGCGGCTCGGGGCCGCCAGGCTGCGCTCTCGGTCCG